>BSBK01000131.1:1287500-1885000 GCA_027943335.1 Chamaecyparis obtusa
GTAATCTAAAGCATCATTGTAAACTTTGTAACCAGGCCTCTGCTACTGACCCATTAGTGGATCCCAAAAATAAGGGTGGCTGGAGTCGTATTAACTCTTAGATCTCATCCCCAACATCTCTAGGGGGTCTACCTCTATCTCGTATCTCATGATGAACTGACTCACCCTCATGATCACTATGGCCCTCAACATTCCTGGGTGGAGGAATCCTATTCCTCTCTCCGCTAGCTACTCCACCACCTCCTGGAATATTTACTCCTCTTCCAGAAGCCTGTTTCTCTTGCTAATGATCTATGAGTGGTAATCTCTGCTGAATTACCCCAATCAAATTTTGAAGGATGTTCATGATAGCCTGATTAGGGTTCGGTGGTGGTGGTGGTGGTGGTGGTCCACCTTCCCATCCTGCACTAACACATGCAGCTCTATGACCTCTACCTCATCGGCCAGCTCATGTGACAATAAGCATCCTACACAATACGTTAAGTTAGATGAGTTGAAATGTAATGGGTCTAAAGGTTCCAATGTTGAAACCTAGGCTCTAATACCAAATGTCATTCCCAAAAATATATCAACCAAAAATGTAACAATTTTTTTTTTAAAGATGAAACGATATGTCAAGGAGTGTCATCCAACGGGTTAAGTGTAAGTTGACATCAATTATGCTAGGAGAAATCTAGGTGCAAGTTTATAACTAATTTCATAAGAGTCAGAGTTCAAAGGGAGAGGTCCTAGAGTATAGTTTTAATTAAAGACTGATGTTAAAGGTGTACTCATAGTACCTAGAATAATAAATAAACACTTTAACCTGATGAGACTATACCTTCCAAAATATCTATTAAGGTTATGATTCTCAATAGGTTTCAATTCAACTATAGGATGATTAGTCCTATGGTGAAAGTTCAATGCACAATTACATGAATGATAGGGTTCCAATTAACATATGGCAATGAACTATGTTTAATTGAACCTTAAAGGATAAGTCCACATACTAGGCTTTTCAACTAATTAATAGCGAGGATACTATTAGTTAAATATCCAATAATTGATTGGGCTAAGTGTTAAGTAAGTAATTATATTACTAGGAGGATTTAAACACATTCCCAATAAACTATCGATTAAACAAATTTGATTCATTACCCTAAAAGTTGAACAATAAAAATGCCAAGTAATAATCACTTTCATTTATCATCCAATTAAAGGTAATGAATAATCAATAAAACATCATCTAAGGGCTTATTGCCAAAATTCAATTTAAACTCTAATCTATCAAACACTAAACCTATAACTTACTACACTATCCTATCTATAACAAGGCTCCTAATTACATTCTAATAGAATGAGGGAAATATTATCAACCTTGAATTAAACCATCCACTAAAATTACCCCTTATAAACTAAGAGGAATCCCCTAACTTACAAGCCTATCCAATCTAACCAAGGCCTATTAATTAGTTATCAATAGATTATATGGAAGTGTATCATGTTAACACTAAACCCTTTACTCACTAATCCTTTGATTAGTTTATAGAAGAAAGATCCAAAATACATTAATTGATTAAACTAATTAGCTAACAAGACATACTACCTATGAATTATAATTAGTATTAACATATTTCAACTACAAGATAATTATCCCAATAAAGTTGATAAATATGATTACAATCAAGGGGCACATGTCAAATCCTATAAGCTTCTAATCTAGCCCTATAACTCTAGCCTACTCTACCCTCCCCATCCCATCATGGGTCCCACGTGCCAAGTGGTGGATGCCCATGACAAGACAAGTCAAGCCCCAGAATTTTGAATTCATATGGGGAAGAAAATAAGGAACAAGTGTTATGTTTTAGGAGCCCAAGATTTGAATTTGGGAGGGCCCACCAACTAGTCCTATCCCCAAGGCCTAGGAAAAATACAAGGGAGAGGCATGGCCTTATTTTAATAGCAAAAAGGTATGATGAAATGACCATAAGGTACATAGGGAAGGGTAGAGAAGAATGTCAAATTTTGGGGAGGAGGAATATATGCCAACTAATAATATCCTTCCCAATTACAAGCAAGCTTCCATTACCTTTATACAATGTAGATTTCAAATAGAGGGAAGTACGCATGGAAAAGTACAAGGTGGGTTGACTTGTCCATCAAGTCAAGTATTAATTCCAGCATGGTAATGTGAGGTATGGGCGCAGGTCTTGAGGGCAGGCTTGATCATTAGATAAAACATGATGCAAGCTCCCATTAATGTTGCCTTCCCACTTGCAACCCCAAAGTCCTACACAGGGATAAGGGTAGGATTATTTTATGTTTAAAATGGTTTTGAAAATAGCATCATAGGAAAGGGACATAATCTTGGCATGGGTCCCACTAGAATACATTGGATGAAGTAAGCCTTTAAGTCATTGTTTAGTAACTTTATATTAATAGGAATTAGTGTCTAAAAGCTAGGTTAGACTAGGATTTTAGGCTTAAGTTAATACTAATCAGGAACATAATATAATGAAGAAGAATATTCTCTATGGTATGGGAATAATGTCAATCCCATACAAATTTCAAAGAGTAATTTGCTCTAGAAATCTAGAAAATGTCATTGTAAGCAAATATGGCTTCTCCTTCCTTTCTTTTCTTGCTTATTTTTTTTGATCCATTTAAATGCATAGATTATTAGTGACTAAACTAAGGAGATTTGTAGGTTGAATATATTTGTTGTAATAGAAATTTCACATAGTAATCCATTATTTTACTTGTTCATTGATTTATACTACAAATTGAAGAGATTTAGAGGTGGTAATGTTGTTCTTATCTCAAGTAGTTTCTATTGAGTTTGAAGATTGTCTAAGGTAGGATAGAATATAATGAACATAAACAAATTCAATGAATACGTTAAGAGATTTCCAGTATTCATTTCAATGAAATTTATTCCTTAAAACAATACATTATTTCTTCTTTATCAACTTGGATAAACATTTAACATGAGAGATTTACACCTCCATTTCAATTAAGTAGAATGCATCAACATGAAAGCAAGGAATCCTTATTTACATTTCAACCAATGAAATAACATTTGGTAACCATACATGAATGATAGTATCAAAAGAACATGATTTTCTCAATTGCCTTACAATATACAATTTCATGGTGCTCCAATAAAGAGAAGGAAACACTATCCAAATCCACAAGTATGATCCTACTACAAGGAGGGTTTCTTCATTAAAAAATGCATCAAAATGAGGATCTTACTTCCAAGATCTACCAAAACAAAGACATGTGGTGTCTCCATGCAAACACATCTAAAGAATGGACTCCATCAAGCTTCTTCTACATGAATTAAGACATCCATACCTGCAATAAAAAGAGGGAGAACCATGGGATGCTCACCTCCCAACCTAGGTATCCATGAGACCACCCCTGAGCTTGGAGAACCAAGGCTAAATGGGTATGCTTCAACAAACAAAATGCTCACAAAATACACAAATGCATATACGACAATTTACTCCCTCCCAAGGCTACAGAAATGAGTCTTACAAGCTCATTGAAAAAGAGTGAAGGTGGCATTTTCCAAGGGGAGAATGCCATGGTATTCAACATTTCTCAACATGATTATTTCATTGCCTCTTCAAGGCTACATAAACAAAACCTCCATACACATACTTTGTTCATCTACATCCTCAAGATGCAAGGATACCAATGGCTTCAAGGTGCCCATACACCATGAATTTGTCCCTCTTCTCCAAGAGATCTCCAAGAGAAGAGACTCTCACCACATGGAGAGCCCAACTAACCCCTTCACCCAAAGGCCACTTCTTCCCTTCCCAAAGGGTGAATAATGCCTCACTCCCGTGAACAAGAACTCCCTCATTCAAGCAAAATAAAACAAGAAGGAAACATGAATTCAAACCCAAATCCCATCCCTCACAACACAATATCACAACAAGAATACAATTCATATGCATGAGAGAGCAAGAATACATGCTAATCTATTGAACAAGTAAGAAAGCTTCCATGGAAGTGAGTAACCAACCTTCCCAAGTGTTATGGAAAAAGAAGTTTGAGAAGAGCTAATCCACTTATCCTTCCTCAATCCAAACCCTAATGTCTCTAAAAGTAGAGAGTGGGTGAACACCCACTAACTCTACCAAGGGCCTCTAAAAAAGCCTTCATTTTTTACCCACCCACCATCAATAAATGCAGACTTGACTCTATGGTGCTATTGCTTTTTCCTTGTCCCCCATTATAAATGTATGATTGAAAGGAAAGGGTGGAGTTGGGTAAAGGTCAAGACTTATCCAATTTCGTAGCTAAGGTTAAATGGGTCATAAAATGGGTTACCAAGGTCACTAGGGAATTATGGACATGCTCAAAACCTTCCTAACCCATACCCCTATCACTTAGGTACTTAAATAATGCCAAAAATGACCCTTAGAACCCCTTATTGGCCTCTAGAAGTGGCTAGAAACAAAGATAAATTTAAATAAACACATAACAAGTGTCAAGTGACACTAACGATTGCACATTATATACAAAATGTCATGACCTGAATGACAACATGAAGTTACCTAATAACACACATGCAAATTCACATTTACAATGAGTTCACATTACAACGAGGCTTTTAATCCCATATAAGATTAAACCTTGGCTTACTCAGTTCACATATGTTTAACCTTGGTTCTCTAAGTAATTCCATTGTTCTCTTACTTGCACACTAAACATCGAGCATCAGTAGTTCAAGATAGTAAATCACATTAAATATACATATCTAATTCATTATTTAACATATAAATCCATATGTAGAATTCAATCCTAATTGCAATTATTTCATTCAATAATGTTTGAACATCATAAGTACATAATCATCATGACATGTCATCTGTGGTGTGATCAAATCTAAACATGATCCAATATTCTCATCAATTCACTTTACTAAACCTGCATAATCAAAATCTCAACATACTCTAGATTCTAATACACATCATAAAGTAATCCACATGGCATAATAATCATCATCAAAATATAGTATCTTGAGTCTCTATCAGGATAAATCAAAAAGTGTATCAATGTATCAAAATGTGAATAGGAAAAGATGCTATGATGGGTCGAGGTGAGGCCTCACACACCGGCAGGTGGTAGCATGTGGGGGTAGGGGGGTTTGGTGGCCCTCGCCCCCAAAAAAAAATATTTTATTTTAAAAAATTTCTTATACAATTTCAAAAAAAACATACAAATTAATATTTTATTCAAACAATATTTTTTTTCTCAAACACATTAATTTTAATTAAAATATTTTCCTTTCCTAATACTATTATATATTTATATATATATATTTTTGGAAAATAAAACAAAGGAAAATGTCACATGCACCTAATTGCATTGACTTTTCCCACAGTTAACTTTTTACTTGATTGTATTTTTTTTAATATTAGAAGATAATAATTTTTAGAGGATCTATCATTGTCATTAGGGGAATATTCTGATCCCCCCAAAACCCATAAGAAATTGGCCTATTAAATTGACTGTGTAAATTTTAATTTTCCAAAGAAAAAAGAAACAAAGAAAGATTATTTAAATTCTAGGATGAATATTTATACCCAGATTGGGTTTTTAATTCAAACTGAATTTTCTTTCCAAGGAGAATTAATTTTCTTTCAACTCTATAGTCTAACTATATAGTAGATTTGATTTTTCGATTTACAAGCAAACCATAAACAAACTTTTGATAAAATTTCACCAGCATAATGGTACAATGCCAAATCTTCATAAAAGTATAAAAGAATAGATCCAGGGTTTCTCTACCACCCAGAATCAAAGAATGTATACAAATATAAAGAGACTAATCCAGATCTACTCAAACATAGAATTTTACTAGATGAAATAACATAACACACACACAACAAGAATTCCATATCCTACCTTGAATCCAATGCTAGAAACTATACTGAAACCCCTGTTGAAGATCTAAGAGTGAGATTTCTTCCAAATCCAATCTTGTCTACAGCTCTGAAACCTATGATGAAAACAAAAACTAGAACTAGATGCACAATCAAGCCCAGAACAACAAGCAACCACAACAAACCAATAATCCTCCAAATCTCAAGCACACAAGCTCTCCCAAAAAAATTCTCCTCCAAAGAAACCTGTCTAATCTCAAATGAATGCAATAATTTTCCTAATAGGAATTCAATTCCCAAATTCATGCAATCCCTAAAGACAACTCAAAAGCTAACTCACAGTTCAACTCCAAATCAGAAATGACTCATAAGACAACTCCTGATCAGACTCTAACTCCAAAATTGAAAGTAAATATTAATTAATTAATTAAAATATCTTTTAAATGTACAACACAACTTGACTTTTGAAAACTAGTTGTTCACTTTTTTACAACTCACTTTTCAATTATGCACATGTTAATAATTTAAAACACATATTAAATAAATAAAATACTTAATGCATCCTTAATTATGCAATTAAATATTTAATTATTTAATAATACTCACAAACATAATAAAATTCAATTATTAATAAAATAATCAATTAAATCCAAATAATAAATTATTTGATTTTAATTAAATTTCATCAAAATAAACTTAGGACATAAACAATATTAATTTCCAAAAACTCAAATAATCAACTTTAATTTAATTTCCTTAATTAATCATAGGAGCATATTTAATCATAAAAATCAACTATGCACCTAACATTGATAATCACATAAAAATCACCCACACAACCACAAATCAACTGAAGCCAAAAGAGATAAAATCAGACAAAACCAAAACCAAGCAACACCAGAAAGGGATCCATGAACTTTGCCAACCTGACAAATTCATATAGGGTAGTCAACAAATATTTATCCAACAACTAGGATAAATGGGTTTGGGTTAGGGTTTTGGATCCGTGTTATCTCCCCTCTCTTACCATTTGAGATATTGCACTAGGGCACGCTCATCCTAACAATTCAAGGAAGTCGATGCCCGATACCTGCAAACCTTCATACAAAACCCGCATGTACATACATATACAACTATATAACAGATAATGGAGGGGATCGGTTGATCGTGTGGATCTCACAAGCAAGTAACTATGACTTCATCCCTCAACCACATCAGGCACATCAAATAGAAATGTAAAACAAACACATCAACCATACACATGTAAGTATGGGGTCAGTAAAATCATACACATCAATGATTTCCTAATATATAATCTATCATCCTAAAGTAATCATATCATTTATAAAATCAGACTAGGGGCGGGGTACTACAAGGGTGGTTTGGCCCTTCATCAATCTAGCATTATTCTCATTGATGTCAAAACCTTTATACTAGTGACATATTTATATGGGTTGGTTGTTGGATTTCAGGTAGATATTAGTATTTAGGTTATATGTAGAATAGATCCAGTACATGAAGTTTTTGGGTTATGATGTCGGAAGTAATTTTCCCTATTATTGGAGCTCATATCTTTGGCACATCTATACGTTTTGGTGAATTTGAAGCATGAAGTTTTGGATGGTATTTGTTGAGTGTTGATTTTATGAGTTCTTTCAGGTATCCTTTCTAGTTGGACATTCTTGTAATTCATCAATTTTCATCTATCATTTCATTCATAAGTTTTGTTGATCAAGTCATAGACTTGGTTGTTGCATTCTATTGGTTTCATAATTAAATTATCTTTGGTAATTGTGCTATGTAATGTGCATATCTTAAGGGTGTCCTATCTTTAGGTCTTGTGGTGACATGGTGTGAAGACTCCTTATGTATGAACTATACTTAGGTTTGGTGGTAGTGTATTAAATAAAATTGTAATATATTTTTTATTGAAGTTGACATATTTTGTAGCTTAGATAACATATGTAGTTACCTTATCAGATGTAAATATAAACAAATAATTCATTTTATATCCAATGTATGAGAGTGAGCAAGTGAGGATTGAAGGTGATATAGTGTGAATTTTTTTTTATAAACATATGGCAATGGTGTGTAAGAAGAAGGAAGTTGACAAAGGTGTTACTGTAGTATCGAGAGAAGACTTTACATACTATTTTGAAAAAAATTGGTCTATGCTAGTAGAAGGTTGTTCCAAATCTACTACTTACATTGATTACTGCACTATCAATGGAACTATTTCCTGCATATATAGATGCAATTTTCTCAATTCACATTTTGTTTTTAAGACATATTTTATAATTCATTTTGGTATAAGGGTATTTATCCTGACCAACATTGAGCCAAATAGTAGTGAGAAAACCAATAGCGAGCCCTCTGTAAAAATCACCTTAATCGGTGTTAATTTCATGAGAATTAGTTTCTCCGTGATTTTTTGTATCTTGGTTTTCCATGTTATATCTAGTGTTATGGTGTTCATTGTTCTTGTTCTTTCATGATTTTATTAGTCTTAATTATTTGAATGGTTTTTTCTTTCACCAGATCAATAAAATTTTTAGAAAGTGTTTTGGATTAACTGATTGAGCCACCCCCTCTCTGTTACTCATCCTATTCAATAATTGGTATCAGAGCTTGGTCCCTTGCAGATAGAGATTAATCACTTGAGGTAGATCTAGGGTGTTTAAACTAATGGAAGGAGAGTACTATTATGATGAAGATTGGTAGAGCATGATGAATGACATTGAGTTTATTGAATCGGAGAATAGGGATTTGAAAGAAAACCTTAAGGAAGTGAATACATGTATCTCAAATCTACGAGATTAGATTCAAAAAATTAAAGAAAGGCACAAGAAAGTAAGTTAGGAATTTAAGGAGTCAAAAGAAAAGGTGGTGAATCTAGAAAAACAAATAATTGACAATAAAAATACTGATGAATTTATCAAGAGTTTAAGTAGAAGATTGAATATTAGAAGAATATTAAAGGAGATCTAAAGAATGCTATCAATAAAAAAATAGAGTAATGGAAAAAAACTAATTAAGAGAATCTCAAGGACATCATCAAGACAAAGTCAAATGAAAATAAAAAGTTAGATCAATAATTAAGGAATTTGAGATCTAAAGTGAAGTTTTATGAGAGAAGTACTATTTTGGATCAACTTTTAGTCCTACAAAAAATTCACAAGGAAAAGGAAGAATTAGATTTCACCGATGAGTGTTTAGATATGAAGAAAAAAGGTAAGGACAAGGAAACTGAAGCTGAAGTAAAGTCTAAGGTAGCAAGAAAGGTCACGAATCCAAATACATCTACAAGAAGGCCTTCAATTAGGCAACTAAATTCTCAAAGGTACTTGGGTGGGTGTTTGAAGTTGGGTACCAATTCCACGAAAGTCCGCGGTAGGAAAAAATTGCAATAAAAATGGGCACCCGATTTTTACAAATCGAGCGCCCGTTTAGGTTCGGGAGCCTGATCCATTTTAAAAAATTAGGTGCCCATTTAGGATCGGGAACCCAAAGAAAAATGGGCGCCCGATTTTTACAAATCAGGCATCCATTTTGTAAAAATCGGGCGTCCATTTCTAAATCTATTTATTTATTTTTAAACTGATTTCTTGTCATTTTCACCTTCATAAAATGGGATAACATTTAGCAGAGCTCAGGTGCCCATTTTAGCTTCTCCTGCTGACCCCATTTGCCATTTTTTTGTGTTCCAGGTACGTACTATTGTTTTTTACTTTTTTATGACATTTTTCATTAAAAATTGTAGTTTCAAATTATTTTTAATTAAAAAACATAGTTTAATATTTTTTTCAAAATTATTGTATAAATTTAATTATATTTTATCTTTCAAGTAGTTCTTTTTTATTTTAATTTAATTTGTAAATTACCGTACTAAAGTAGAAAATAGTTAAATTTTTTAATTTAACCCTATACAAAATTAAATTACGAAACCCTACATAGAAAACCAAAACCCTAGGTAGTAAAACAAAAATGTAAACCTTTACAAAATTAAATTACAAAACCCTAAACTTAACTTAGAAAACCAAATCCATAAATTTAGAAACCCTCTCTCTCTCTCTATCTATCTCTTCTCTCTCTCTCTCTCCTCTCTCTCTCTAAAAAATGTTAAAACATGTTCCTTGAATCAAAACCTTTCGAAAAATAGAGTTTTAAAAACATCCAAAACCTTGGAATCAATACAAAAGTCAAGTATCTAATCCAATTAAGAAAAATGGAATGAAAAATATCTTTCATGAGAATTTTTATGTTATTCATTATGGTCACATGACTAACTAGTGCATATCTAGAGTCCAGTTAGTAATATCAGGATAGATGAATGTTAATAATTTCAAATATGGTCAAACTAGTCAGTATGCTAACACATGTAGATCTAGAGATATTATGATAAAATCAGAGAATGATAAGAATATTTTAGTTTCAAGTGAATCTTAGAAGAAAACCATGATATGGAAGAAGAAAGTGTTGGGATTATGGAAAGGTGAGTTACTGAGAGGGGAGGGGTGAATTAGTAACCCTAAAAAAAAAAAATCTTAATCCTTAAGATAATGTATTTCATTAACTGACTGACATGTTATATTTTCCATCCATTCATAACATTACTAAAAATAAGAAATTCTTTCTAATCTAACATGTGAACATTCATGAAACTTCATACACAATACATAAGTATTTAGGTATCCCAGAAAACCTTGTTAGAAGGTAAAAACTATGGTGGGGATGACACCCACAAAGCTTCACTAATTACAATTTTAAAGTTTTCTGATTAAGACTACAATGTTGATAACTTCTTATAATCTTACCCTCTTAGGAGTAATAATAAAGACCCATACGAATCTACTTGGTTAGAGGATTTAAGCAACACTATTAAGTGTGCACTCAGTTAAGAGATTTAAAAAAAGGACTTGTTAGGTCTACTCTGTTAGGATATTTTGTCTACCACAATTGTTAGAAAGTAACAGTAGATTGACTTGAATGGAGTAACTTACTTTGCCTAATTTCAGATTTGATAAGTACTTAATTGTTATCACCTTGTTGTGATAGATTCCTTCTTTGAATTTTGATTGGTAGCCTTCTGGTATGCTTCTAAATATAATCCTTAAATGCTCTATGAAAATATTAACTTCACAACCCTGTCTGATCTTCAAATGTCTGTTGTAGGCAACTACTTCATGTGTTCTCTCTCTCTTGTAAAAAATGACATCTTGACCATTCTTATATTAAAATATTTGACCTAATTAGGGTTGGAGTATCATCTAGAAAACCTTATATCTACGATCCAAATGAATAACCTAAAAGAATATTACATAGGGATCATTAATCATTTAATAATTGCATCTTCATTTAATCTTCACCTCAATCTATGTAAACCATTTTCTAGCTTTTTATAAACCGTTTGCCTTGTATTATGTGTCATTACATACTTCTATGTCATTCCTATATTACTCGATATATAATACATTCCTATCTTGGTAAAATACTCAAGCTCAGTATATATGAATGCTCAGTTATAACTATACTCAGTGCTCGGTAATCATCTGACTTGGTGAGTGTGCTCGGTCAAGACTATGCTCGGTTACCTAGCCATTCTTCCATGTGCTCTACTCGGTTACTATACTTAGTGTGTTGATTGACTAGCCTATTTTCTTCCTTTACCGACTATATGTATGACACTAATGACAACTCATAATCTAACATTCTTCCCCTTTGGCATTAGTGACAAAAAAACATATGTATGTCATAATCAAAATTTTCAAAATTTATAGACTTCAAAATTGTTGACTCCCCCTATCTATGTGCCTCGATAAGTATACTATATACATATACATTATCCCCCTTTTTCAACAATAATGCCAAAATTGTATATACTTACAACTTATAAAAAATATTCTGATGGGTTTTCTCTAAGTTAGCTAAAAGGTTTTCCCATTACTCTTTCAAAATTTCTAGTGCAATCTTCTCCAAACCAACTTGGGCATGCATGTCAAAAATGTGATCTACCACTTATAGCTCAGGAGTGGCTACAAGATCATTTTCTTTCTTCACATGTCATTGCATCACCTCAATATGGGGTAACAACTTTGCTTGTAGCTTGATTGTTTGATCTTTGATCTTATCTTCTTCTCTTCTTAGTTCATTTATTTACTCATGTATATTCTTGACTTTTGTATAATGTATTTTAAATGCATGGGGTTCTATAATCAATATTTCTACACTCTTCTACATATCATTATCTACTTTCTTAATTTTTTCTTTTATTTCTATAGTGAATGAGTCTGTAGTGCAAAGCTTTTTCAAAATTATGAGTATCTGCTGAATAAGACTTTCTATCTCACTTATAGTCTCAAATAGCTTCACCTTGTGAATTTACATAGCTTGGGTGATCTTCTTAGTTATCTTGAATTGAATCTTTGATTTTGATCTCTCTTCTATCTTCTTTTATGCATCTCTATTGGGAGAATTGATGTGCCCAATAAGTATTGCAAGATGGTCAATGATGGGAGTGGCCTCATCAACATTAACATCAGGTACAACTTGCATCAGGATTTCTCTCACATCTTCAAGCACCTATTTATGTCTACTTTCATGCCTCAACTTCTCTTGACATACTTTTCTGGTGCATAATTCTCCATACCTTCTAAGAGCTTCAGAGTCCAAGGTTCTAGGGTCACATGAAGGTATTTATATTAATTCATCCAAGGTGACAGGACCTTTTCCTTGTTTCTTCTTCTTTGTCTTCTCCTATTTTCTAGAGGTGGGGGATTTCCCATAAGGAACTAGAGCCTTCTACTCTAGATTTGAATTTGGTGGCTCGATGAATACACTTTCCTCTTTTTCCTATCCCTTTATTATTCCCTCAGTGTGAGGTCCTTGGGATTGTAGCCTTGTTTCAATAGTAGAATTATCTACATTAGGTTCAATTTTAGTTCCTTTGTCATCAACCTCTTTGGTTCTAGGATCGGTTTTCTCTTTGTCTCATTCTTCACCCTTATCTTCTATAGTATCCATTGGTTTCTCAGGTGTTGTGTCCTTGGGTTTCTCTGTGGTAGAAATATATATGGCTTGTACCAAAATTGGTAAGCTTCTTAGTATTTGTACACTAGCTAGCTCAGTAGACTTTTCTTCATCTTTATTTATGGTAGTAGTAGTGACATCTTCATCTTCATTTGCCTCATCATTGGGATCACCTTCAATGATATCTTCAATCAAGATTTCTTCATTCCTGATTGTTAGTAACTCATCTAGTGTATCCTCATGTTTAGTGTGGCCAACAAGATAAAAATATTCTACATATGTGTTGTCCTATGGCTTCTTAGTGTTTGATATGTAAATCAGCTCGTCAATAAGCCTTTGTGTAGTAATATCAACATGATCAGTTTGTACACCTATTATTTCTTCTTCTTCTTCTTCTCTCTCTCTCTCTCATTAGAAATAGGGAATACTGAGAGGGTGGGGTGAATCATTATTCTACAAACTTTTTCTTTCACCCAATTATGGATATAATAGATTATCTTAATACATGCATAACATAGTAAACTAAATAACATGCATAGCAATAAAGAAAATGAACTCATAACACATTATTTGTTCTCGAGGAAACCCTGGCCAAGGGAAAACCCCAATGGGGATGGTACCCACAAAGATCCACTAATCAAAAGTATCTTGTTAAGGATGTTGACCCTGTTAGGAGCCTATTGCATGCATATAGTGTCTCAGTCTTGATTAAGGGACTGTAGGCCTTATTGGAAGCCTCAACCCTGCTAAGAGTTGGTAGTATTGATTACAAATGATTACAAGATGAGTCCACTGCCCAAACAAGTAATGTACAATGATTACTGATTAAAAAAGGGTAAGGTTCATAACCTTATACTTCTTACATGTCTTTCAAAACTTTGCATCAATATCTTTCGCTATATCATTACACTTGCATTATCATCTCTTCATTTATTCATCTCCGCATTTCATATGCTTTACATTTATACAAGTTATTAGGAATAATAACTTTTACTGCCGGCTTTACATAACATAAAGCCTTACAAAAAATACATATTTACCCAAGGTTTAACATCTAGGATGTTGTCCCTTTATATTATCAAGACATTATTTTGATAAACAAAATAATCCCTTAACTCTTTACCAATTCTGTCTTCATATTTTGTCCTGTCGACTTAACATTGTCTTCAGTAAAACTACCATAACTTCTTTCGTACATGTCATACAGACTTGCACTCTTAGGTGAGTCTTCAATAGTCATCATAGTATCTATGTTCAAGTGTGCAAGCAGCGAACTTACTCCAATCAACGTCGCCAATCAAAACTGTCTCTTGGGTACATTGGGAAAATACTGCACATACTTAGACAATTTTTCTTTTCCCTCTGTCATAATTTCTCTTTGTCATATGTGGTCTTCATGTAGATTATATGTTTCCATAATGAAAACATCTAGATATCTAACTCAGAAGAATTGCCAACAATCTCCCCCTTTGTCATTGGTGGCAACATATGAGAAAATTGGCTAAGTCTCAAAACTTCAAAACTCAAAATTGTGGCCATAAAAAAATATATATATCCACTGTCCTTATAATTCCATAAATCTTATTTATATTCTATAATCCCCCTAAGAATATACTTCCTTATCATACATACATCAATTTTCTGCTATATATCTCTCCCCCTTTGACAACAATGACAAAAAAAGGGTGCCAAAAACTGTGTTTAAAAAGTTATATATCTTGATTTAGTGTTGCAAAGCCGGTAGGCTTGCAACACAATCTACAAAATTTACTTTAATACTCTCTATCTCCTTCTCCCATGCCTTCTTAATGGAATCTACAACACTGAGTAGTGCACATAATCCATAAGATGCGATCTAACATGATTGAAGGTTTGCAAAACTAAACTTCTCAAAAGATGTCTTCGATGCAAGACATTCTTCCAACTGTCCTTCAACAATGCTTATCTTTATTGAAATGTGCTCTCTTAGAAGAGAGAATCTTTTCAATTTCCCATCCTTTTCATCATTGAGAATCCTCATTTCATCATTTATTTTGCTGATTCTTTTCTAAATACCCAGTATCTTCACATTAGGGTTGACTAAAAGATTTGTCTCTGACTGAATTTCTATTTCTTTAGCCTTAATCTTCTCAACTACTTCAGATACATGGTTTTTAGATTTTGTACACTGAATATACAAAGTATTACCTCTATCCAAATTTCTTCTCAAGTCTTTTATAAAAACATCCAAATTGTTAATATAATTTCTGATATTTTGACTTATATCATGAAACATTTTGGCCTCATAGGTTGTCTGAACCTTCACTTTAGCCATATCTGATAAGTTAGTGAACTCATTATCAAATGCATTCATAAATTTCTTAGCTCTTTCTAGTGGGTCTGCTTCTACTATCTAGTTAGTCACAAAACTTTGTAACTTCTTTGTTATTTCTAGCAAAGATCCTTCAAGGCTCTTCACCTTCTTGTTCTTTCCAATAATTTTTCTCAGGGATGTGATCAATTTCATTTGATCATCATCATCAACCTCTTTCCCAAAACTTTCAAATATTGATCTAATCTATGATTTCTTTGCAATCTCAGGTGTAAGACTGATTTCTTCTTTGTTAGGGACCTCTTTCTATCCTTGAATTTCTGTGTTTGCTTGATTCTCTATTTTCTTTTCTTCCTCTTTCCTTGATTCTTTCTCTCCTTCTTCAATATATCTATCATGTTCTTCTAAGGCCAAATTGTCAACAATGTTTTCAAGATTTTGAAAAGGATTATCATCACTGTCCAATGTGATCTTAGTTCCTTCTACATGCATTGACTCATCATCAATGTTAATTGATGGTGGAAAGGGACTCTTCTGATTCTCATCTTCTTCTGCCTCTTCTGCTAACTCTTCTGCACTAGAGTGTTTTTCAACACTAGATGCCATTACCTTTATTATTGCTTGCTCTGTTTCTTTGTTTATCTCTTCATAGCTTCCTCCCATCATATGAATGGTTATTTTCTTTGTTCTCAAATGGGTTCCAAATTCTTACATTATTTCTTTAAAGTGATCTTCATCTTTGACATCACATAATTTTCTCACAAGATTTTCTCTGATTTTATAGTCTTCTTTAGTTTCTCTCTTTTTCCTGTTAACTATATTCTCAAACAAATCATCAGGTATCTTACCTTGAATTGTGTCAAACTTCTTATCTACTAGGATCATATGTCTCACAACTAAATTCTCCAAATTCAATCTTTTTGAATAGTTATAAAGATCATAATACTTGTTCATCTTAGAAAAATCTCCATCATGAATAATCTGATCATTTACCTTCTCAATCTTTAGTTTCCATGTCTTCTTTTTCACTTTAATATCTTCATCATCTTTTATCTCTGCTATTTTCCTTTGTACTAGTAGCACTATTGTCTTTTGTCTCTTACTTGGTCCAGAAGTTATTTCTTTCACTCTTTTCCTTGGTGGAGTTAATCTTGTAGATTTCCTAAGTTCTTATTCTTCTCTCTCTACTTTCACTTTATACTTTAAATTTCCAATTTCAACCGCTACTAGGAGTGGAACAAAAAAAAAATTTCTTTTGTCCAATGTCTCTAAGTGTTGCTACTGTATTCTTTGTAATCATAAACTCATGTTCTATCAATCCTATGTCCTTCAAAATCTTCTTAATTGTACTTTTTACTCTTTTCTTAGACTATTTCTCTTCCTGAATAGACTTTGTGGAGTTGAATTTCTCCTCAAAAGTCTCAAATCTATTGCTGTGAATATCCAACTTGCTCTTAAGCAATCTATTCACATATTCTTCTGCTTCAATTTTAGAAATTTCATAGCCAAGAGGGTCTATGAACTCTACTCTAGGTTCAACTGCTTCAATAAATGTAAAGTCAGTGTCAACCATAAAACATATCTCATTCTTATACTTTTCAACAATTGACTGAGGGATTCTTGATCTATTTTTCATCAAATTCTAAAATGTTTTAATCACTAAAACTGCACTCTCATTGACCTTGTCAATAAGATCTCTCCTGAATATTGTGTTTATCCTTTCCATTGTGGTCTTACCATCATTCCAATCATCACCAATTGTAAATGGAAATCTTCTTAACAAATGAAAAAACATATAAGTGATCAATGATGAGAATCTAAACTAGGAGTTCTTAGTCTTCTTTATCTTCTCCAAGTTCTCAAATAACTGAATTCTCAAGATTTCACACATGTCTACTTTTATCTTGTCAACACACATCAAATAAGTTACATGAATCATTCCATTATCCATGTCATCTTCTCTTGAATTAGCACAAAATTTAGCTATAAGGATCTTGCACAAATACCTAACATCATCCTATTATATCTTGTTAAACACTATACCTCTGCCATTGTAAGATGATTTAGTGTTGTCTAATACAGTTTTCTCCACATTCTTTTCATTAAACGGTATGACTCCAAATTTAGACAAACTAGTTACTTCATGAATTAGGTCTACTATAATGTCTATCACTCTGTCATCTAACCAAAACTTTCCATTATGTATTCTACTCAGAATTATCTTAGTGCATTCTTTATCATCAAATTCATACTGTAAAGAGTACCTTATGATTTCATTATCCTTTAAATGTTCAAACCCTACTCTCAATGACATATCCTAATTGTAAATTTTCTCATATTCCTTAGTAAAATCACTATCACTGAGGGTTTCAAGTTTAAATCCCAAATAGCTTCTAACATTCTCTAAATGTAGAACTCTGTCTAGTACAGATGATAAAGCCAATTTAGGGTCTTCTTCCAAGGGTTCTACTGGTTCCCTTTTAGTCTTAGGTCTGATCTTATCTCTTACATTGTGAATCAATGAAACATCCATATCTTCTCCAATTTATCTAACTGATAGATAGTTTTTCTTAGTAAAATACCTCAGTTCCACAATTTAGGGTTTGTGTAGATCTGGCACAAAATTCCTTCACCAAATCCTTGCAAACTGCTTCCAATCACTACTCCTTTGATCTCCTTGGCACTTGTATTCACTTTAATGATCAAACAATACCGATCATAACCTTTTAACCTTTCAATCTCATTAGATTCTGACATTGCATTCAATTCTTTTGTTGCTTCTTTCCAAAAAGTTGTTCCTACTTACCTGCAAAACTTAAAACTTCTTGCGATCTTGCATAACATCATATTATCTTATGCGCTCTTAACCATAGTATCACTACACCATATACTACCTTGCATCAACTACGCAAGACCTAATTCATCCTATACTAACTTCTACACTATCCTAAGTTCCTATTCTACTATATTTTTCATGAATTAAGTACTTTGAGATGGGTTAGGTAGAGATTCACTCTTACCATTAGATAATTCACCTTCATCAAGTTTCTTTTCTTCTATGTTTTCAAAAACTTTCAGATCTGGTTCCTTTCTTTCTTCACTCACTTTAGATGAGTTAAATCCAAGACCAATTTTATCATAGAATGGCTTTTGATAGGAAATTTTTTCATCAATCTTCTCACTAGTAGAATATAGCTTCTCAAGTTGTTGCTTAGACTGAGTCAATTCACCTTTCACAATAATGTTGTACTTTTCAAGTTCAACATACTACAATTTAGTTTTCTCAAGTTGAGATGTCACTTTACAAAGTTTAGATTTTAGATCTTCTTTCTCAGATTTTAGATTTTCATTCTTAGATTTTAGATTTGCTTCATTCTTGCTATTTCCATCTTTCAAACTCAACTTCAGATTTACTATCTTCAATTCATGTTTAAGGATCTCATTTTCTTTTTCCATATTATCATCACAATCTTCAACTTGAATTGTAGATTCTTTTTCTGATTTTAATTCCTTTAGCTTATTCTTCAACTTTTCAATGAGGTTCTTTGCATCATCATATTTTCCTTTCAGAGTATCTCTTTCTTCAGTAAGTAAATCAATCTTTTCAAGAGATTCTTCAAGATTCTTCTGTAGCTGATCCATATCCATAGAGATCTTACTCAAGCTGCTAGGCTTTCTCTGAATAATTCTTTTCTAAGTAACCAAGCTCCGATACCAATTGTTAGAAATAGGGAATACTGAGAGGAGGGGGGGGGGTGAATCAGTATTATGCAAACTTTTGCTTTTGCCCAATTATGGATATAACAGATTATCTTAATGCATGCATAACATAGTAAACTAAATAGCATGCATAGTAATAAAAAAAATGAACTCATAACACATTATTTGTTCTCGAGGAAACTCTGGCCAAGGGAAAACCCCGGTGGGGATGGTACCCACAAAGACCCACTAATCAAAAGTATCTTGTTAAGGATGTTGACCCTATTAGGATCTTATTACATGCATATAGTTTCTCAGTCCTAATTAAGGGACTATAGGCCTTGTTAGAAGCCTCAACCCTGCTAAGAGTTGGTAGTACTGATTACAAATGATTACAAGATGAGCCAACTACCCAAACAAGTAATGTAAAATGATTACTAATTACAAAAGGGTAAGGTTCATAACCTTATACAGCTTGCTTGTCTTTCACAACTTCACATCAATATATTTTTCTATATCATTACACTTGCATTATCATCTCTTCATCTATTCATCTTCGCATTTCATATGCTTTAAATTTATACAAGTTATTAGGAATAATAACTTTTACAGTCAGCTTTACATAACATAAAGCTTTACACAAAATACATATTTACCCAAGGGTTAACATCTAGGATGTCATCCCTTTATATTATCAAGACATTATTTTGATAAAAAAAATAATCCCTTAACTCTTTACCAATTCTGTCTTCATATTCTGTCATGTCGGCTTAACACTATCTTCAGTAAAACTGCCATAACTTCTTTCATACATGTCGTACATAGTTGTGCTCTTAGGTGCATCTTCAATAGTCATCATAGTATCTATGTTCAAGTGCGCAAGCACTTAACTTACTCCAATAAACATCTCCAATCAAAAATATCTCCTTGGTACATTGGGTAAATACTACACATACTTAGACAATTTTGCTTTGCGCTCTATCATATGTGGTCTTCATATAGATTATATGTTGCCATAATGAAAACATCTAGATATCCAGCTCAGCCAAGTTGCCAACATCTCTCTCTCTCTCTCTCTCTCTCTCTCTCTCTCTCTCTCTCTCTCTCTCTCTCTCTCTCTCTCTCTCTCTCTCTCTCTCTCTCTCTCTTTCTCTCTTCTCTTCTCTTTCTCTTTCTCTTTCTCTTTCTCTTTCTCTTTCTCTCTCTCCTCTCTCTATCTCTCTCTATCTCTATCTCTCTCTCTGTCTATCTGTCTGTCTATCTCTCTCTCCTCTTTCTCTCTCCCCTCTTTCTCTCTCTTATCTCTCTCTCTCCTCTTTTCTCTCTCCTCTCTCTCTAAAAAATATTAAAACATGTTCCTTGAATCAAAACCTTTCGAAACATGGAGTTTTAAAAACATCAAAAACCTTCAAATCTTTTTCCAACTAAGTAGGTGTACATTTTTTAAAAAAAATATTTAAACATTTGTCTTGAATGTTTTTTTAACCTATAAAATATAAATAACTTTTATGTTAAATTTTTTAATTTATTTATGAGTCTCTCTCTCTCTCTCTCTCATGCCATGCCACAGGATAGGCTAGAAGCCAGATTGAGTGATAGAACTAGAAATTGTGTGCACAATGAGCCCCTTGTTCCTCTTCCATCTCTTGTAGTTCCTACACCTATCCATCATTAAGTAGTGCAGTCATCTCTTGGTTCTTTAAGTTCCCTTACAGGCAATTTGTTACAACACTTGACCCAGGCAAGGGCTGCCCCCAACATAACACATGTTAGCATGAGCTGTGGGGGTATATGTAGGGGTCCCCAGTTTGATCCTGATGTTGCCCATGCTGCTCATGGTGGATATGGTGATGATGATGGTGGCACACATGGTGGATATGTTGATGATGATGATGGCACACATGGTGATGTCGGAGATGATATCTTATCATATGTTTTAGTGCTCCATTCACAGTATGCACTTTGATCTTGATACATTTAAACTTTAAACAAAATAAACTTTAATTGATAATGTGTTTGACATTTTTTTGTGATTTTGTAGGGTCTCTCATGTACCACTAAGATTGGAAGTCCTTCATTCTCTTCCCCCCCAGTCACTGAGAGTTAGCCACATATACCTGTAGTATGTTTTTCATCTATTAATTTTAAGTGTTTATATCTTACTAATTTATGTACAACTTTGATTCACACTTATTTTTTTGCAATTGTAGGCTTTTGGATTGTCTTATGTTGCACAATCACATTTACGTCCTAACTCATTGGTTACATTAGCTACGTGTCACACATAGGTATTGTACATTTTTTTTATTCCATAAATGTATAGTCAAGTTATATATACTTTATAATTTATGTATATATGTCCTATATAAGTTTGATTCATTCTTTATATATGTTTTTTTAGGCTGACACCACCATGAGTCTTGGCATAGCTACAGGATTAAGCCAAATGCAGCCATCAACACTATCCTTTGAGGTGATGATTAAAATTAATTTTTCAATGTCCATTGTGTATCTAGATCTTTTACACCTAATTATTAAAAATTTGTACTTTAAATGTTTTTACAGGACTTGGCTGCATCCACTTTTCATGTAGCTGAGGATGAGGGTACTCGAGACTAGACAGAGTAGGATGAGGGTACTCAGGACAAGACAGAGCATGTTGATGCATCCCAGTCCTCTTCACGTGGAGTGAAGAGGACTACAGATCAACTAGATGAGTAGAGTTAGATTATGATGACTATTTGGACTTTTTTATGAGATTATTTGGACTTGTGTTATGATGACTTGTTGTCATATTATTTAGATTATGATGATGATTATTTGGACTTGTTCATATTATTTTTACTTGTTGTTAGAGTAGGACTTGCATTACATACTAGTCCACTTGTTATCATATATTGTACTTGAACTTGTTTTTAGAGTAGGACTTTGTTTTATGATTGTATGTATATATCATGAGTTGATATGATGGACATTATGATACATGTAAATTATTTCAAGACTTGTTATGTTATTTATCTTAATCATGAGTTGTTATTTATATATATGAGCTTATGGAAAAGAAATCATTTTTAATATCAATTTTAATTAAATTTATCAATATCCTTAAAAACCATCTATATAACAATAAGATCTATTAATACATGTAATTGACAAGAAAAATATGGATATTACAAACGTAATATTGACTTTGATAATTGACTATTGAAAACCATTAATTAAATCAAAATGGGCCCCCGTTTTGTAGTTTCACAAAACGGGCGTCTGTTTTGTGAATTTAAAAAAATGGGCACCCATTTTCTAAATCTATGAGTGGGAACCGTACCCACTGGCTTGGGTTTTTGTTTGGGACAGGCTTGGTGGGACCAAGCCTATGCTTGACCCTGCAAAAAAATGTCCAAGGCATTACAGAATAAAATTTCTGCCTTGCCATAATTTTTTGGACACCTTCCCAAACAAATTTTTTGATAAAACAAAAACCCATTTTAGCTCTTATTATGAAGATTATAAAAATATAAATTTTATAGTGATATGATAAATTTTAATATTTTTCCAATATTTATTAAGCCAACATGGTACCTAAACTTGAAATACTAAGGTTAACTAAAATTTTAATAACTTTTTTAATTTTACATTTTTTGAAAAACAAGTTATATGACACCAATCTACATAGAATTTCCTTCAAATTAAAAAAAAAATTGAAAAAAATGTGAAGTTATCATCAAATTATGGTGCCTGTACACCAGAGGTTTTGAAAATGTACTTTATAGTCAATTAAAAATTAATTAAAAAAAAATTTCAATAAAAAATAAGATAAAATATTCTCACCAATTTTTAGTGTTTTAGGTACCTTTTCCCAAAAGAATTCACAAAAATACATTCATTTACTTCAAAAAAGGGTGATTGTAAATGTGTCAGGTGTGGTCCCGAAACATGCATTTTGAAAAAGTGGTTTTTAAACATGCCTACTAAAATTCAATTTATACAATGTGAGTATTAAAATAAATTACATATTTGAAAACTAGACTCTAAGCACTAAATTTTATATTACTCAAGTTTTCCAGGATTCAATCTTTAAGTGCCTCAAATTTTGACATCAATTGATAGAAATTTTAAAAAATAGAGAAAACACTTCCACTTTCTGGCCAAAAGTGGGACTCAACTTCTTACACCCACCCACTTATCTTTTAATGGTTACTTCTTCATATACAATAATTATGGTGATAAGGCTATTGAATGTAAGATGAAGAAGAAACAAGAAGTTTAATTATTTAGTTGTCATAAGTTTGGTAATAAAGAAAATCAATGCAAAATTCAAGTATCTAATCCAATTAAGAAAAATGGAATGAAAAATATATTTCATGAGAATTTTTATGTTATTCATTTTGGTCACAAGGCTAACAAGTGCATATCTAGAGTTCAGTTAGTAATATCAAGATAGATGAATGTTAATTATTTCAAATATGGTCAAACCGATCATTATGCTAACACATGCAGATCTGGAGATGTTATGATAAAATCAGAGAATGATAAGAATATTTTAGTTTCAAGTGAATCTTAGAAGAAAACCATGATATGGAAGAAGAAAGTGTTGGGATTATGGAAAGGTGAGTTACTGAGAGGGGAGGGGTGAATTAGTAACCCTCAAAAAAATTAATCTTAATCCTTAAGATAATGTATTTCATTAACTGATTGACATGTTATATTTTCCATCCATTCATAACATTACTAAAAATAAGAAATTCTTTCTAATCTAACATTTGAACATTCATGAATCTTCATACACAATACATAAGTATTTTGGTATCCTAGAAACCCTTGTTAGAAGGTAAAAATTGTGGTGCGGATGACACCCACAAAGCTTCACTAATTGCAATAATAAAGTTTTTTTATTAAGGCTATAATGTTGATCACTTCTGATAATCTTACCCTGTTAGGAGTAATAATAGAGACCTGTACGGATATACTTGGTTAGAGGATTTAAGCAACACTATTAAGTGTTCACTCAGTTAAGAGATTTACAAAAAGGACTTGTTAGGTCTACTCTGTTAGGATATTTTGTCTACCACAATTGTTAGAAAGTAACAATAGATTGACCTGAATGCAGTAACTTACTTTGCCTAATTTTGGATTTGATAAGTACTTAACTGTTATCACCTTGTTGTGATAGATTTCTTCTTTGAATTCTGATTGGTAACCTTCTGGTATGCTTCTAAATATAATCCTTAAATGCTCTATGAAAATCTTAACTTCACAACCTTGTCTTATCTTTAGATGTATGTTGTAGGCAACTACTTCATGTTTTCTCTCTCTTGTAAAAAATGACATCTTGACCATTCTTATATCAAAATATTTGACCTAGTTAGGGTTCGAGTATCATCTAGAAAACCTTAGATCTACAATCCAAATGAATAACCTAAAAGAATATTACATAGGCATCATCAATCATTTAATAATTGCATTTGCATTTAATCTTCACCTCAATCTATGTAAACCATTTTCTAGCTTTTTATAAACCATTTGCCTTGTATTATGTGCCATTACATACATCTATGTCATTCCTATATTACTCGGTATATAATGCATTCTTGTCTTGGTAAAATACTCATTTTTGGTATGTATGAATTCTCAGTTATAACTATACTCGGTGCTTGATAATCATCTGACTTGGTGAGTGTGCTCAGTCAAGACTATGCTCGGTTACCTTGCCATTCTACCTTGTGCTCTACTCAGTTACTATACTTAGTGTGTTGACTGACTATCCTATTTTCTTCCTTTACCAACTATATGTATGACACTAATGACAACTCATAATCTAACATTCTTCCCATTCCTCTTTTAGAATTTCTAGTGCAATCTGCTCCAAACTAACTTGGGCATGCATGTCAAAAATGTGATCTACCACTTATAGCTCGGAAGTGGCTACAAGATCATTTTCTTTCTTCACATGTCATTGCATCACCTAAATATGGGATAACAACTCTACTTGTAGCTTGATTGTTTGATCTTTGATCTTATCTTCTTCTCTTCTTAGTTCATTTATCTACCCATATATATGCTTGACTTTTGTATAATGTATTTTAAATGCATGGGGTTCTATAATCAATCTTTCTACACTCTTCTGCATATCATCACCTACTTTCTTAATTTTTTCTTTTATTTCTGCAGTGAATGAATCTGTAGTGCAAAGCTTTTTCAAAATTATGAGTATCTACTGAATAAGACTTTCTATTTCACTTATAGTCTCAAATATCTTTCCCTTGTGAATTTCAATGGCTTGGGTGATCTTCTCAGTTATCTTGAATTGTATCTTTGATTTTGATTTATCTTCTAGCTTGTTTTATGCATCTCTATTGGGATAATTGATGTGCCCAATAAGTATTGCAAGATAATCAATGATGTGAGTGGCCTCATCAACATTGACATCAGGTACAACTTGGGTTAGGATTTCTCTCACATCTTCAAGCACCTATTTATGTCTACTTTCATGCCTCAGCTTCTCCTAGGCTACTTTTTGGGTGCATAATTCTCCATACCTTTTGAAAGCTTTAGAGTCCAAGGTTCTAGGGTCACATGAAGGTATTTCTATTGCTTCATCCAAGGTGATGGGACCTTTTCCTTGTTTCTTCTTCTTTTTCTTCTCCTATTTGCTAGAGGTGGGGGATTTCCCATAAGGAACTAGATCCTTCTACTCTAGATTTGAATTTGGTGGCTCGGTGGATACACTTTCCTCTTTTTCCTACCCCTTTATTATTCCCTCAATGTGAGGTCCTTGGGATTCCATCCTTGTTTTAGTAGTAGAATTATCTAAATTAGGTTCAGTTTTAGTTCCTTTGTCATTAGCCTCTTTGGTTTTAGGATCCGTGTTCTCTTTGTCTCATTCTTCACCCTTATCTTCTATAGTATCCAATGGTTTATCAGGTGTTGTGTCCTCGGGTTTCTTTGTGGTAGCAATATATATGGCTTGTACCAAAATTGGTAAGCTTCTTAGTATTTGTACACTAGCTAGCTCAGTAGACTTTTCTTCATCTTTATTTATGGTAGCAGTAATGACATATTCATCTTCATTTGCCTCATCATTGTGATCACCTTCAATGATATCTTCAATCAAGACTTCTTCATTCCTGATTGTTAGTAACTTCTCTAGTGTATCCTCATGTTTAGTGTAGCCAACAAGATAAAAATATTCTACATATGTGTTGTCCTATGGCTTCTCAACATTTGATATGTAAATTGGCTCATCAATTGGACTTTGTGCAGTAATATCAACATCATTAGTGTGTACACCTTTACCTCTTCCAGTGAACCTTTTTTGATCGAGAATAACTACAAGTGCAATTTTTTCTGCTTCGGCTTTGGACTTCAAGATCTTAGTCCATTTCTCTTTTCTCTCCTCATCGACTTCTTGGAGTTTCCCTTGTAGGATATTCATTTCTCTTCCTTTCATTAAAAACTTATTTTCATATTGTTTCATCATATCATCAATCTCTTTGACAGATAAATTTTGCATTGCCAAAATTAATGATCTTTCTTTCATTTTATTTTTAGTGTGCAAGGCATATGTCCACCTTGTTGATACTTTATCATACAACTCCTTTGGAATATAAGTATAAAATTCAATTGGTAATCTTTTAAATTTAATCATCATGTTGACAATAGCTTCTTCCAACTTTTCCTGATCCTCGGTAGTCATATGTACATACCTATTTATTTTAGGGTGACCTAGTCCTCCTTTTTCTTTTATTTCCTTTACAATCTCATCAATAGATTGTGAATTATTAACAACTACTTTAAATTTTGTGGTATCCTCCTCATCTGAATCTATATCATCCTTATTTCTTATTAACTTCCTTCTTTTCTTAGGTAGCTCGATAGAAACTTGAGTACCTCTTTTCTTCTGACATGTTTTGGTCAGTGTTGGCCTGGTTATCTTGACAACTCCACATTTCAAAGGTGGGGAAACACCTATAGAGGACCTTTTCCTTTCTCGTGTGGGATTTTTAGCTTGTTTCCTTTTTCCTTTTGTTTCCTTCACTAATTATTCTTGTACCTCCTTATCTAACTTGGTCTCTTCATTATTTTCACTATTACCGATCAACAATTGTTCCTTAGTTGCCTCTTCAACTGGCTTCTCTACTTCTTCTTCACTGGATTTTTTTTCCAATGTGTCCATCATTTTATTTGACTTTCTTCCTACTTTTACTCTAACCAAATCCATTTTGATTCTTTGTTTTTCCTCCTCATAGGTGTCTGACCTTGTTGCATTCTTATTCTTAGGCTCTGTCAGTAGTTCCTTTATTGATCTAGTTGCTCGGTCAATGTCAAGTTCATATCCTACTAGTGGAAACCATGCATTTCTCAGTTCAACTACCCTAATGAGAGTGGAATCAGTCTCCACTAGGAAACATACTTCATCCTTATACTTTTCCACCAACTGTGTAGCTATCCTACTTATTTTGTGCATTTTTTCCTCTAATTTTCCAAAATAATCATCCATGATAGGTTCAAAGTTCTAACCTAAACATTTTATGCAATCACCAATTTGCATGATAACTGGTTTATTGTCATCCCATTAAACATCACCGATTGAGGGGAATAATTTTTTAAAGTAGAAAAATATACATACCAAGAGTGACCCAAACTTACAAGTGTTGGATTTAGAAACTCGGATAGTCCTCATATTTTCCTCCAATTGCCTCAACATTAACTCAGCTAGGCATAGTTGTAGTCCTTTCTTCATAAACTTATAGGCAATATCAATAGTGCCAGAAGGAACATAGTTTAGTCTGCTAGATTGGAATACCTTGTAAGTAATCACATATGCTCCTAATCTAGTCTTGGGATCATTGATTGTGTTAATCTTCATACCTCTGTCATCCCATTCGGCTCCAATTAGCTTCTCAAATTCACTTCTCGGTGGGTGCCTTAGGGATTTGTCTTTATCACACATAGGATTAGCGATGACCATCTAAATAACATCCTTTGTGATTTTTACTAGTTCATCCAGCCACATTTTTCCCTCGTGTACTCAGCTAAGTACTATCCTAATCTACTCAGTCTTGAATACCTTTAGAAAGTGAAGGGAATTTTTTAAACCTTTGATTTCCAAATGTGTATGCTCATCCTTCAATTTACCATCCTTGCATAACTCTTGGTAAGTGGATTACAACTCAAAATCACCAATTTCACTAATCTTACAGTGAATGTAGGACCGTATGTCCTTTACCAACAAAACCCTAGGTGGTATGCATGAAAACACACCTTTCTCATTGACTTGTAACTTATAGTTTGGTTCTTCATACATTGCACTCTTAATCAGTGTAACCTTCTTCTCCCTATCAGCCTTAGATTGAGTGGTCTTCGAGGTAGATATCATCGCTTATAATAATTTATGGCTTCATGAAAACTATATTTAAATAGCTTTCTTTACTTAAAACTTACTTGTATGGCTTCAAAATAGTCCATGAAATTCTCAAATCACAGTAGATAGCTTGGAATCTCGTTGATCAAATCTCGCTCTTCTCTCTATGGTTTCACAAAGGGAAAAATAAGTTGGCTCGACATGTATTTATACCCAAAAATATTTTTGACCAAAAATATGTTGCATTAAATGCTTCACCAACCACATCTCGATTAACAATAAGACATTTTGTTATCTCCTTTAGAAACTTCAGCTCGGTGAATGCTACCAATGCTCGGTTGACTATTCAACTCAGTTAACCTTATCACTTTCATTGACTAAAAAAAAATCCACTCGGTCACACTTTTACCAACTATACTCACTTCAAGTTCAAAACATATAACAACCTAGTGCATCTTAATTCATGTCGATTCTGTATTTATGCAATAGATATAAGGAACTGTTGTAAGATATAGCTGATTAAAATTTAGTTCTCATACTTGATTTTCATAGGTGGAGGTGGTGAAATCACCTAACCCAAAGGATGAGGTATCACTGATTGTTGTGCTTGTTCCTCTACTATCTTTAGTTGATCTTCTCCACATTTGACTCATTTTCCTTTTGATTCCATCAATGGTATTCTTATTCATATCAGAATTCATTTCTAGTGCTTAGGTTGATGCAAACATGCCATTCTAGAATTTTTCCAGTTTCTATATTTTCCTCTCTAGTATAATATCATACAATTTTTTGCAATATGACCATACCTACCATATGTTGTACAATTAACCCAAGTGTTGTAATCCCAAGTGTAAGAGTTACCTTGTCTTCTCAATTGATAGGTGTTGTTTTATCTTTTCAGTTTCCAAACTTGTTTCAATTGTGTCCTGCATTCTTGTGATATATGACCATTCTTGTTGCAAGTGCAACAATGATTTTCCATATAGTTCCTCTCAGGTGACTTATTCAACTTTGATCTACACTCATATGCTTGATGTCCATACTTGTATTTGTAACAATAACCATCAAATTTAGGAGTAGAGTTAGGAATACCTTTAGCTTTACTTCTGTAGACATTTATTATGTGACCTAGTTTTACATAGTGATAATATGAGAGCTTCTTTGGCCTTGGATTTTCATAGGCATTCTTTTGTTCTGTTTGTTTTGATGACTATCCCTACTCAATATAACCTAAACTAGTGGTGTTGTCCAATCTTTTCTGACTATTTAGGAATTCATCCATCCTTTTGGTACTTTCCCCAGTCTTCTTTATCATCTCACTGTGTTGTTGTTGCATCTTCACTTCATTTTTCATTCTTTCATTCTCTTCCCTTAATTCACTAATATCTTCCAACTTCCTAGCAAGTTCATTATTTACTCAGTTGACTTCTTGACTCATGACAACCATCTAATTGCAAATTTCAAAATGATGATCGGTCAACCTTATTAGTTTAGATTTTTGTTGGAGATTTGCCAGCAGGCCAGTACTAACTGTATGTTTGTCATTGATGACAACATATGGAAAGTATGTTAGAAAGTAAAGATCACCAAGATAACTGAGAGGGGGGGGGGGGTGAATTAGTTATCTGATAATTTATCCATTCAATAGCTTTAAACAATATAATCAATGTACTGATCAACCATAGAAAGATAATCATACACAATTGCACAATAACACAAGATATGTTAACTAGGGAACCTCTTGAAAAGAGTAAACCCCAGTGGGAATGATGCCCACAAAATGATGCACTAATATGAAAGTTCCTTGTTAGAGGATGGACCCTGTTAGGAGTCTTATGAAATACATTCAGTACATATAAATCCCTGTTAGGAGATTTTGAATCTATGTTAAAAGATTCTAACCCGTTTAAGAGTTTATGGAAGACAGAAGGACCCACTGCCCAAACAGCTTCAAGGCAAGATCTCTGAACCCGCTGTCCAAAAGATCTTATAATTATTCAATAGAATAATATGAAATATATTACCTCCTTCACACTATGCCAAAACTACACTCTTTGCTACAGAAGATCACAATTCCAGATCTTTGCACTCACAAGTCTTCCTTCATCACTGAATTAGCTCTTTTCTTCACTTCATGCATATATTCGCATCTCACTCTTCATAGTACACATTACAATAAGGAAAAAATTCCTTCTTATATACCAAACTCAAATAATTACAAATGAGTCGGTCCTCAATTACAAAATAATAAATTCTACACACTACACAGAATTCACATAAAACTGTCGGCTTCCAGTTACTGTAACTTTCTCCAAAATTATCCTCAAAGTTTGCACTATGAACCACATCATCATTAATGAGTCTCCAACATCCCTTTAACTGCACAAAATTAGATTCCATCCCATCTAAGAGATATCCTCTGATTTCTGAACATCGCTACATAGAAACACTGTCTAAACACTGCTTTCACCAAAATGCTCATAACTCTTACAAATGAATGAATTTCTTTTTGGATTGTTAACCATAGGTTAATAACACACCAAAGAACATACCATCAACTATGAAAAATAAAATCTTCAATACAACATGTATGCAAAACAAAACTGTACCTACTTTCCTGCTAATATCCAGAATATCACTGTGTTAACATCAATGACAATCCAAGTCATGAATGCAACAAAAACTGCTACAGAATGACTACCAAAACACTTTGCATTCATTCCTAACAATCTCCCCCATTGACATTGATGGAAACATAGATGAAAAACATCCAATTTTCCAAAAATTCAATACTGCAACATCACTGCAAAATATCAAATTAAATCTTACTTCATTTTCCTATTCAGCTCTCTCATACAATCCACAATATTTTTCATGTATATCTCTCCCCCATTGACATCAATGATAGAAATTCTATCACTAAGTCAACAACAACTTAATGTCAAAAGACACTTTTTAGAAAAATACAATAACAAGAGTCCTCATGACTCAGCTCATAAACTCACCCATAGAGGAAGTTCCAACATCCAATCCAAAAGAAAGATAGGGCTCATATACCACTAGATGGATGCAATCATCTGCATCAATTCTAAAAAATAGGTTGGGGCATAACCCCAAGCATACCTCTCAAATACACAAATGTATCCTCAGGTAAAGGCTTTGTAAATATATCTGCTATCTGCTCCTTTGTACTTATGTACTCCAATCTTACTTCTTTTTCTGCAACTTTCTCTCTTACAACATGATACTTGATCTCAATATGTTTAGTCTTAGAATTTAAAATAGGATTTTTTGACATACTCACTATATTGGTGTTATCACAATGTATAACAATAGGCTCATCAAACTTTCTTCCAATATCTTTCAACATCTGCTTCATCCAAATAATCTGATTACAATTATTTGCTGCTGCAACATATTCTACTTCTGTTGTGCTTTGTGAAGTACAATTCTGCTTCTTACTTAGCCAAGAGACCAATTTACCTCCAAGAAAAAAGGCTCCACCACTAGTGCTTTTCTTGTCATCAATGCTACCTCCCCAATCTGCATCAGTATAGGCACATAAAGTAAAATAATCAAAATTCTCATACCATAATCCATAATCCATTGTTCCTTTCAGATATCTCAGTATCCTCTTTACTACTGCATAATGTGATTCTCTAGGTTCTACTTGAAATCTTGCTACAATCCCCACTGAATGTGTTATATCAGGTCTTGTATGTGTCAAGTATTGCAATCCTCCAATCATAGATCTGTACTTTTTCTGCTCAACTGCTGGTGTCTCATCTTTGCTAGATAACTTATGTTCGGTTACCATAGGTGTTCCAATAGGTTTAGAATCTTCCATTCCAAATATTTTCAATAATTCATTTAAATACTTAGTCTGACTTACAAATATACCTTCCTTGCTTTGTGTTATCTATAATCCCAAAAAATATTTCATTTCTCCAATCATGCTCATCTCAAATTTAGTCTTCATTTCATCTACAAATTTGTCACTAGCTTCATCTTCTCCTCCAAAGATAATATCATCAACAAATATAACTATAACCAACAAACCATTCTCAATTTCTTTTGTGTATAAGTTACTATCTGCTGGTCCTTTTATAAATCCCAATTTCAATAAATACTTATCCAATCTTGCATACCAAGTTCTAGGTGCTTGTTTTAATCCATATAAAGCTTTCTTTAACTTACATATCATATCTCCTTCTTGTGTCAAAGGAAAACCTTTAAGTTGCTCAATGTAGACTTCTTCCAATTCACCATTAAAAAATGCTAACTTCACATCCATCTGACACACTTTGAATTTCTTGTAAGTTGCATATGCTAGAAACATTCTCACTGCTTCAAGTCTGGCCACAGGTGCAAATGTTTCTTCATAGTCAATTCCTTCTTGTTCTGAATATCCTTTACATACCAATCTTGCTTTGTTTCTTATCACTTCTCCTTGTTCATTCATCTTGTTTCTGAATACCCACTTTGTTCCAATCACATTCTTGTCTTCAGGTCTAGGGACCAATTCCCATGTCTTATTTTTTTCAATCTGCTCTAGTTCTTCTTTCATAGCATTGATCCAATGTTCATCTTCACAAGCTTCATTAGTAGTCTTAGGTTCAATTTGAGAAATCAAACATAAATGTACCTTATTTCGAGTCAAAACTTCTCTATCTAAACTTCCAATAACTTGCTCAACAGGGTGATGTCTTGAAGTATACCTGTTAGGTGTCATAGTTACTGATCTTGTTCCGACTATAGATTCTTCTCTACTTTCTTCTCTATTTTCTTCTTTATTTTCTTCTATGTTTTCTTCTCTGTCTTCTTCAGTATAACTTTCATTTAGCAAATCACTGTTAGTTTCAAAAAATAATTCTGCATTTTCAATGTTAGGCTGAGGTTGTGCTTCTCCATCAAATTCATAATCAAGCATTCTTTCCTGAATTGTAAACTTCTCATCAACTTTTACATTTGCACTTTCAACAATAGTCTTAGTTCTTTTGTTATAAAATCTATATGCTTTTCTTTTTAAAGAATATCCAAGAAATATTCCTTCATCACTTCTAGGATCAAACTTTCCTATATCATCATCTCTCTTTATATAACATTTACTTCCAAAATTTCTAAAATACTTAACTGAGGGTCTATGTCCAAACCATAATTCATAAGGTGTCTTATTTGTATCTACTCTGATTTGTACTCTGTTCATAGTGTATACTGTTGTGTTCACTACTTCTCTCCAAAATTTTTTAGCCAAATCATTTTCAAACAACATAGCTCTTGCTACTTCAGTTATTGACCTATTCCTTCTTTCTGCAATACCATTTTGTTCTGGTGTTCTAGGGGCTGAAAGTTGTCTCTTAATACCATTCATTTCACAAAAGGTGTTAAACTCTCTAGATGTAAATTCACCACCTCTATCAGATCTTAGACACTTAATCTTCATTCCAAATTCATTCTCAATTTTGCTTTTCATGATCTTAAACTTATCAAATGCTTCAAATTTTTCTTTCAAAAATGCAATCCACATCATTCTTGTAAAATTATCAACAAGAATCATAAAATACCTTTCACCATAGAATCCTCTAGTCCTAGTAGGACCACTCAAGTTTGTATGAACAATATCCAACTTCTCTATCAATGTGAACTTCTTGTTGGGAAATGAACTCCTTTTCTACTTTTCCATCATACATTCTTTGCAAATCATGTTATTAGGTTTCATAATTCTAGGTAAATCTCTTACTGTATGTGTAGTGCTCACCTTGACAATATTATCAAAGTTTATATGACAAAACCTTTTATGCCATAACCAACTATCATCAATCCTAGATATCAAACATGTCATCTCAGTAGGATTCAATTGAAATACATTACCTCTGGTTCTAGATCCTTTTCCAATTAGATTTCCATCTTTATCTTTTATCACACAAGTTTTCTTAGAAAACCAAACTTGATAACCCTTATCAGCCAATTGTCCAATGCTTAGTAGATTATGTCTTAGTCCATCAACAAAGTAAACATCATCAGTGTTAGTCTTTCCATCAAGAGTAATAGATCCTATACCCTTAATCAAACAAGGTGCATTGTTACCAAACCTAACAATTCCTCCATCATAATTATCTAAGTTAACAAACTTTATTTTATCTCCAGTCATATGATGTGAACAACCACTGTCTATAATCCAATCAGATTTCTTTTCAACTTGTGAAACTAATGCTTTTTCTTCCCTTTTATTAGATTCAAAACTTTCTTCTTTAATTGCTGCAAATCCTATTTCCTCAAAGTTATCATTATCACTGTCACTTAAATATTTTTCAATTCCTGCTTCAAAATCTTCATCATTTGCATAATAACATTCTTTAGATCTCCTAGGTTTAAAGTTGCTTCTATACTTCTTAACTCTTTTAGGACATCTAGATGCAAAATGACCATATTCTTGACAAGTCCAACATTTAAAGATTTTCTTACCATCTGGTTCTCTTTTTACAAGTAATGCAATACCTTCTTCAATCTTCTTTTCTTCTTTAGATCTGCTACTACTGACATAATCTCCATTCACACCAGTACTTCTTGTAGGTCTAATGCTAAGAGCACTGAATGTTTTTTCCATTCTAGGTAGCTCTCCTGATAATCTCAAGTTCATCTTTGTTGTTTCTAATCTTCCAAGAAGAGTCTCTCTTGAAAAGTTCAATGTACAAGGTATCACTTGTTCAATCATCTGCGTTGTCTACTTGAATACTGGTGTCAAAGTTCTCAAAATTTTCCATATCACTTCATTCTCTATCTTATCACCTCCACAAGATTTTATTCCTGTCATAATCTCAGACATCCTACCAATATAACTTCTAATAGATTCATCTTCCATCATTCTGATATCTTCAAATGCACAAATCCAATTATGTAATCTAGCCTTCTTTGCATGTTCATCACCTTCAAAAGTAGAATGTAAAGCTTTCCAAATTGCATGAGATATTTTCAAACATCTTACCTGACTATATTCATTCTTCGGTAGTGCTTATAAAAGTGCTTCTCTTGCAAGTATGTTACACATGAATAGATCTAGTTCATCCTTAGTTCCTACCTCTAGATTGTCTTCCTCAATGATAGTCTTCTCATTTTTTGTAATCAACCAATAACTTGGTCCTAAACACAATAGATGTGTCTTCATCTTTTCTTTTCAGCTGTCAAAATTTACTCCATCAAACTTAGGGCTTTCTTTTCTAAAATTTGCCATGGATCTCCTTAAGTTGTTAAACTTTTCTTTCAAGGACCTGCCACTCTGATACCAATTGTTAGAAAGTAAAGATCCCCAAGATAACTGAGAGGGGGGGGGGGGTGAATCAGTTATCTGATAATTTATCCATTCAACAACTTTAAACATTATAATCAATGTACTGATCAACCATAGAAAGATAATCATACATAATTGCATAATAACACAAGATATGTTAACTAGGGAACCTCTTGAAAAGAGTAAACCCCGATGGGAATGATTCCCACAAAATGATGCACTAATATGAAAGTTCCTTGTTAGAGGATGGACCCTATTGGGAGTCTTATGAAATACATTCAGTACATATAAATCCCTATTAGGAGATTTTGAATCCATGTTAAAAGATTCTAACCCGTTTAAGAGTTTATGGAAGACAGAAGGACCCATTGCCCAAACAGCTTCAAGGCAAGATCTCTGAACCCACTATCCAAAAGATCTTAGAATTATTCAATAGAATAATATGAAATATATTACCTCCTTCACACTATGCCAAAACTACACTCTCTGCTACACAAGATCACAATTCCAGATCTCTGTACTCACAAGTCTTCCTTCATCACTGAATTAGCTCTTTTCTTCACTTCATGCATATATTCACATCTCACTTTTCATATTAAACATTAAAATAAGGAAAAAATTCATTCTTATATACCAAACTCAAAGAATTACAAATGAGTCGGTCCTTAATTACAAAATAATAAATTCTACATGCTACACATAGAATTCACATAAAATTGTCGGCTTCCAGTTACTGTAACTTTCTCCAAACATATCCTCAAAGTTTGCACTATGAAACACATCATCATTAATGAGTCTCCAACATCCCTTTAACTACACAAAATCAGATTCCATCCCAGCTAAGAGATATCCTCTGATTTTCAAACATCGCTACACAGAAACATTGTCTAAACACTGCTTTCACCAAAATGCTCATAACTCTTACAAATGAATGAATTTCTTTTTGCACTGTTAACCATAGGTTAATAACACACAAAAAAACATGCCATCAAATTCACAAAAGCCAATCTACAATACAACATGTGTGAAAAACAAAATTGTACCTACTTTCCTGCTAATATCCAAAATATCACTGTGTTGACATCAATGACAATCCAAGTCATGAATGCAACAACAACTGCTATAGAATGATTGCCAAAACACTTTGCATTCATTCCTAAAAAAGTAGCATGCATGGAAGTCTTATGTAGTAAGATTTCAGTATATGTAGCATGGACATGATATCATGGGCGCAGAGGTTAACTGTTAGTACAAATAATTATATTATAGCTGGTGTCAGTAGTGTTCCTAATAGAGTAATAGACAGTGTTCTTTGTATGGTTGTCTGTACAACTATCATGGAGCCTTGTGTACTTGGATATATTTTGAAGACATGTTAATGATGTTTCAGTTATGAACGCATAGTCTAATGATGAATGCAAGTTAAGTTATGCATTCGCTATTCACCAATACCAGTTTCCTATGTTTGTTTAGAAGAGCCAACAAAGATTTTATTGGTTCTTGAGTTGTGCCTATCTTGAGGGTATGTGCCCTTGGATTTAAGCTTGGAGGAGTGTTATTGATGTTCGGTTAAGAGTGCATAAGTTAATTTAGCTTATAGAGAAAGTTCTAGTTGTTTTGGTAGAGCCAACAGTGTGTAGCGTGCATCTACAATTATTCTATTAGACAAGTCCCAGAATGAGTTGTGTGCATAATAGAGCTGAAAAAATGTTTTTTGGAGTTTATTATGGTTTCTCTAATATAATTTCAACGTGGTTCTAATAGGCCAACTTGATTATATCATTTGGAGGAAAGATATTTATAGGCAGTCATTTGTGATTGGTGAACTGTTGTTCATGGTTGATTAAGTAGATCAGAGCAGAGTGTGTGAAGTGTTGAACCATTAGAAGAAGGTCTATATGACCAAGTAAAGTACTTGTGCTATTTATTGGAACTGATCCAAATAGTAGATCAAAGCGCAATTCACCAAGATCCAGATATAGTGTGTATCTATTATTCATAAGGTTGTAGCCTTTTCCCATTTGAGCAATGAGCTCTTGGACAATGTATCCTCTCCCCTAATAGGGACAATTATAAAAGACTCCTAATAGGGTCTGACCCTTAACTAGGTCTACTATACTTAATATATTGTAAAGCTACTCCTAACAGGGTAAAGGATCTTCTAGCAAGGATCATTATACACTAGTACAGAATATTAGTGGGTATCAAGTCCCACTAGGGTTTTTACCTATTTGGGTTTCCCCATAACCAAAATATTGGTATTGTGTTCAAGTTTTCTTTCATTGTTTTTATGCTTTATGTTTAAGTATACTTAATTGGATAAAGAATTGAAATTTGTAGATAACTGCTTCACCCCCCCCCCTCTCAGTTATCTCTTGGGACTATTCCTAACAATTGGTATCAGAACCAAGTGCCTCGAAAAGAAATTTTAACAGCTTGAGGTTGATCAGATGGTGTACTTCAGGAAAGAAAGTCCTAAGTTTGATGGAGAGAATTATCTTGATTGGAAGAACAAGATGGTAACCCATTTGTAGTGCATTTCTTTTGAAGTTTTTAATGTAACCATCAAAGCTGCCAAGATTCCTACCATAGAAGACCTTGAAAAATATGATGTGATGAAGGGTGCTCCCCTTAATACCACAAACACATAATAGAAATAGAGAAACAACAACAATATGAAAGAATAGAAAATTGGCTTCTTATTATCTCCACAAATGTGGAATTACAATATGCAAAGCCACATGGGCATTCCATTACAATATTTTGTAGGACAAAGCCTCAAATCAATACCCAGATCGACTACCCAGAACTGTCCTAGACAACACTATGGGCCTTCTTTATATAGACATTTTCCACCACCCGAGAAGGTTCCAAAAATTTAGCCCTTATGGCCGACCAAACTTAGAATTATTTTATTTTTCAATTTATTACATCAAATTTGGCAAATAAATTTTGAAACCCGAACAAAAAGTTTGAAGAAAAATTATTTTCCAACATTTTAGGTGACCCGACTTCCAGAGACCATAAGTCATCACCAGTTGACCTGATTGACTATTATAACCCCATTTCGAAAAGGCCGTGAAGTGCTCTACAAGCTTGAATAGCGCAAGTGCCTATCACCCAAATTTTTGACCTCATCCAGGGCCTCTAAAGCCTTCAAAACTAAGTTCAAAGTTTCTATACCCTACTGCCAATACCGAAAATCTTCAATATCCTCAAAACTAGACCTGATCTAGCCATGAAACTTTACTGATAGGCTGATATGACTGAGATGAACCTCTACATGTAAAATCAGAATATTTTGAGATTATATGACCAACTTACTAAAAACAACAAGTTTCAATAAACAACATCTCTATACAAGATAGCCCTTATTGAATACAAAAATAGAAATATTTTTGGGTGATGCAAGATTGCTCTTACTCCCAGGATGCTCCTGCATCAGACACCCGGGGTAATTTGAGAAGTGACCCTGTCACAACTCAGGTGTGTAGAGGAAAACTAAGATGGTTAACCTCCTCCTTTGTTAGCCATGATGAATCTTCAACAAGTCATCCCTTCCATTTGACCAAATACTCTTCATATGTTATGTTCCTTGTGCTTCTGCCAACACGACTATCCAATATGTCTTCAATCTCCTTGATATCTGAACTAGTTGCTAGAATACTCCACTATGCTGCTGTAACCTCATCTTCAACACCTCCTTCATGATACTCTATCAAATCTGAAATGTTAAACACTAGTGAAATATTTAGCTCAGTAGGCAATTCTACCTCATATGCATTTCTTGAATCATGCTTCTTCAATATCTTACATAGCCCAAACTTCTTCATTTTCAACTTGTTATATGTACCAATCAAAAATCACTCCTTCCACAAATGAACCATGACTTCATCTCCAACTTAAAATTCCTTATGCCTCCTTTTCTCATCTTCCTTAGCCTTATATTGTGCATTCATCTTGGTAATATGCTTCCTCACCTCCTCATGGATGTTTTTCAAATGTTCTACAAAATCCTCAGCTTCAGCAATACTTATTTCTCTTTTATCTATCTTTCTCAACTTAGATGCATTTCTGGGACTACTCCCATATACAATCTGGAATGGTAATTTACCAGTGCTCCTGTTGATAGAATTATTATATGCAAATTTTACCTATGGCAAAATAAAATCCCATCATATTGGCTTATCTCCAACCAAACATCTCAGCAAATTTCTCAAACTCCTATTCACCACCTCTGTCTGTCCATCAGTCTTTGGATGATGTGATGAACTGAACTTCAAATCTATCTTCAACTTCTTCCACAATGTATGCTAGAAATATCCAATGAACTTAGTGTCCCTATCTGAAACTATACTTTTTGGAAAACCATGTAGTCTCACTACTTCTCTAAAAACAATTCTTCTACATGAACAACATCATTAGTCTTCTTGCAGGGAATAAAATGTGTCATCTTTGAAAATCTGTCAACTACCACACAAATTGAATCATGTCCCCGTTGTGTCCTTGGTAAACCAAGAACAAAGTCCATACTGATATCCTCCCAAGGCTTCTCTGGCATAGTTAATGGCTAATACAATCCTATATTTTGCTTCACTCCTTTCACCATCTAACATACTCTACAACTCTGTACAAACTTCTTGACATCTTGCTACAACTGTGGCCAATAATAATTTTCACTATCCAAAGAAAGGGTTTTATCTCGACCAAAATGTCCAGCCAATCCTCTTCTATGCTTCTCCTTGATGAGATTCTCTCTCATAGAACTTCTTCAAATGCACAACTGACTCCCTCTGAATAGCATATCATCCTGAATGATGAAATCCAGCCACTTCATTCTGTCTAGAGTAACAGGTTCTTTACAAGCTTTCCAAGCTTCACCAAAATTAGGATCCTTTGGATACAAATTCTTGAGTTCATTGAACCCAACCATCTCAATCTGCATCTCTATTAGCAATAGTTGCCTTCTGCTAAGTGCATCTGTAACCCTGTTAGACTTTCCACTCCTATGTTTCAAAACAAATGTATAACTCTGCAAAAACTCAACCCATTTCAAATGCTTTTGATTCAACTTTCCTTGACTATTTAAAAATTGCAAAGCTTGATGATCAGTATACAAAATAAACTCTTTAGGAAGTAGATATTATCTCCACTTCTTCAATGCCTAAACTATATCATAGAATTCCTAATCATAAATAGAATATTTTCTATTGGCATCATTTAACTTCTCACTAAAATAAGCAATAGGTTTACCTTCTTGGCTCATAATAGCTTCTATTGCAGTACCACTAGCATCACAATCTACTTGAAACACCTTATTAAAATTTGGAAGTCCTAAAATAAGTTGTTCTATAACCTTTTATTTCAATAGTTTAAAACTCTTATCTGCCCCATTAGTCCACTTGAACTCTTTTCTATCCCCTCTCATTGTTTTAGTCAAGGGCCCATAAATACTGCTAAAATTTCTAATAAACTTTCTATAAAAGCTATCCAAACCATGAAAAGACCTTACCTCAATAGCATTTCTTGGAGTAGGCCATTCAAGGATAGCTTGTACTTTCTCTGGGTCCATTTTTAGACCTTCTACTGAAACTAAAAATTCCAAATACACTAACTCTTTCTTCACAAAACTACACTTCTTCAAATTAATCAACAATTTATAATCTCTTAACTTCTCAAACACCATACAAATATGAATCATATGCTCTTCCAATGTCTTACTAAAGATCAAAATATCATCTAGGTACACAATGACAAACTTACCCATAAATTTTTTCAAAACTTCATTCATGAGCTGCATGAAAGTGCTCGGTGCATTGGTTAGCCCAAAAGGCATGACTAACTACTCATACAGTCCTTCTTTTGTCTTGAAGGTAGTCTTCTATTCATCTCCTTCTCTAATCTGAATCTGGTGATATCCACTCTTCAAATCTATGTTTGAGAAATACATAGCTCCACTCAAATAGTCCATAATATCATCCATTCATGGAAATTGAAACCTGTACTTGATTGTGATCTTATTTATTGCTCTAGAATCTATTCACATCCTCCACTCTCCATTCTTCTTTGGTGCTAATATCACTGGTACAGAACATGGACTTAGACTCTCTCAAATCAACCCCTTCTACAATAACTCATGTGCTTGTCTGTTCAAATCTTCACTTTCTGCTGGTGTCATTCTATGTGCTGCCTTGTTTGGCAAACTGGCTCTTGGAATCAAATCCATCTGATGACTGATCTTCCTTACTGGTGGTAATCCATCAGGTACATTATTAGATACAATATCCTAAAACTCATTTAACAAATCTGTAACCTCTATAGGTACATCATCTTCTTCCTCTTAACTAGCTTTTCAAATTAAAAAAAAATACACATGCTCATGCCTCATACTATCTAGGAATTTCATTCCATCAACAAAAGTTATTCTTGCATTACCACATACCTTTTCTTTGGTCTCCTTCAATGGCTTTAGCTTATGTCACACTCCATCCTTTGTTAGGGAATAGGTATTTTCATGACCATCATGTACAACACATCTGTCAAACTGCCATGGTCTACCCAACAACATATGACATGCATCCATAGATATGATATCACATAGTTCCTCATCTTGGTACCCACCAATATTGAACTTTACCAGGCACTATTCACTGACCATGACCTTGTGGTCATCTTGCACCCAGGCAATCCAATATGGATGTGGGTGTTTCTATCTCTTGAGATTCAACTTTGTCACCATCTCTTTAGACATAAAATTTTCAATGCTTCCACTATCAATAATCACATCACAACATTTACCCTCACACTTGCATCTAGTGCGAAACAGGCTCCTTTGTTCAGGTTCATTCTCACCACTCAGCAGGACTCTTCTGTTAATCAATGTTTCTCCTATTTCAGCATCTTTAGAATTTGAGGATCTGGCATCTTCATCTACATGTGCCACTCTGGCTTGGTCTTCATTCTTCCTATCTATCCTTTCTTGGCATTGAGGACATTCAAATTCCCTATGACCTTCTTCTCCATAGTGAAAGCATGTTCCACGGAAGCCTCCTCTTCCTAAACCTTGTCCTCTTCCTCTTCCTTTCTGATCTCTATTGTTGTGATCTTGGAAATGATTGGAATTATTTTCTCTTTGATTTTGACTACTACTGGCCTCATCATTCTTTTTTGGATCCTCATTTTGGCCTCCATATGACCGTCCACCAGATCATCCACCGCAACCTCTTCCATTTTGTCTACTCTCAAAATTTTTGTTCAACTTTTCCTCTACTTTTAGGGAAAACTAGTATGCCTCTTTAATACTATTCATTCAAAATAGATTCAACTCCTCGTGAATGCTTGCCTTAACCCATTAAGGTAACGGGAAAATTTCTCTTTGTCAGCTTCTACATGGCCTATTCTAATGAGGATTCGATAGAACTCCTCTGTATACTCCTGAACAGATCTTCCTACCTGCTTCAAACTTTGCATCTTCTTCAGTAGGTCAAGCTCATAATCAACAAGAATGAACTGCCACTTCAATTTATGCACCATTCGATCCCATCTTGTGATTTTATCTTTCCCTCTTCTATTTCGCTCCAATTGAATCTCTTTCCATTAGATCTTCGCATGACCTTTCAGTCTAGCCTTCGCGAATTTGACCCTATCAGGATCCTCAATATCTTCATACTCAAAATATTCTTCACATTCATTGATCCAGTCGATCAACTCCTCTGGGTTAAGATTTCTTAAAAATGGAGGAACCTCAATCTTAGGTCTTTTTTTGATCTTGGAAATGGCCTAAAAAAGTTTTTCTTCCTCCTAGTTCACAACTTTGACTTCTCCTTCTTGATCTTCTTCTTCAGCTTCATCCTCGCTTTCATCTCTGATATTAAGATTCATTCCTCTGTGAATCTCCTCTTGCAATGCTCTCACTTGTCTCTGGAGCACTCTAACCTCAGGTGTTACAACACCAACTCTTCCACCACATTCCCTTCATGGAGGCATTTTTGTGATGCGTGTTGAAACCCTAACCACGGTCCTGTTGCAAACTGCCTCACAATTGGTGATCTATTTACACACTTAGGAACTCTTGTTCTGATACCACTTGATGAAGGGTGCTCCCCTTAATACCACAAACACATAATAGAAATAGAGAAACAACAACAATATGCAAGAATAGAAAATTGGCTTCTTATTATCTCCACAAATGTGGAATTACAAACTTTCAGAATTACAATATGCAAAGCCACATGAGAATTCCCTTACAATATTTTGTAGGAAAAAACCTCAAATCAATACCCAGATCTACTACCCAGAACTGTCCTAGACAACACTATGGGCCTTCTTTATATAGGCATTTTCCACCACCCGAGAAGGTTCTAGAAATTTAGCCCTTAGGGCTGACCAAACTTAGAATTATTTTATTTTTCAATTTATTACATCAAAGTTAGCTCAAAATAACTTTTGAAACTCGAACATAAATTTTGTAGGAAAATTATTTTTTGCCATTTCAGGTGACCCGACTTTTGGAGACCATAATTCATTACTAGTTGACCCGATTGACTATTATAACCCCATTTTGAAAAGGCCACTAAGTGCTCTACAAGCTTGAATAGTGCAAGCACCTATCACCCAAATTTTCAACCTCATCTGGGCCCTCTAAAGCCTTCAAAACTGAGTTCAAAGTTTCTGTACCCTGCTGCTAATACCGAAAATCTTTAATATCTTCAAAACTAGACCTAATCTAGCCATGAAACTTTACTGGCAGGTTGATATGACTAAGATGAACCTCCACATGTAAAATCAGAACATTCTAAGATCGTATGACCAACTTACTAAAAATAGCAAGTATCCATAAACATCTCTGCACAAGATAGCCCTTATTGAATACAAAAACAAAATATTTTTAGGTGATACAAGATTTCTCTTACACCCAGGATGCTCCTGCATCACGATGCTACTAACATTCAAAAGGAATTGTTTCATCATAATGCTATTGCTAAAGAAGCCCTTATTAGCACCCTGTCTAATGGTGAATTTTTAGAAGTGAAAAAGATAGATACAGCCCATAAAATATGGAAGCACCTAGAAGACACATTTGAAGGAGACAAACAAGCAAAGGATGCATGTAGAAAGACATGGAAGAAAAGATGCAATGCATTAGAGATGCTTCCTGAAGAAAACATCAAGAGGGATGAAGCAATAGGCAAGTTTGATGCAAGAAGTGATGAAGGTATAAGTCAAAATATCAGAAATTATATTAACATCAAGAGGGATGAAGCAGTAGGCAAGTTCTACATCAAGAGGGATGAAGCAGTAGGCAAGTTTGATGCAAGAAGTGATGAAGGTATTTTCCTTGGTTACTCTACTAAAAGTAAAGCTTATAGAATTTTCAATTTAAGATTGAAAAAGATCATTGAAAGTGCTCATGTAAAGATTGATGAAAATTTTATGATTCAAGAAATATATCATGATTACTCACCCATGATTGAAGAAGAACCTAGACCCTCTAATAGTGAGATAGTTATTGAAGAAATATTTGACAGTATTGATGTGTTGTTCAATGACCCTGAGACAAGTGAAGAAAATTCTCCTAAGGCTGATAAATTAGCATCACCTAAAGTTCCAAAGTTTACATCAAGAAATCATTCCAAGACAAACATCATTAGAGATCAAAGCGGAAAAGTCTTAACAAGATCACAAGTAAAGAACTCAGCTAGCAGTGATGCGATATGTTTACTATCTTAGATTGAACCTTTAAGTGTTGAAGATGCTTGCAAGGATTCAGATTTACATGATGCTATGAAAGAAGAACTTGATTAGATTATTAAGAATGACACTTGGGAACTGGTCCCAAGACTGAGTGATAAAAATGTGATTGGAACAAAGTGGATATTCAGAAATAAGATGAATGAAGATGGTACAGTAGTAAAAAATAAAGCAAGATTAGTATGTAAAGGATATGTGCAAAGAGAAGGCATTGATTATTTAGACACATTTGCACCTATGAGTAGATTAGAAGCTATTAAGTTATTTTTATCTTATGCTACAGCTAAAAACTTCAAAGTTTATCAAATGGATTTCAAATCAGCATTCTTGAATGGAGACTTAAAAGAAGAAGTATACATTGAGCAGCCTGAAGGATTCACCTTATCAAATAGACCTGATATGGTATGCAAATTGAAGAAAGCCCTCTATGGACTTAAGCAAGCCCCTAGAGCATGGTATGAGAGACTAGATGGATACTTAACAAAGATTGGATTCAAGAAAGGAGCAGCAGATTGTAATCTATTCATTAGAAAGACATCGCAAGGTTTATTACTTGTAGCTATATTTGTTGATGACATTATCTTTGGAGGTAATGACAAACTCAGTGCTAAATTTGCCAAAGAAATGCAGAATGAGTTTGAGATGAGTATGATTGGTCCTATCAAGTACTTTTTGGGACTAAATGTGTAGTAGATATAAAAAGATATTTTCATTAATCAATCAAAGTATGTGATAGAGATACTAAAGAAATTCAAGATGGATGATTGCAAACTAGTAGGAACTCCTATGATCACTAGATGCAAGCTTACAAAAGAAGATGACTCACCAATAGTAGATATAACATTGTATAAGTCTATGATTGGTAAACTCATATATCTTACTCAGACTAGACTTGATATTTCAAATGCAGTTGGCATAGTTGGAAGATTTGTAGTAGAACCTAAACAAAGTCACCTCATGGCAGTAAAGAGAATATTCAAATACTTACAGGGCACTATAGAGTATGGTCTATGGTATCCTAATTTAGAAAATGTTGAGCTTCATGTGTACACTGATGCAGATTGGGAAGGATGTGTTCATGATAGAAAGAGTACTTCAGGTGGAGTAGTGTTTCTTGGTAATAGACTTGTCACTTGGACAAGCAAAAAATAAAAATGTATTTATTAGTCAACAGTAGAAGCGGAGTATGTTGCAGTAGCCTTGAATTTTTCTACAATTTTTTGGATCAAGTAGATGATAAAAGATTTTGGAATTCAGATTGATTATCCTATTTTTATTCACTGTGATAACACTAGCACTATCAATATTTCAAAGAACCCTAGGATGCATGCAAAGACAAAGCACATTGAGATCAAGTATCACTTCCTAAGAGAGAAATTGGTAGAGAAAGAAGTCAAGTTGGACTATGTGAGTACAAAAGAATAGTTGGTAGATATATTCACAAAGCCCTTGCCTAAGGATACTTTTGAGTATCTCAGGGAGAAGTTGGGATTCATTCCCTTCCCTGATTCTACTTAGAGAAAAAAGGAAAGGCATGAGTCCTTTGGGACTGATGGAAGGTTGACTACTCTACCTAAGGAGTAGTACCGGTGCTTAAAATGAGAGGTGGCCTTTTCCATTGATGTCAAAGGGGAAGTATATATATAGAGTCATGAAAAACATAAGTAAAAGAGCAATAATATACTAAGGGGGTGCAACATTCAGTTATGACAGCAATACAGTTGAAGAAATGGAGAATATTAGATAATATTATAGGAGATGGATGATTCATCTTTGGGGGAGTTTTGAAGAGGAAATGGAGAATGTTATAAAAGAAATATTCATTTGGGTTGGTGGTGGTTTTTCATTCCACATGTTTCCATCAATGCTAAAGGGGGAGATTGTTGGAGATTTTCTAGTAGGCCAGTATTGACTGTATGTTTGTCATTGATGACAACATATGGAAAGTAGCATATGTGGAAGTATTATGTAGTAAGATTTTAGTATATGTACCATGGACATGATATCAGCATGATATCATGGGCGCAGAGGTTAACTGTTAGTACAGATAGTTATATTGCAGTTGGTGTCAGCAGTATTCTTGACAGAGTAACAGATAATGTTCTGTGTATGGTTGTCCATATAGTTATCATGGAGCCTTGTGTGCTTGGATATATGTTGAAGACATGTTAGTGATGTTTTAGTTATGAACACATAGTCTGATGATGAACACAATTGAAGTTATGCAGTCGCTATTCACCAGTAGTAGTTTCTTGTGTTTGTTTAGAAGAGCCCACAAAGATTTTATTAGTTCTTGAGTTGTACCTATCTTGAGGGTATGTGCCCTTGGAGTTAAGCTTGGAAGAGTGTTATTGATGTTTAGTTAAGAGTGCATAAGTTAATTTAGCTTACAGAGTGTTAGCACCTATAAAAATTTCATGACTCTATATTTTTTCCCTGCTCCCTGCAAGTGTTTTCTAGGTCTCTACCCTCAAACCCTAGTTCAAATATTCAAAATTGTAGCCGTTGGTGAAAAGAAGTCCTAATCTGTGTTGGCCAGTTCTATTTAAGAATTTCTTTTTTGGTCAATAAAGTTCTAAATTACCCATGTGCTAAAATTATGGTGACCCTTTGCATGTTATGTCATTAGGTTTTATTATTGGGGCCCGCTTTAATTTTTTCTATCTAAGCCTAAGTTTTCCCAATAATATTTCCAAGTGTTTCAACCCTTTAAAAATGTGTGGCTATTATTACATCGCAAGGCTTCCCCTTGTCAAAGTTTCTGACATGCAGTATAGCGATGAGGGGACATCTATCCTGGCGGGCCTGTTCTTGAGGATTACTGGTAGATAAATAGTGGATCAAATCTATGATGGTCATTGTACCGCTGGGGAAAGTTGATAGCTTTTTAAGCATCATGATGTAGCAATGACCGTCTAATGCTATATGGTGGATGAGATTGTAGGTGGGTCCTTAGGGTGCTAGGTGTTGCAGAAATGGCAGTTTCTCATTGGTTGTTGAGAGGTGATTTGGTAGTTGTCAGTGGGACCAAGGTTTTCGGCATGTCTTTGAGGGCTTTAACATTTGTAGGGGATCTACGGTTGGCGTATGATCTCATGGGTTCTGTTAGTTCCATGAGATCTTACACCAACCATCGATCTTAACTTTTCTCAAGTGGCAAAGTGAAGGTGGGTCCTCTAACAGTTGGAGCCAACATGCATGATTTTCATTGGTGGAAGGGTAACGATGTAGTGGGACCATTGGCCAAGTGGTGCCGATTTGTTTTATTTTGATTGGCCAAGCTGAAGGGTGATAGGGACGTGTTAGTGGGCCCAAATCTTTCGAAGGGTGGTAGTGTGGTAGGATCTACGGTTGTCGCATGATCGCATGGAATCTTTTCAGGCCATGCGATCATGCACTCACCGTTCAATTAAAGGCTTATATTTAGTGGGTCCGATATGCTATGTGGTGCTGACTTGCTTGATTTTCATTGGTTGTGAAACATTGATGTGGCTAGAGACTTTTCAAAGGGTTCGTGACTACTATGGAGATTAATGTGAACTGCCTGATTTGCCAAGAAATAATTGGATCAACGGCCACATTTTAAAATCTATCTGGTTAACTGTTGTAGTTCAAATTTGAATATTTTAAAGGGTTTCCAGTGATAGAAGGACTGAAATTGAATGTTTTTGTGGCTGGATTTGGTAGGAATGATTTCATCAACTGTTGCAGAGTGGTCCAGGGGTTTGATGACTGATTGCAGGGGTTTTTGTACCATGAAGTGTTGCTTGAGGTGTGTTGCAGGTGGACAATCAAATCAATGAGTTTAATAAATTCATAATTCTTGGTACAAATCAGGAAAATTTTTATTTATGAGGATCATTCTGGGATCTGCTTTCCCCAGGTTGCTTGGTTTTCCCCCAATTAAAATAAATTCCTAATTGATCTTAGTTGGTTTGGTGGGTAAAACCCTAACCCTAATCATATGTAGCTTGTTGCATCTTGTTTTGGGATCCCAAGATGATTAGTGGTATATAATTTTTGATTTTGCAAAGTGTGGTTGATGTTATGTTGAAAATGAATGTAAAAGACTGAACAAGGAGAGCCTAGATTTTGGGTGTATTTCCTAGCATTTTGTTGTTTTGGTAATGTATTGATTCTACAAATTTTAATCAGAATACACTTGGATTCCAATCTCAAATTTATTTTTGTCTTCTTATTTTGAGCTTGGGCTCATATATGTTAAAGTCACAAAGTGAGTTCCTAAAAAAGTTAGGATTAAAGTCTTTGAGGTGATTTCAGTGAGTTCATGGTTGGGTAGGAATTTGATGATCGGGTTTGAGAGTGAGGGGATAATAGGCAAAGCACTTATCCTGAATTCAGGAGTATTTGATTTAGGATTTTTAGTGGATATATGTCATTGGGTGACTCTATGCCCTAGGTTAAGGCACTGATTCATTCTCTAATAGTAGTTCATCATCATCCACCATACATATAAATGATAAAATCTTTAAACCAGTTTGTAAATGATATAATTGTTTAATATTCTATGATTCCTTTCAAGAAGTGAGTCAAAGGTACACCCACCTGAGCATATAAGATTAAAGTGTAGGAGGATCTCTTTGATCCTTGTTAATTGGCCTTTTTCCTTCCAGACTTTGGAATGGTGATAGAGTCAGTGACATAAATTTGTCAATCATAGTGTAAACCTACAAGTATAAAGAAAAGACAACCAACAAAATGGTGACTCTGCTAGGGAGAGTCTAGAGATAAAGTTTTTAAGTGGAATCTTATTTTTCCTATTGTATTTAGTTAAGGATTTCCCACTTTGGTGGGTGGCAACTCAAAAAGGTTAGAAGCAGTGTTATAAACTATAGATCATGGACAAAAGAAGGAATACTAGGTCCTTTGTTAAGAAAAATCTGGAGGTTACTCTGGAACAGTTACCTAGGTAGGAAAGAAGAGTTGGATCAGAAGAAATGGTGAGTCTACTAGTGCTTCCATGAGAGATCAAAGAAATACCAGAAATAGAGCACCACTTGCATCCTCTAATGAGGAAGATTCACAATACAAGGGTTCTAAATTAGATAGTGGTCATTCTAAAGACAAATTTTATGATACCTCAGAGGTAGTATTTCAAAATAAGGGTTCATTACCTACAGGTTAGGATGAACAAGCTAGAGAAAGGGGTTTTGGACCGAATTTAGATCCTGATGAGGATATGTTCAGAAGGCAACCTATGAGACCAAGATAGGTCCATTTCCCATATCAAAATATCACTGATATGGATGTGTCATCAAGTTTTGATGATATTATGATAGACCTAGATGATTTAAGTGCACTAAGGTTATAGTTGGCAAAGCAGGATGCCATACACAAGAGGTTACAAAAGGAGAGAGAAGCTAAGAAAGTGAATGCTCTAATAGAGAGAGAGTCTCTTCTTAGAAAGATTAGTGAGTTGAAGGAGAGAAACAAGATGCTTGCTTCTTCTCCTAAGACTTTTTAGCATGATTTCTTTGGTGATCTTGATGCTTTGAGAAGTGAGTAGGAGTGCCTGCTACAAGACCATGAGTTTGATAAAGAGGGCCCTATGGTTAGATAGGTTCAAAGCTATGCTTCCCTCCCTAAAGATAAAGATGGGAATAAGATCACTAGGCCTACTGTTGCTATTGGCAAAAAAGGAAAGAAAAAGATGGTGGGACATCAGACAAATAAATCATTGACAATACCAGGGGTCCCACCACCCAATTCAAATAAGGACACAGAGATAGAAAGAAGAAGAAAAGAAGATGAGGACCTAGCAAGAGAATTAGAGAAGGCTGAAATTGAAGCTTCCATTGTAGAAAAAAGAAGAAAGATCTATTTCTTGAAGGCTTCATCTAGAAATGCTCTTGGCCCATCTGATACTGAACTAGGTATGCCATCTATGACTACTATTGTTCCATTTAGTAATGCTACTACTAGTTCAATTCCTTCTTCATCTGCTAAGATAAATATTGATCCTAGGCAATAGTCAAATGCACAAGTAGATGGAAATTTAAATGTTGATCCTAGGGTTAAGACTATTTCAAGTTTTCAAAGAAGACCTATGCAACTAGAAGGCTATAGGAAAATTATTTTTGATGGAATACCTGGCTACCCAAATGCTTTTCAAATTGATATAAGAGATAAGATACCTAATTTTTCTGGTAATAATGCTATTAGTTGTGAAGAACACCTTAGGTTATTTGTTGATGTATTAAATGATTATGAGGTAGAGCATGAGGATGTAGTCATGAAACTATTTGTTCAATCTCTAGTGGAAGATGCTAGAGATTGGTTTAAGAGACTCCTTGATAGATGTATTGATACATGGGATTATTTTGAGAGATATTTCAAAGAACAGTATGGTGATAGGACTAATGCTAGTTTCATGTTGAATGAGTTCAACACTATAAGGAAAAATCAAAATGAGTCTGTAGCTGAATTCAATATGAGCTTTTAGAAGGGTATGCATAAGCTATTTCAAGTCATGAGGTTAGATGACAATGTTTGTCTGACCACATACTTCAATGCATTTGATGGAAAGATGGGATATTTGTTGAGGGACAAAGAACCAAGAACTCTCAGAGATGCTTTTAGTATTTCTATCAATATTGAAAACAATATGAAAATATCAAGAAAGTTGGGTGGAAAAAGAGATGATTCGAAGCTATTTGGAGATAAAAAGTATAAGCGAGATAATGAAATAAATGTTGGAAATAAGAAACAAGAGGAAGATAAATTGGATAAGGTGTTGAATGCATTGAAGGATTTAAGAGCACATGCTAATAGAATTAATAATGCTCCTGCCAATGAAAAGCCTCAATTCAACAACAATTTTAGTAGGCAGAATAGATTGCAGAATTATCCCTACAACACCCAATGGAAGGATGGCAAGCCTATTGTCCCTATTGCAAGAGGAAATAATGATAGAGTTGTCCCTGATCCTTTGCAAAAATCCTCTGTAAATGTTGTAGAAGATACACCATGGTGTATAGCATGTTAGTCCCCTCATTCTATAGAGCATTGTGTGGTTGCACAGTCCATTTCAGCATATCAGGATGATAACAATGGGGGGTTAGATCAAGAAGAAAATCATGATGACATTGGATGCAACATGGCAACTTCATATTTGGGACATGAATATTATTCTAATATTGATGAAGAAGCAGATGTGTGTTTGAAAAGACACAATATGGAACTTTTCCATCAGGAGGTCTTTTTTGATAATGATAACATTGATGAAAAGACATGTAACATGAATTCTTCCTCAGAAATAGTAAATTTGAGAAGACCTTCAAAGGAAGAAATGGATAGAATTACTGTAGAAATGATAGCCCAAGTGCAAACTAGAGGCATGGTGGTAAGGGATACAAATGGGAAAGCTACAGGAATGTTTATGAAGAACACCAACTCTGGGGAATTCAGTGGAAATAGATCAAAGGATGATCATATGGCAAGGTTCAAAAATGTAAAAGGTAAGAAGTGGGAACCTAAGGGGGTTGGAATTGAAAAAGTTTCTAATGAAATAGAAAAGCTAGTTGGCACAATGGCTAAAGTTGAAAAAGTAAAGGTCACAGCTACAACTAACATATCAGATAAACAAAAGGACAATAAAGCAATGCAGATTGAGATTCCTCCCTCTGCTCCTATTGATATGTTGGCAGTGTTGTCTTAGATAACTGTCAAGGTTCCATTGTTAGAATTGTTGAGGATCCTTGAACATAATGATAGGGCTATTGCATGGGTAGATAATGTTCATAGTAATGATATTGCATGCAATGAACCTCAGGATAGAGTTTTGAAAGAAGTGGAGGTCCAAGGATTGGTATCTCACATACCACCTATTTACTTGGATAATTTTGTCAATGCTAGCCTTGAAAATATAGATCCATTCTTCTTGAGTATTCTTGTGAATGGGATGAAATTAAGAAATTGCATGATTGATTCTGGTGCTTCTAATACTATTATGCCTTTTAAGATCATGGAAAAGTTAGGTCTCAAGGTTGATAGAGATCAAGGCAGATGTTGTGCAATGGATCAGAGGGAAGTATCAGTCATTGGGACTATAAATGCAATGCCATACAGATTGGCAGCCTATCTAGGGAAAGAATTGACCATGAGTGTCTTGGTGGTGGACATTCCACCCCATTATGGTATGCTATTATCTAGGAAATGGAGTGCTTCCATGGGTGGATGTTTGTAGTGTGATCTCTCTTCTGCAACTTTCAAGATTGATGATTAGTTTGTTAGGATTGAAAGAGAACCAAGGGTAACTTATATGGTTGAAAAGGATATTGATAATGAGGTTACCTGCTTTATAGAAACTGATGTCAATGCTTTCAGAGCTAAGGTCACTATTGTGTGCTATAAATGTGTCACACTTCTATGGATCATTACATGCAAGGAAACTCAAGAATGAGCCCTCACAAATTGATCCATAGCTCCCTAGGCATGGAGTGCAAGGGTTTTAAGAATGCTCTTAGCTAGAGCTATTTAGCCTATAACCTTGCTAGTAAACCATGTAATGGGAGATTCAATGAAGACAAGGGCAAGAATGCCAATATCCTCAAGAATCAAGAATGAAAATGAAATGCAATGCTATGCTAGAAATGGAAACACAAGCTAAGCTATGAAAGGAAATATGCAAGTGTTACAACCCAAGCTAATTAATCTATGTGAGCTAATCTAGAGCATAGAAATGAAGCTAATCTAAGAAAACATAAATATGAAGCTAAGCTAAGAATGCAAGAATGAGATGTAGAATGCAAGAATGAGATGTAGATGCTAAGAATGCTCCAAATATTCAAAAGCTCCAAAGTGACCTAGAAATCTTGCAGCATGAAGTTAGCATAAAAAAGTTGGGGATCTAGAATGAAGAAGAGAGCTCTCCTTTTATAAGAAATGAGAAGGAATGGACCATGGACATTAAGAGGAAAAAGATTTAATCAATGGTGGAGCTTGAAAGAGGAGAAATCCATGTGCACAAGTATCCTCCAATGAGAAAATAGGAGTTGACTTTTGTGTCCATATGAGACAAAAAGTGCTTTTTCCCTTTTTATAAAATAAGAATAATGCTTTATTTGTGCAACTTAGGATAAGAGGAAAAGTGGGGGCTTTTTATTTATTAAAAGGGGAGGAAATATTCCTTTTAAATAAATAAAGACTTAGGATAAAATGGTTAGCCCATAGAAAATAATTGAATAAATGATAGAGCTAGGATTTGATCAAGAGCAAGCAATTTATGATTTAGCAAAAGTGCTAGCAAGGGGCTAATAGTCTAGATGACCATTTTTAGGTGTATACATTTGCCCCTCTTTGACTAATGTGTGATTGATCTGGGAACACATGTAGTCAAAGAATGAAGTTGAAATGTGAGATCAATTTGGGATCACAAAGCAACTCAGATCAGCCAAGAAAGAAAGAGATAGCCAAGAAGGCAAGCAATAGCGTTCTGACTCCAAAGAATGAAGTGCAGGGAGATAGAAAATCCTACATGGTCAGCCTAGTAGTGATAGTACTGAACACTTAGGAAAGAGATAGCCAATAAGATATGATGTGTCTACCCCCTTGGGATCGAAAGCAAAATCCAAGTAGAGGGAAAACAAAAGCAAGAGCAGCATGATCAAATCACTAGAAATCATAATCGAAGAAAGAGAACAGAATAATCATCAAGCAATGAGGGTATGGCCCACACATGAGACATGGGGCATGAACCTATTGGTCCCTCAACTTGTAAACACCACGGAGGGATTTGAACTTGGGATTTGAAAGTGAATGAAAGACTGGAAGTTGAGAGAGATGGGGATGAAGAGGTGAAGAATGTCCCAGTGAAGATCAAAGGATCAGGCCTCAAAAGGTTAACCAACTACATGGAAGAAGGAAAAAGATGAGTTGGGTGATCAAGGTGAACTCAGATTTTAGTTTGGATCCCGAAATGAAAGGAAAATGATGTGATATGAAAGACAAGAAGTGAAAGACATGATGGGGAAGAAGCAAAAGGTGAGTGCAATTGATTAACAAGTCCACAAAAGATAAAGGAGAGCTCTCTCCATATGCAAGATGCAAAACTAACTAACATGAACTTAAGAATGCAAGCTACATGAAAAGTGGTTTACTTGCAAGGTTACAAAGCTAATAGACATCTAATTATCATCATTGAGCATTATTGGTAGCATCGCAAGATCATACAATACACACTAGCATAACTATGTGGATCTAAATATGATCTATATCAGATAGAAATTTGGGAATCCCACCTAAGCATCAAAGACATGCAGGTCAAGATGACTAGTGCAGTGAGATTACCTAAGTTTGATATAGCAAGATTATGCTCGCATTGAGACACAAGAAATTCAAGATGACTATAAGCATACACTTGCAAAACAGTCAAGGATAATACCTTGTAGGTCCATAGTGTCAAGTAAGACCAGCATAAATGCTCATGACAGTGAGGACCAACAAAATATACCCACAAGCAGATAAAGAAATAAAACATATTCTCATACCCTCAGTCTTCTAGCTATGCATCATCAAAAACTTCTCAGGGACAGACCACTCATCAAATAAATCTTCATAGACAGCACACAAAGAAAAATAAAGTCAACATATCTCAACAAGTCAAGTGTGTGTGTGTAGGTCATAGAATCAAACTTTGAGTATCACATCTGCCAGTGAGAAATATTGCATCATCCAAGACAACGGGAAGGATATCTGATAAGTGTTAAGAAACACTTGACGCTGGGGTAGTGTTGAAAAACATAGTTGAGGTGGTGTTGAAAAACATCATTTACAAGGTGCCTAAGAAACCCAGATGCACAAAGAGACCCAAGATAAGATGAAAACAACGGATGCCTCCTAGACTAAGACAAGAGTCAATTCTAGGCTAAGAGAGGCAAAGAGAGAAGTGGAGTGAAGGAGCGCCACGCAAGACTGATAGACATAGGTGCAGAGGGTCTCAAGAAGTGCCTGTTTCCAAGTTTTCACCACTTGATAGAATTTATTTTTTTAAGGACTTTTTATAATTTTTTTGTATTTTTGCTACCAAGGCGCCTATTTCTAGGTTTTCACCAAGGCATTTTTTCAATTTTTTTAAAATTTTTTTAAAATTTTTTGATTTTTTTGGTGAGACATCAAAGCACCTATTGCTAGGTTTTCACTAGGATGCTCATTTTTTAGTATTTTTTATGATTTTTAGGATTTTTTCAGCATCATATATGAATTTTTTTGGTATTTTTTTAGGATCATAAAATATGTACAAAGGATGCCCCAGATAGAAATGGGCATCAAGAATCTGCTTCCTCTGATGTAGAGAACTGATAGGCCCCAAGCCCAAATGCTACAACTATGATGATAGGAGGTCTCAACTAGTTCAACCAATAATAACCAGCCCTTAGAAATGTCTAAGCTAGCGGAGGATCATTAGAATGTGATCCACATATGCCATCGTGGATTGCAGCTAGCACTTTTTCTAACTCCTCTATTTCTAGACACTTAAGGAGAGTTTTGTCTAGACCCTTCCTATACAAGGCACCAGAGACAAAGGCAAAGTGTAAGGGATGGCAGAAGGAATGGCGTGGTAGATTTGCAAGAGGAATATGAGGTGGAAGATATGAAAAGATGGTAGGATTGTAAGATTTGTGAGCAGGATAGCGTAATTCATCCACCAGGAACTTGAAGCGAAATTTATGCTTTTTCATTTGTAAGATGGATGTTGAACTAACCAAGGCATTACCAAATTTGTTCTTATCTCTAGGAATGGGTTGAAGTGTAACAGATATGAGATCATGCTTGAAGTAGTGCATCATTTTTTTTTAGAGAATCAACTTGTCATCTTTTATTTGATAATCAATATTTTTGAGCAGATTTTTATTTTTACTTTTCTTAGGTTCGGATACCACCACAATGTGGTTTTCACCATCCAACCATTGCTCTTTTCTTTTGACTTGATGACTATGATGTTTGATTGTTGATTCAATCTTTTTTGTGGCTAGTTCACTGGTGGAAGAAGTAACAGGTGTTGATGCAAGATGAAATGAAGTGACCGGTTCAATAGCATTTATGTGAGGGGTGTCATCTCTGGTAACAAGAGAGGTTGAGCCTATAGGGTAAGCTCCAAAAGTAGCTAGATCTAGACTTGTCATAGAAGAACCAGCGTGGTCCACTAAGGCAATACAAGGAACAAACACATCAGACCCCACACAAGACCCATCAACCACATCGGGATGGTTACTACAAGAATGAACCATATCAACATCCATATCATCAGTAGATATACATTTTTCTCCCCAAAGAAGTGAAGTAGAGGGAAGATCATCTCCCATGTGAGCCATAGTGTGTATTGGTGACTCATATGTATCTGTGTCTGAATTACTAAGCATGGGAATATTTTGGGCATCTTCTTTATAGATCCACTCATGAACAGCTTGTTCTTCTCTTTCGGCTTCAAGGATCACCATAGTAGAAGTGGAAGGTTTCCCATATGACCTAGGAGAAATAGGTATAGAAGCAAAGAAATCCAGTTTATATTCACCCATACCAAGGCTCATCATCTTAAATGATTTCTCAGTAGCAACTAGAGATGTACTAGGATCATCAGTAGGTTCACTGTGAGGAACACATTTTTTAGTAGCAGTAAGAGCATTAATAGCAATAGTATGGTCTCCAAGAATCACAATTTTAGTGCCATTGTATGGAAATTTGACGCACTGATGATAAGTGGAAGGAACAGCTTGTATGTCATGGATCTGAGGATGACCCAAAAGAATGTTATATGCGAGTGGAACATCCAATACTTGGAAGTTAATATCTTTTGTGATAGGGCCCACTTAGACAGGCAACATGACAAGACCTTTGGAAGATCTTTCCACTTCATCATAAGCTTTTATAGTAATCTTCTTCTTAGAATCCATAGCAAATTCTGACAAACCCAACTGTTGTATGACATTGAAAGAAACAATATTTAACCCTGCACCATTGTCTATTAGGACTCGGCGGACTCGAGTATTGTAGACTAGAACATCAATGTGTAAAGCTAGATTATGTGGGTGAGCAATAGATATGTCATCTTTTGTAGAAAAGGAGAGAGATAGTGGAGATGAAATGTGGTTGACCATAGCCTGAAATTGATCTAGATCAATGTCATTAGGAACACATGTTGTACGTAGAGCCTTATCAAGAATCTCTCTATGCGAAGGGGATAACTGAAGCAACTCAAGGATTGATATCTGTGCTGGTGTCTTTTGCAAATGTTGGACAAGATCATAGCTAGGGGTGGTTGAAGGAGCCACTTGTTTGGAAGGAAAAGCTTGCTTGGGATTTTGTGCAGTTTTAAGGACAATCTTGGCTTGCCCCCTAGTAACAACATTCAGTGTCTCACTTCGGGAAGATGAACTACCATGTGTTTGCAAGACCAACTTTTGCTTACCATGATTGGCTTTATTATCATCTTGAGATCTCATCATTAAAACACTCTCAACGGGCTCTACCATGTTGATCATAGGTGTATTAGAAGGATACGTGTAATTGATCTTAGCATCATGATTCTTCTTATGTGCTTGAGAGGTTTGCCCCTTATCATGCTTAGGTAGAGGATCTTTGAAAGTTGTGTGATCTAAATTTTTAGTTAAGCCATCAGTGGAGATTGTACCATTCTCAATAAGATCCTAAATATCATCCTTAAGCCTAAAACAATTGTTTGTTGGATGTCCCTTGTTTCTGTGATAATGGCAGTAATGATCCTCTCTCCACCAATCAGGCTTATTTATCAGATCCCAGTTACCAGGTTTATCAGGAAGTGTAAGATATCCATTGTCAACCAAAGTCTTGAGGATTACATCGCAAGGTTCTACCAACTTGGTATAGACTCACTTTCAAAATGACTTCTTAGGCTTATCTGCATATTGAGGTTTAGGAGCACTATGAGTGTTGGCAACTTCTTATTGTTTTGCTACATAGATAGCATTGGAAAGATTGAAAGCAGGCTCTTTAACTTTAGGAGCATCAACAACCCCATCATTAATAACATATTTGTTTTTATTCCAAGGTTTGTTCTTGTCTTTGCCATTGCCTTTAGCATCTTTATTAATAACAATATCCCCTTTTCTTATAGCCACATCCTCAATTTGATATGCACTTTCAACCATGTCATGGAAGGAAGAGAACAGTTTCTTCCTTAGATCATAAAATAGCTCAAGCACAAGTGTGTTGACAAAAATGTCAATCTTTTCTCTTTCAGGTAGCTAATGAGGATATCGAGAATATAATGATCTCCAACATTGTAAGTAAGTTGCAAATGGCTCACCTTGATGTTGTCTTAGATTAACGAGGTCTATCACATTGACAAGTTGTTGGATGTTGTAAGAATACTGTTGGGTAAATCGTTGAGACAACTCATCAAAAGTCTTAAGAGGTGGTGTCAATTTTGCAAACCATTCTAAAGCTTGGCCTCTTAAGCTTCGAGGGAATAAGCATAGAAGATATGTATCTTCATGAAGAAAGTCCATACTAAGAGCGTAAAAGTGACACACATGGTCATGAGGATCACCATTTCCATCATACTTGTCATATTTAGGAACCTCAATATCCTTAGGAAACGGGACCATGTATAGATATTTATCAAAAGGAAGAGCACAAATTGATTCTACAAAAGAGACCTTTGGAGGCTCTCTTTCTATTGCCATTTGGGTAAGGTGTTGATTTTTTTGACGTAATTCTTCTTGAAGAACTTCCATTTCAGTTGGTACTCTTTGCTAGACAATTTGTCTGACATCATAGCCTGGAGGAAGCTTGTATCCTCTAGAAGTCATATATTGAAAATATTGATCACCATTACGCTCTAAAAGCTTATGCATCATTCGTTGGGAGACCACATCTTGTTCAAATCTCATAAGATCCTCACTAGAAATCTCATCATCAGCCTCTGCCTCATGTTGAGAGGGAGGAGGTCTAGGAGGTGAAGATGGCATAGCAAAAGTTGGCCTTGGTGGAGATCTTGGTGGCATGTTGTTGCCATTATTGCCATTGAAAAGAGGTCTATGCTCATAGTTACTAGTCTTAGGTTGCTCATGAAATGTCCCTCTATAACCCATGTGCCTAGTAACATCCATCTTTTGTTGATTGTGTTCTTTTTCTAAGTGCGCTTGATTATCCTTATGTTCAAAGTGTTCTTGCAAGAGTTGAAATTTTTCTTGTTTAGTCAAAGTGAGTGAGACACTGTCTATGTTTTTGGGGGTCTTGAATGTGGAAAAGAGGAAACCTCCTTTGTACCATGGTGTAGCCTTAGAATTCTTAGATTGGTCAGAACTAGAACTGTTGTTGCTAATGGGTTCTTTTGAACGTCTAGTTGGAGAAGGTAAGTGTGTATAATTGAATGGAGGATGACTCTCCTGCTCAAATTGAGACCGAGTTGTAACCGGCATGAAAAGAGATGTTGGTTGACTAATAGAATGAGACAAAGTTTCTCAGATTTGAGATAAGCAAAGCTAATAAAGATCACTTGTCAAAGTAGAACAATAGAGAGATGGCTTGTCAAAAGTGCTCAAGCACTTACAGCAATCAATTGACTAAAGCCAAGCAGTGAGCAAGAAGCTCAATAAGCAAGTAGCTAGAGAGGTAACCGTGATGTGACAAGTGATCAAGAGTAGCATTTGTTAAGCTAAAATCCAATAGTTTTAGCTCATTTGTTTTAGTCTAGAACAAGTCTAAGCATGTAAATAACAGACCAGCTTCAGGTAAGAATAGAAAAAGACACTCTACGACTGGTTAAAATGCAAGTCTAGCAGCACCAGATTGCAACAGCAACAAGACAGCAAAAAGGTTTTGGGTGACACTGTTGCAGAGTCATACGACTCTATGACCAATGAACATAAAAATCTTAGTTTTGAAGTGTTTTAAAATATCAAGTAAGTATATCAATAGATTTTTATCATGGATCAAGCACATAAGATAGCAATCAAGGAGTTCAAGTAAGCAGTTGTCTTCAAACAATGAGCAAGGGGCAAAGCAACCTTGCACATGAACAAGAATAGTGACTTAGTATATCTACTCCTTAAAGATTCTACTTGTGTATGTTCTTGAAAATGTTTTAGTAGGCACTTAAAATACAACAACACCTTATCAAGCTATCTACAAGGATATACATAGCTTTGCTAAAGGGAGTCCTCGATATACGTAAGGTACGTGAGGCCCAAATCTGTAGATGAGAAGAATCCAAAATCACACAGCCGAGGGGAGATGGTAACCCAAATCTCCTCCTTCACTTCTCAAAGGTATAAAGTTCTTTGAGGCTTAGCCAAGAGTGATATCAAACTCAATTCCCAAGAGAGGTGTCTTTCAATTCACCACCCACTATTTATACTCTGCCGGAACACAGGAGTTAAGGTCATCCCTTGAGGTGGTGTATCCCCAAGCAGGCCTTCTAAAATAAAAGCTAAGTAATTAACTATCAAAAGTATTTAGAGAACTAAAGGTGGAACACTTAACTCTTCAAATAAATGCAAAGTGAGTCCAAAAGTGGGACACTTAACCCTTCAAGAGAATGTGAAGTGAGTCCAAAAGTGGAACATTTAACCCTTCAAGAGAATATGAAGCGAGTCCAAAAGTGGAACATTTAACTCTTCACACCAACTCAAAGTGAGTCCAAAAGTGGAACATTTAACTCCTCACATCAACTCAAAGTGAGCCCAAAAGTGGAACATTTAACTCCTCACATCAACTCAAAGTGAGTCCACACCTTAGAAAACAAGTGAGTTCCAAAAAGAACAAAAGGGTTGCCTAGTGGAGCAAGTAACACTTCTTTCCTCTAGACCCCTCCCCTTTAATGTAGCGCTAATCTTGAAACTATAGGGTGAAAATGAGGGGCTGGTGGATTAGCGAGTCCAATAACCCAAGATAGCAATTTAGATCAATCACAAGTAATCTAAAGTTGCTTATCAATACTAGTCACAAATGACAAAGGGTTGAATCAATGGAATATTTAACTTTCCAAGCAAACATAGAGTGAGTCCACAAAGTGGTGCATTTAACTCCCTATGTAAATAAAGAATGAATCCATGCCCTCAATTACTCAATGAGATATTTGATATTGAAACCAATAATTACTTAAGGTTTAAACACAAACATTCACTTACACAAACTTGTATGAAAGCAAATCTATGTTCATTCATTTCCCATTAAGAGCATCAATTGAAATGTATTCTATGAAAGCATGTAAAACACTCAAGCCAAAAACATGAGAGGTTTAATTTTAATCCCAAAATCCAAATGTTGTAGAGATGGAACAAAGTACCTCAAGTCCAATGCTTTGTTTTAAGCATGTTCCATGAAAGCAAGAGCACCTTCAAATGAACAAGACAAGAAAACAAGCAAACAATATATGCAATGTATATCCAACTTATGCAAACCCTAGGGTTAGATCTGAAAATAAATTGTTAGGAGCAATGATAACTAGCAAATAATCCAAATGATAACTCATATCATGCATTGGACAATGAAAAATAAGTGCATACCCATCACAAAATTTATTTTTTTTTGCATTTGACCTAGTCAACAAGATTTGATTTTTACCACATGAATTCAGACCCTAAACCCAAAATGAAGAAAAGAGACCTTTGTCAAAAAATAGAGAGCTTTCCAAAAATGTAAAAATTTTAGAAAATTCTCTTCATTTGTGCTCTAGAGACCCATTTTACCAAAATAGACTAGTTTTAATAAATTGACCAAATGAGCTATGATATGATTTTTAAATTAAAAACACAGTGAATGGACCCCTTTTAGAATTCCAAGAAATTTCTAGAAATATAAAAATTTCTGAAAAATATGTTGATTTACGCTAAAAATTGATTTTTTATGAAAAATAAAGGAAAAATATTAAAAATACAAATTACCTCTGAAAAATCTGAAATTTTTTTTTGGAGCCTCTCTAATATGTCACCAACCTACAAAAAAATTTTTAGACGAAAATACCAAGCCATTTGGGAAATATGATCAAATCTTTCAAATCTAGGGTTTTTCATCTCCAAACAAATCTGCACAAGGGTTAGTTTCAAAAATAATCAAAACCAGCAAGTGTTAGCTCCAAAAATAATCAAAATCAGCATGTAAAAAGTGGGTTGCCCCATGGTGGGCACCAAAAATGTGTGCTATAAATGTGTCACACTTCTATGGATCATTACATGCAAGGAAACTCAAGAATGAGCCCTCACAAATAAATCCATAGCTCCCTAGGCATGGAGTGCAAGGGTTTTAAGAATGCTCTCAGCTAGAGCTATTTAGCCTATAACCTTGCTAGTAAACCATGCAATGGGAGATTCAATGAAGACAAGGGAAAGAATGCCAATATCCTCAAGAATCAAGAATGAAAATGAAATGCAATGCTATGCTAGAAATGGAAACGCAAGCTAAGCTATGAAAGGAAATATGCAAGTGTTACAACCCAAGCTAATTAATCTATGTGAGCTAATCTAGAGCATATAAATGAAGCTAATCTAAGAAAATATAAATATGAAGCTAAGCTAAGAATGCAAGAATGAGATGTAGAATGCAAGAATGAGATGTAGATGCTAAGAATGCTCCAAATCTTCAAAAGCTCCAAAGTGACCTAGAAATCCTGCAGCATGAAGTTAGCATAAAAAAGTTGGGGATCTAGAATGAAGAAGAGAGCTCTCCTTTTATAAGAAATGAGAAGGAATGGACCATGGAGATTAAGAGGCAAAAGATTAAATCAACAGTGGAGCTTGAAAGAGGAGCAATCCATGTGCACAAGTATCCTCCAATGAGAAAATAGGAGTTGACTTTTGTGTCCATATGAGACAAAAAGTGTTTTTTCCCTTTTTATAAAATAAGAATAATGGTTTATTTTTGAAACTTAGGATAAGAGGAAAAGTGGGGGATTTTTATTTATTAAAAGGGGAGGAAATATTCTTTTTAAATAAATAAAAACTTAGGATAAAATGGTTAGCCCATAGAAAATAATCGAATAAATGATAGAGCTAGGATTTGATCAAGAGCAAGCAATTTATGATTTAGCAAAAGTGCTAGCAAGGGGCTAATAGTCTAGATGACCATTTTTAGGTGTATACAACTATACTTGAAAAGGAGCCTATATTGCCATGTATTGCTGATGAGGTTGGTTCTAGGTCTGTGAAGGGTGATTTGTGGGTGATGTACTTTGATGGTGCTAGCTGCAAAGATGGAGTAGGAGCAGGTATTTTACTCATTTCTCCTAAGGGGAACACCTACAAGTTTTATTTCACATCGAATTTATTTTGTACCAATAATATAGTAGAGTATGAAGCATTATTGCTAGGATTGAGATTGGCACAAAAGCATGGAATTAAATGTATAAAAGTTATTGGGGATTCTGAATTGGTGGTGTCCCAAATAAGGTCAGTATATGCTTCCAAGAACAAGAGGTTGAAGCGATACAAAAATGATATTTGGGATTTCATTGAGTGTTTTGATGCCTTCAATATTGAGTGGAAGGATAGAAGTAATAACAAGATGGTTGATTTTTCAGCCAATATTGCAATCAATCCCAGTGATGTTACTTTTGCTGGCCTCTCTAAAGTTGAAATTCGGACTAGGCCTAGTATACCAGATAATGTTAAGAATTGGCAAGTTTTTGAAGATGACCAAGATATCTTGAGATTTTTGAATTGTGAAGATCAATATCATGGTCAGGAGTTAGATTGTTCAGCCTTGGTTGAGATTACAAAAGGAAGGGAGCTTGTCCTTGGTAATGATGTCATTCAACTTAAAACTAACAAGGTTCCTAAGGGGCTTGTTGTTCTAGAAACTATATTTGATAATCAGGACAGAGTTCAGATAGGTACCAAAAGGGAGGATCATATAAATTTGGAAGAAATAAATCTTGGAACACAAGAAACACCTAAGAAGGTTTACATTGGTAAGGATATGTCTCACAAAGTGAGGAAGTCCTTGATTAAGCTACTAAGAAAATTCAGGCATGTTTTTGCATGGTCATATGATGACCTAAATTTTTATAGAGAAGACTTGTTTCAACATGTTATTCCTTTGAAAGAAGATGCCAAACCCTTTAGGCAAAAAAAAAGGCCTATAAATCCTACTTTGGCACCTAAAATGTAAGAAGAATTAATGAAGCTAAGAGATGCTGGAATTATTAGGCCCATTAGGCATTCTTATTGGGTTTCAAATTTGGTTCCTGACAGGAAGAAGAATGGTGACATCAGACTTTGTGTGGATTTCAAAAATTTGAACATCAGATCATTAAAGGATAACTATTGTCTGCCTAATATGGAGGCTATGCTGCAAAGAGTGATCGGATCTGAATTAATGTCTATGATGGATGGTTTCTCTGGTTATAATCAAGTAATTGTAAAAGAATCAGAACAATTTAAGATAACTTTTACTACACCTTGGGGCACTTATGTTTATGTGAGAATGTCTTTTGGTCTCACAAATGCTGGTGCAACTTTTCAGAGGGAAATGGATGTTGCCTTTTCAGATTTTATAAATGATTTCCTTGTTGTTTATCAAGATGATTTAACTACCTTTTCCAAGAAGGAAGATATCCATTGTACTCATTTGGAGAAAATATTTGTGAGGGCTTTGGAATATGGCATTTCATTAAATCCAAGGAAATGTGCATTTGGTGTCACTAAGGGTAAGTTGCTTGGCCACTTGGTTGGAAAGCAAGGAGTTAGAATTGATCCTGAAAGGGTGGAAGCCATTGATAAAATCCCTAAGCCAAAAATTTTTAAAGGAGTTCAGTCTTTCTTTGGTCAGGTGAATTTCTTGAGAATATTTGTTACAAATTTTGCTGAAGTTACTAGGCCAATATCCAAGATGTTGAAGAAAGGATCTGAGATCAAGTGGGAAGGTGAGCTTGATGAAGCTTTCAAGAATATCAAGAAGGCTATCAAAGATGCACCTGTGCTTAAGGCACCTGATTACAATGTCCCAATGCATATCTTTTCCTTTGCATCTTTTCACACTATTGCTGTAGTATTGTTGTAGAAAAATAATGAGGGTTATGAGTAGCCTATTGCATTTTTTAGTAAATCTTTGCAGGCTACTGAATTGAAATATGATATCAATGAGAAACAAGCTTATGCATTGGTGAAGGAAGTCAAGGCTTTTAGATGTTATTTAATGGGAGCTATTGTGATTGCCTTTGTGCCTAGTGCTGCAGTAAAAGAAATTTTTCACAATAGGAGGTGTCTGGAAGGGGATGTAGATGGATAAATAGAATTCAGGAGTTCAATATTGATATCTAGATTACCAAATTGGTTAGAGGACAAGGATTGGCAAAAATAATGGCTCAATCCAATCTTGATGCAAACTAGATAAACCAGACTGAGATTGATTATACTTGTGATATGGATGATTGCATCCAGTATCAAGACATTATATTTTACTTAAGGAACATGAAGTGTCCTGCAAGAATGGATGATAACCAGAAAAGGACTTTGAAGTTACAAGCTATCAAGTATGTGATTGTAAGATGCAAATTGTATAGAAAGAATTTGTATTGCATACTTTTAAAATGTGTTGATGAAAGTCAGGCTGACAAGCTATTAAAATAAATGCATGAGGGAGTTTGTGGAGGACATTATATGGGTAAAACTACTGGTCAAAAGATTGAGAGTAGGATTTGGGTGGCCCACAATCTTCAAGGATGCAGAGTAGTTGGTAAGGAGGTGTGATGCTTATCAGAGATTCTTTGGTAAGGTTAAATTTTTAGGTAATGTACCTTTGAGGCCAGTTGAAGTGCAAGCTCCTTTCCAACAATGGGGAATGGATTTCATAGGAGAAATACCAAACAAGTCTAGTGGAGGACATTCTTGGATATTAGTTGCTACTAATTATTTCACTAAGTGGGTAGAGGCTATTCGTACAAGGAATTCAACTAGTAAGGTGGTGACTGATTTCTTGCTGAATAATATTGTCACAAGGTTTGGTTGTCCTGAGAGGATTGTCAGTGATAATGCAATGTGTTTCAGGTCTATTGAATACAAAGATTTTTGCAAGGGTCTAGGAATTCAGATGGCATACTCCTCACCCTATCATCCACAAGGGAATGGACAGGAAGAATCAACAAATAAGAGCTTGATAAAAATCCTTAAGAGGATCCTTGATAAGAATAAAAGAGCATGGAATTCAAAATTGCCATTAGCTATATGGACTAATAGGGTAACTGTGAAGAAGGCAATTGGTTGTGCACCATTTGACTTAGTGTATGGGATACATGCAAGGATGCCTTAGAACAACTTATTGAAAATGTATAATTTTGTTCAGTTATATGATGATGACATAGATGATGAAATGTAGTTAAGAATTGAAGATCTCATCAAGTTGGATGAAACTAGGAGAGAATCAGTTTCAAGAAATGCCAAGTTGCAATTATAGGTTAAGAATTTGTATGACAAAAGGACTGTTGACAGGAGGTTTGTGCCTAGTGACTCGGTATTAATTTGGAATGCTAGATTGGAGGATAAGGGGAAACATGGAAAATTTGACCCAATCTAGCTAGGGCCATATCTAATACATGAAAAATGGGGCCAGGATTCTTATATTGTGAAAAAACTAAATGGTGATGTTCAAGAATTGCCAGTTCATGGACAATTCTTGAAGAAATACTTCAATTGAAGGTATCCTTCTTTCCATGAAGAATAGTTAGGTCTATTTTTGGTGTACATTCTGTATAATGGTGTGTCTATTCCCTGTTTCTTTTGTCTTAGCTTGTAGGGTTTTATCCTTTGCTCTTTGTTGTTCAAGGTTTTTGTCCAGTTGGTGGTCTGCTTCACCCTAAGATTCTAGATCCTTGTTATGCCTACAGGAGGCATACATCCCTAGATAGAGCCATTGTTAGATCCTGTAAAATTTTCATTACTCTGTAGTTTTTCCCTACTCCCTGCAAGTTTTTTCTAGGTCTCTACCCTCAAACCCTAGTTCAAATATTCAAAATTGTAGCCATTGGTGAAAAGAAGCCCTAATCTATCTTGGCAGATTCTATTTAAGCATTTCTTTTTCAGTCACTAAAGTTCTAAATTACCCATGTGCTAAAATTGTGGTGACCCTTTGCATGTTATGTCATTAGGTTTTATTATCGGGGCCCCCTTTAATTTTTTCCATCTAAGCCTAAGTTTTCCTGATAATATTTCCAAGTGTTTCAACCCTTTAAAAATGTGTGGCTGTCATTACATCACAAGGCTTCCCATTGTTAGAGTTTTTGACATGCAGTATAGTGACGAGTGGACATCTATCCTGGTGGGCCCATTCTTGAGGATTGCTGGCAGATAAATAGCAGATCAAATCTATGGTGGTCATTGTACTGCTGGGGCAAGTTGATAGCTTTTTAAGCATCATAGTGTAGCGTCGACTATCTGATGTTATATGGTGGATGAGATGGTAGGTGGGTCCTCAGGGTGCCAGGTGTTGTGAAAATGGTAGTTTCTCATTAGTTGTTGAGCGGTGATTTGGCAATTTTCAGTGGGACTAGGGTTTCCAGCGTGTCTTTGAGGGCTCTGACATTTGTAGGGGATCTACAGTTGGAGTATGATCTCATGTGTTCTTTCAGTGCCATGAGTTCTTACGCCAACCATCAATCTTACCTTTTCTCAGGTGGCAAAGGGAAGGTGGGTCCTCTAACAATTGGAGCTGACATGTGTGATTTTCATTGGTAGAAGGGTAATGATGCAGTGGGACCATTAGCTAGGTGGTGCTAATTTGTTTTATTTTGATTGGCCGAGTTGAAGGGTGATAGGGACGTGTCAGTGGGCCTAAATCTTTCAAAGGGTGGTAGTGTGGCAAGATCTATGGCTGTCACATGATTGCATGGAATCTTTTTAGGCCATGTGATCATGCGCTCACCATTTGATTAAAGGCTTATATTCAGTGGGTCTGATATGCTACGTGGTGCTAACTTGCTCAATTTTCATTGGTTGTAAAATGTTGATGTGGCTGAAGACTTTTCAAAGGGTTTGTGACTATTATGGAGATTAATGTGAACCACCTAAATTGTCAGGAAATAATTGAATCAATGGTTGCATTTTAAAATCTATCTGGTTAACCGTTGTAGTTCAAATTTGAATATTTTAAAGGGTTTCCAATGACAGAAGGACTGAAATTGAATGTTTTTGCGGGACTAAAATTGAAAGTTTTTGCAGCTAGATTTGGTAGGAATGATTTCATCAACTGTTGCAGAGTGGTCCAAGGGTTTGATGACTAATTGCAGGGGTTTTATACCATGAAGTGTTGCTTGAGGCATGTTGTAGGTGGACAATCAGATCGATGAGTTTAATAAATTCATGATTCTCAGTACAAATAAGGAAATTTTTCATTTAGGAGGATCATTATAGGATCTACTTTGTTGGTTCTTTTCCTTGCAGAACCAAACTTGAATCAAATGGTTGGGCTTGAATCATAGGTTAGGCACTCAAGCTTGACAAGAAAAACAATCCAATTGATGAGGATAGAGAGAAATCCTCCTTCTTCTTTGAGCTCCACATTCACTCAGGTGGGTATTGCCTTATCTGCACACTCATGCCATCCTTTTGGTGAATAAAAGGCCTACAGACAGATTGGTGTGGAATAGCCTTCAAACCCCTTTAGGTAACCTATACCCCAATGAAGCCAATTCATATACAAACAACCCTATTTGCACAGAATGAGTCTAAATACTAGAGAGGAATTCCTACTACTACCACCAACATGAAAATGGTATTGATATATAAAGATGCAAGAAATAGCCAAAACCCATCAAACATTGGACTCAACTAGATATACTAGTCCTTGATCAGTGCCATTATCCATTGGGCAGCACTCAAAAACAAAGACAAAACATGAACCAACTACTGTCAAAGACTCAAAGCCATAAATACAACTATTTTAGCCCATCCACTACTTATAAGATCCTTCTGTAGACAACCAAACTGAGTCTATACCCTATCTGAAGTATATTTCACTTGATCCTAGATCAAGAACTAAAGACTAGAACATATATAGAGGCAACCCATTGTAATGGACCAGAAAATCCAAAACTCATAAGACTGACACCAAGGAGAGACTTGAAAGCTTGAAACAATTGTATTAAGTTTGATGAATCATGTACATGTCTATACCAGAAAATGAAACTACCAGTTTAATAACCTACAAAAGATGCAAAGAAATTCTATTCAGCCTCCTACAATGCGACAGAGTTTCCTACTCCCCATAGGAACCAAAGAGAATGGAACCCTTACACAGTCAAAAATTCAACAACTTATACCACTAGCCACCTTGGGAATCTCAAAGAGATTGCAATAAGCTTAGGGTGACTAGGGCTAGGGTTACAACTACCCAACCAATCAGAACCAATCAAGAATTTATTGCAAGGGCAGGAAACCAAGCAATCTCAGAGAAATAGATCAAAGATGATCTCCAATTATGATAATTCTCAGAACACTGTACAGAAGATCACAAATCTAGCAAGAAAATAACTCAAATCAACCACCCTGCAACACACCTTGAACCATTCCTTGTTCATTCCTTACATGGTACAGATCCCTGCAAACAATCATCACACCTTGGACCACACTATAATGGTAAAAAAATTACTTCTTACCAGTTCCAATCACTTTTGCATTGAAATTCGGTCCTTTCTATTGCTAGAAACCCTCAAAAAATTCAAATTTGAAATCAAATGGCTACTTTGCATTTCACGAGCTTTATGTTCCTTAACTATTTGCCCTTAGTAATGCAATCGCGCGGTCATCAACTTAACCGCCACAAGAATTCTAGCTATATATGTGCTTGGTCACATTATCGCAAGGCACCAAACTAACCTTTGTGATGATGCGACCATGGTCTCCTAGCCACAGTTGACAGTCAGTCACAAACCCTTTGCAAATTCCTTGGCCCCACCACTTGTCAGTGACCAATCAAAACCGAGCATGCTGGCAAGACCCGCACAGTGGACCCACCTTAACTCCGCAACTGCGATGCCAAACAGTTGTTGCATGATCGCATAGACTAGAAAGGGATATGTGAACATGTGACAAGCCTCCATGTCAGCACCATGTCACTGAAAACACCAGCCCCACTTTATTTGGTGAACTAGCAACCGAAGAACTTCCACCGGTTTGCGAAATACTTTCCACCATCGCTAAAAAACTTAGCGATCACATGACCACTCTTCTCTAAATCACCAAATAAATTAGGGCACTGCCAAAACATTACACGAACTAGTGAATATGAAGAAAATTTTTCAGGACCACCAAACTACTTAGACCCACACATGGGCCCACCCTTTTTGCGACATGTCACACCACCATTTGCTGCAACTGCTGAGTCACTTGACACAGGACCCACCACCTGTCAACCCTTTTAAACACTGCAAGATCGGATAGTTGTCACATGATTGCAAGGGGAAAAAATATTCTTTGTGGTCATGCGGCATCCATAGGATTGAAAGGTCTCTGACCACTGGGCCCACATCTCTAACCTGCATCCACTAGAACCATGCCACCTCAACATCCTTTGACAGCGGGTCCACTGCAAACAAACCCGTCAGCATCCAATCAGATGGTGGGTGTATGATCACAAGGGGAAAGAATATTCCTTGCAATCAAACACCAACCGTAGATCTTAAATCTCTGACACCGAGCCCCACTTTATTTGAAATCCAACTCATCGCAAGCAACCAATAGAAAATTGACACATCAATGCCACCGAGCAAACAAGTCCCATTGCACACCCATACAAGAAAATCCAACGGCCTTCATACCACATAAATTACTCTTGTTAAAGCATGGAGATTAAAAGGCTTGCATCTTTTCCTCGTGATATGGCGAGGACCATTGATATTGCACACCCGTTAACAATCTGTTAGAGCCCCCTGAGATGGGCCCACTGGGGCATGTGTCAACCGGTCGCATGGTCGCATGTCAAAATTTTTTGACATGCGATCATGTTACAACCAATCATTTGAAACCCTTTGAAGACTCAGGCCCACCATCTATTGCACTTGCACAGTTAGGGAACGCCAGCAAATAGGAAACTATGAGGTTGAAAACACACAAGGTTTTCGACGAAAAAAATATAAAAAACACACAAGGTTTCTAATGCCAAAAGATAAGCACACAAAAGCTAGAAGGCACAAGGTTGAAAATAATGAAGGTTTTCACAAAGACTAAAAACATCATGGATTTTCAAAAACATTGTGGGTTTTCAACACTGTGGCAGATTTTAAAAATATTTTCCTGCAGACCTTAGAACTTGAATAACTTTCTGGATTTTGTAATTCAGCATGTGCAATTTGGACTAGAGCTTGGTGACACAATGAAGAACATAGGGTAGGAGCTCAAACCATGAAACATTATATATTTTGTTCACACATTAAAATAATGACTGTAGGTCGAGCAGGACAACTTAACAAAGCTTGCAGGGAAAAGGCCATTTTCAAAAGATTTTGCATTGACAGGAAAATAGACTAACAGTGGCTCTAGTTGGGGACATGTATCTCCTAAAAATATAATGAGGACCTCAAATCTCTAGGAAGAAGTAGACCACCCACTATAAAAAGAACAAAGACCTCAAAAAACACAGGGAACAGGAAAGAAAAACACACAACAGGAAAAGGGAAAACTATACAAAGTGTACATTTTTTACAAAAACCTGTAGCAACAAACAAGAGTCAGTTCTTGCCTCTGTCAAAAATCTAATTTTCATTTCTTCCTTCATGAGGCACACCATATTTTTTACTTTCACCTTTTTCATCAGGCATGTCAACATGTTCAATCAGCAAATCAGGAAGAACAAAGTAACTATCTTCATAGTGCATGTAGAAAAAATTTGCACTCTCTTCTCCTTGCTCACTATGAAGAAAAGATTCAACCTGTCAATGATCAGTACCACTATATTGAAACTAATTTTCATCTATTGACTCATGCATGCTATGAATTGGAAACACAAAAGCCTCATACTCTGCCTACAGAAAGGCCTCATTCATATCTTGACTTTGCATTTCCATATGTGTAACCGGCTGGACCTCAAATGAATAGTTAGATTCATACCCACGGGTGGAAAATGAACACCTTGATTCAACTAGATTTGGGACCTCCACATGTTCTTCAAACAATGGATTGATAACTCCATGCAATGCACCATGTTGAACATCATGACAAAAAATGGGCTGATAGTCAAATTCTTTATCATATAAAGCATTAGAAAACACTTTAAAATCAGTACCCATCTCAACCTCATGGAGACTCATAGCACATGAAGAAAAATTAGAACCATATGAAGACTCACTGATATCACATTTAAACACCACTTTCTTGTCTTCATACTCCTCACTAAAGGAGTGTTCACTTCCATCATTACTCTCTTCCTCCCATGCCTCATCTGATTCACATGAGGACACATCAGTATCACTGCCTTCATCATCCTCACTTGAATAACCACTGAAATCATATTCAGACATCTCTGAATGAATGGAGAATCCTACACACCTTGACTCTGATTCCTACTCATTGCCACAATCTGAATACTCCTCTGACAAAGATTCATCAAAAGAAGTACCCTCAGCACTAGAAATGGATTGCTTTGGAATACAACTTCTATTCCCCTTTTGTTGACGGTCCTTTTGCAACTCATTCCATTCATTATCATTAGCAAACTCCTCTAAGAACAACCACTTGAACTCAGTCAAAGAAGAAATGCATTTTGGGGGCATATTTAGATACCAATTAGATGCAACCCCTTTGAGGGATCTCCCAAAAAACATCATGCTAACATCCTCATCAAGAATCTGATATTCTATAATAAATCTATAGAATGCTAGGACATGCTTCACTATTGAATCAGACTGACAATCAAAAGTAGGAATCAGACCCAAAATCTCACTAGGGAAAGAATGAGGGGATCCTGGAAGAACATAGCTCAGAGGTCTATCCAACTTGAGGAAACCAAGTAGCCTAGACTGACTTTTCCCCTGATTATTCATTTGACTTAATGCAATACTTCCATAAAATTTTGCAGAGATGCAACTAAAAATTTGAAGTATGCAAATCTCTACTCACACCTTACTCCTTTTCTTAGTGCTTGATCACTCAATAAGGAGACATTTTAGATCTTTGAGAAATACCTGAGAGTTTTTTAGTAGAAGACCCTTGGCTGGAAGCAGGGCAGATCTAGAGCTCACCTTGCAGCTCCATCAGATTCTTTGCAGTGTAGAGTCACCACCTCCTTGGAGAGGAAAATAATTCTTTGTTTCTTCTTCCAATCAATACAAAACTCCACAAGTAGGCACAATGTTTATCAGAAGGAACACTGATAAAAAAGAGACAAATCACAGCCACCACTCACAACTAGGTGAGAAAATTTTGCAAATGCTTGTTTGTTCATCTGACTCTATTCTTTCAACCAAGACACTGGGATGATCTAGCCAAGCAAGGGAGCTTGCTGTCTTTTACTCCTTCCCTAGCAGAGTCACCATCTTGTTAGTTCTTTTCCTTGTATGACCAAACTTGAATCAAATAGTTGGGCTTGAATCATAAGTTAGGCACTCAAGCTTGACAAGAAAAACAATCCAATTGATGAGGATAGAGAGAAATCCTCCTTCTTCTTTGAGCTCCACATTCACTCAGGTGGGTATTGCCTTATTTGCACACTCATGCCATCCTTTTGGTGAATAAAAGGCCTACAGACAGATTGGTGTGGAATAGCCTTCAAACCCCTTCAAGTAACTTGTACCCCAATGAAGCCAATTCATATACAAATAGCCCTATTTGCACATAATGAGTCTGAAGACTAGAGAAGAACTCCTACTACTACCACCAACATGAAAATGGTATTGATATATAAAGATGCAAGAAATAGCCAAAACCCATCAAACATTGGACTCAACTAGATATACTAGTCCTTGATTAGTGCCATTATCCATTGGGAAGCACTCAAAAAAAAATACAAAACATGAACCAACTACTGTCAAAGACTCAAAGCCATAAATACAACTATTTCAGCCCATCCACTACTTATAAGATCCTTTTGTAGATAACCAAACTGAGTCTATGCCCTATCTGAAGTATATTTCACTTGATCTTAGATCAAGAACTAAAGACTAGAACATATGTAGAGGCAACCCAATGTAATGGACCAGAAAATCCAAAACTCATAAGACTGACACCAAGGAGAGACTTGAAAGCTTGAAACAATTGTATTAAGTTTGATGAATCATGTACATGTCTATACCATAAAATGAAACTACCACTTCAATAACCTGCAAAAGATGTAAAGAAATTCTATTCAGCCTCCTACAATGCGACAGAGTTTCCTACTCCCCACAGGAACCAAAAAGAATGGAACCTTTACACAGTCAAAAAATCAACAACTTATACCACTAGCCACCTTGGGAATCTCAAAGAGATTGCAATAAGCTTAGGGTGACTAGGGCTAGGGTTACAACTACCCAACCAATCAGAACCAATCAAGAATTTATTGCAGGGGCAAGAAAGCAAGCAATCTCAAAGAAACAGATCAAAGATGATCTCTAATTATGATAATTCTTAGAACAATGTACAGAAGATCATAAATCCATGAAGAAAAAAAGTCAAATCAACCACCCTGCAACACGCCTCGAGCCATTCCTTGTTCATTCCTTACATGGTACAGATCCCTACAAATGATCATCACACCCTGGACCACACTGCAACAGAAAACAAATTACTTCTTACCAGTTCCAATCACTTCTGCATTGAAATTCAGTCCTTTCTATCACTGGAAACCCTCAGAAAATTCAAATTTGAAATCAAACGGCTACTTTGCATTTTGCGGGCTTTATGTTCCTTAACTATTTGCCCTTAGTCATGCAATCATGTGGTCATCAACTTAACCACCACAAGAATTCTGGCTATATATGTGCTTGGTCGCATGATCTCAAGGCACCAAACTAACCTTTGTGATCATGCGACTACAGTCTCCTAGCCATAGTCGACGGTCAATCACAAACCCTTTACAAAGTCCTCGGCCCCACCACTTGTCAGTGACCAATCAAAACCGAGCACGCCGACAAGACTTGCATAGTGGACCTACCTTAACTCCGCAACTATGATGCCAAACAGTTGTTGCATGATTGCATAGATTAGAAAAGGGCTATGGGAACATGCGACAAGCCTCCATGTCAGCACCATGTCACTGAAAACACCGGCCCCACTTTATTTGGTGAACTGGTGACCGAAGAACTTTCGCCGGTTCATGAAATACTTTCCACCATCACTAAAAAACTTAGCGATCACATGACCACTATTTGCTGAATCGCCAAATAAATTGGGGCACCGCCAAAACATTACACAAACTAGCGAACAGGAAGAAAATTTTTTAGGACCACCAAACTACTTAGACCCACACACACGCCCACCCTTTTAGCCACATGTCACACCACCATTCACTGCAATCACCGAGTCACCTAACATAGGACCCACTACCTGTCAACCCTTTTAAACACTGCAAGATCAGATGATTGTCGCATGATCGCAAGGGGAAAGAATATTCCTTGTGGTCATGTGGCAACCATAGGATTGAAAGGGCTCTGACCACCGGGCCCACATCTCTACCCTGCTTCCACTAGAACCATGCCACCTCAACATCCTTTGACAGCGGACCCACTAGAAACAAACCCATCAGCATCTAATCAGATGGTGGGCGTATGATCATAAGGGGAAAGAATATTCGTTATGATCACATGCCAACCATAGATCTTAAATCTCTAACACCAGGCCCCACTTTATTTGAAATCCAACTCATCGTAGGCAACCAATAGAAAATTGACACATCAGTGCCACCGAGAAGACAGGTCCCACTACACGCCCATACAAGAAAATCCAATAGCCTTCATACCACATCAATGACTCTCATTAAAGCATGGAGATTAAAAGGCTTGCATCTTTTCCTCGCAGTATGGCGAGGATCATTGATCCTGCACACCCGTTAACAATCTATTAGAGCCCCCTGAGATGGGCCCACTGGGACATGTGTCAACCGGTCGCATGGTCACATGTCAGAAATTTTTGACATGCAATCATGTGACAACCAATCATTTGAAACCCTTTGAAGACCTGGGCCCACCATCCATCACACTTGCATAGTTAGGGAATGCTAGCAAATAGGAAACTATGAGGTTGAGAACACACAGGGTTTTCGACGAAAAAAAATTTGAAAACACACAAGGTTTCTCACGCCAAAAGATAAGTTCACAAAAGCTAGAAGGCACAAGGTTGAAAACAATGAAGGTTTTCACACAAACTAAAAACATCATGGATTTTCAAAAACATTGTGGGTTTTCGACACTATGGCAGATTTTTAAAATATTTTCCTGCAGACCTTAGAACTTGAATAACTTTCTAGATTTTGCAATTCAGCACGTGCAATTTGGACTAGAGCTTGGTGACACAATGAAGAACACAGGGCAGGAGCTCAAACCATGAAATATTATGGATTTTTTTCACACATTAAAATAATGACTGCAAGTTGAGTAGGATAACTTAACAAAGCTTGCAAGGAAAAGGCCATTTTCAAAAGATTTTGCATTGACAAGAAAATGGACTAACATGCTTTCCCCAGGCTACTTGGTTTTCCCCCAATTGTAATAAATTCTTGATTGATCTTAGTTGGTTTTGTGGGTAAAACCCTAACCCTAATCATCCATAGCTTGTTGCATCTTATTTTGGGATCCCAAGATGATTAGTGGTATATATGGTTGAATTTTTTATTTTGTAAAGTGTGGTTGATGTTATGTTGAAAATGAATGTAAAAGAGTGAACAAGGAGAGCCTAGATTTTGGGTCTGTTTCCTAGCATTTTTTTGTTTTGGTAATGTATTGATTCTGCAAATTTTAATGAGAATACCCTTGGATTCCAATCTCAAATTTATGTTTGTCTTCTTATTTTGATCTTGGGCTCATATATGTTAAAGTCACAAAGTGAGTTAGCATATGGTAAACAAAGAGTATTGTGGAGTTATCTTTGAGTTCCTAACAAAGTTAGGATTAAGGTCTTTGAGGTGATTTCAGTGAGTTCATGGTTGGGTAGGAATTTGATGATCAAGTTTGAGAGTGAGGGGATAATAGGCAAATCACTTATCTTGAATTCAGGAGTATTTGATTTAGGATTTTTAGTGGATATATGTCATTGGGTGACTCTATGCCCTAGGTTAAGGCACTGATTCATTCTCTAGAAGTAGTTCATCATCATCCACCATACATATAAATGATAAAATCTTTAAACCAATTTTTAAATGATATAATTGTTTAATATTCTATGATTCCTTTCAAGAAGTGAGTCAAAGGTACACCCACTTGAGCATATAAGCTTAAAGTGTAGGAGGATCTCTTTGATCCTTGTTAATTGGCCCTTTTCCTTCTAGACTTTGGAGTGGTGATAGAGTCAGTGACATAAATTTTTTAATCATAGTGTAAACTTGCAAGTATAAAGAAAAGACAACCAACACAGAGAAAGTTCTAGTTGTTTTGGTAGAGCTGACAGTGTGTAGCATGCGTCTACAATTATTCTATTAGATAGGTCCCAAAATGAGTTACGTGCATAATAGAGCCAATAGAATGTTTGTTGGAGTTTATTATGGTTTCTCTAATATGATTTCAAGGTGGTTCTAATAGGCCAACTTGATTATATCATTTGGAGGAAAGATATTTATAGGTAGTCATTTGTGATTGCTGAAGTGTGGTTCATGGTTGATTAAGTAGAGCAGAGCAGAGTGTGCAAAGCGTTGAACCATCAGAAGAAGGTCTATGTGACCAAGTAAAGTACTTATGCTATTCATTGGAACTGATCCAGATAGAAGGTCAAAGCACAGTTCACCAAGATCTAGATATAGTGTGTATCTGTTATTCAGAAGGTTGTAGCCTTCACCCATTTGAGCAGTGAGCTCTTTGATAGTGCATCCTCTCCCCTAATCGGGACAATTATAAAAGACTCCTAACAAGGTCTAACCCTTAACCAGGTCTACTGTACTTAATATATTGTAAAGCTACTCCTAACAGGATAAAGGATCTTCTAGCAAGGATCATTATACACTAGTACAAAATATTAGTGGGTATCAAGTCCCACCAGGGTTTTTACCTATTTGGGTTTCCCCATAACCAAAATATTGGTGTTGTGTTCAAGTTTTCTTTCATTTTGTTTATGCTTTATGTTTAAGTATACTTAATTGGATAAAGAATTGAAACTTGTAGATAACTGATTCACCCCCCCCCCCCCACCCCCCTCTTAGTTATCTCTTGGGACTATTCCTAACAATTTTTTCTCTTCCAACTTTTCAGTCATTTTTCTTTAGTCTTTAATAGCCATATTCCTTTCTTGTTTATCTTGTCTTGTGTTGTTCATAACTTCAATCATTCTTACCATTTGAGTGTCTTGTCCAGTTTGCAGTGCTTGCACTTGTTCGGTGAGGTGTTGATTCTTTTCACATAGATTTGAGATAGTTCCTTTATATGCATCAGATATACTTCTAAATCCTTTAGATAATTCCTCTGTCTCTTCTTCCTGATACTAGGTCTCATTATGCCAAAATGTCAATTCCTTTCTTTTGATCAGTGATTCTCTCAGTACTTCTTTGATGTCCTTGACTTGTTCCATAAGAATCTACATCTCCAATTTATGATTTTCAATTGTCTTATCAAGCTTATACCTTTCCATCCCTAAGATCTTTCCTCTTCAGTGATTAAACTTCTTCAACAAGAGAACTATGCTCTGATACCAATTGTTGGGATTATGGAAAGGTGAGTTACTAATAGAGGAGGGGTGAATCAATAATGCTAAATTTTTTTTAATATTAATCCTTAAGACAATGTATTTCATTAACCAATTGACATGTTATCTTTTCCATCCATTCATAAAATTACTAAAAAATAAGAAATGTTTTCTAATCTAACACATTAATGAAACTTCATACACAATACACAAGTATTTTTGTATCACAGAAACTCTTGTTAGAAGGTAAAAATTGTGGTGGGGATGATACCCACAAAGCTTCACTAACTGCAGTAATAATTTTTTCTAGTTAAGGCTACAATGTTGATCACTTATGATGATCTTACCATATTAGAAGTAACAATAAAGACCTATAAGGATCTACCTGGTTAGAGGATTTAAGAAACATTGTTTAGTGTGCACTCAGTTAAGAGATTTACAAAAAGGACTTGTTAGGTCTACTATGTTAGGAGATTTTATCTACCACAATTGTTAGAAAGTAGCAATAGATTGACCTGAATGTAGCAACTTACCTTGCCTAATTACATATCTGATAAGTACTTATCTATTATCACCTTTTGTAATATATTTCTTTTATGATTTTTTCTTGATAGCCTTCTAGTATGCTTCTGAATATAATTCTTGAATGCTCTATCAAAATCTTAACTTCACAAGCCTGTCTGATCTTCAGATGTCTATTGTAGAAAACTACTTCATATGTTCTCTATCTTGTAAAAATGACATCTTGACCATTCTTATATCAAAAGATTTGACTTAATTAGGTTTGGGGTATCATCTAGAAAACCTTAGATCTATGATACAAATGAATAACCTAAAAGAATATTACATTGGGATCATTAATCATTTAATGATTAAATATGCATTTAATCTTTAGGTTGATCTATGTAAACTATTTTCTAGCTCAGTATAAACCATTTTCCTTATATTTTATGTCATTGCATACTTCTATGTCATTCCTATATTACTTAGTATATATTACATTCATATCTCAGTAAAATAATCATGCTCAGTATATATGAATACTCAGTTATAACTATACTCGATGCTTGGTAATCATTTGACTTGGTGAGTGTGCTTGGTTACCTTTCCATTCTACCTTGTTCTCTTCTCAATTACTATACTTAGTGTGTTGACTAACTAGCCTATTTTCTTCCTTTACCGAATATATGTGTGACACTAATGAAAAATCATAATTTAACAAAAAGATGGTGATGATGAAATCCATGTGGTACTGGATCCCAATACAATCTCTTTTGGTAACTGAGTCAAATGATTTGGCTTAAGGGGAGTATTAAAATGCTAAATTAATTACTTCCCCTACTCTAAAGTGATAGCACTTATAATTGTATTTTCTCCTTTATGTTGGATGGTAAATCAATGATTATATCTATTTTAGGTGATTGATATACATTATATGAATATTTTTCATTAGTGATAATTAATTTTCAATGGAAATTGTAATTATGAAGGATCATGGTTATAAAGGTGAATTTTGAAATCATTTGTCACAATTACAAGAAGAAAAATAAAAGTTTTTAGCATAGTTTGTGAGAGTTTAAGAAAATTATTCTAGTGTGAAGATGGAATCTCAATTGGTTGGTCGCAATACTAGTGCATTTGTGTCGAAGATGCTAAAGAAGATAGAGTTGGAATATTTTTTTTGATCATGGAATAATTAGACACATAGAAGTTGGTTTGTTAGCAAAATATTTGTATAGAGTTTGTAACTTTGGTTTAGATATTCGGGGACAATTTACCTAGCTTGATGACAAGGAATTTACTCTATCTTTTATAAGTTGGTTTAGGGATGAAAATATGGTGTTGGATAGACCCTATGAAATAACAATGGAGATAATTGAAGATATCATTGGGTTGTGTAGCATTGGAGATCTTCTAGAAAAGAAGACAATAAAGCATAAGGAAGTGTAGGAATTGACAATTAGTGAAAGAGATAAGAAAGCCTAATTAATAAACACACTTGTCAATCTGGTGGTGAGGTATGTTTCATATAGCATCACTTACAAAAATTATTTTCAAAATTGTGATGATGCTACATCTTCTATAGCACTCTATATTGCACATAAAATGATTAGGGAAGGTGTTTAGTTTTATATTTGTAAAATATTATTGGATAATTTTCTTGATAACATCAAGATTTCATTGGAAGAAGGTTATGGTCTTTGGTTATGATCTTAGTGTTATATTATTAGAAAACAAATCTACTAATATCTAGGGTTTTTGAAAAAATAGAGAAGATGCTTGCAAATCATATTTCACATCATTACAAATAAAATGATGTGAAGGTTTGGTTATATCTAGTATTTTTCCTATGATTATTATTGAGGAGAGTCCCTCCTCTAGTCTGTAGAGTTTGGATGTTTCTATATGTGGTTCCCTTCCAGAACCAAAGAGGACAAAGACCAACCATAAGGTAAAGAGATTGTTACCATTTTAAAGGATGAATAAAATGAGGATGAGAATAAATCAGAGGAGAAGGAAGTAGAAGAAGAGATTGAAAAATGTGTATTTTATCTATCACAATATAGATCTTTGGAGTCTAATATGGTTCAGTCTATGCTAGAATACAATGAGTTTGATAGAGTTGGTGATTTTTGGTAATGTTTCTCTCTAGTGATAAGATTATAGATAAAGGATATGATGACTAATCATTTGATTAGTAAGAAGATCATTATTTCTAATGTATCATGTGTTATACCAGTTGAGTTGGTCAAATATGTTGAAGGAAGATTGCTACAATATTGTGTAGATTACTGCATAATAAAAGTGTTAATTAAGAAGTGTATCAATTCTTGACAAATATGTTGGAAAGTTGACTATACTAGTGTATATGCCTTAGTATAGTGTTTCCATTATGGAAACAAATTCATATAGAAATTGGCTAAGTGTTGAAGACTGGACAATGTATAGTGTACTTGAAGCTTAGAGCATCAGGGCACATGCGTACGACCAAGTTATGGTATGTGCCCTAGAAGATAAGTTGGTTGGAGTATATTCATGCTTAGCATATGAGCACATGATCAGATATTCAAGTATGACAAAGTTACAGACAATTGAAGTTACATAGCCAGTATGTGCCAAAGAAGAATAGAGTAAGCAGTCGATTGTTGGCATTTTGATTTGTAGTTATATTATTATGATGTAAAGGCCATGAACCTATTGTAATTAGATTGTTGACATGTAATTATGTTTTTTTGTAAACATGCTTGAGCCAATTAAATTGGAAGCATTGTATGTAATTAGTTAAAGGGCCAACCTAGTTATTTGTTTTGTATGTACATATAAATATAAGATGTTCCCATTGTAATTAGGAAGGGAGTTGATATAGAGTTGAGACAAGTAGAGAAAAAGTGTGCAAAGATTCTATAAGATGTATTAGAGCTTTGCAAGAGGTCAAAGCATCAACGCATCAAAGGAACTGATTAGACAAGCAGTGTCTCATTAAAAGTTCATCCAACAGATATAGTGTGTATATGAGATTAGAAGGTTGCAGCCTTCACCACATGAGCAGTGAGCTCTAGGATAGTGAGTCCAGACCCCTAATAGGTTTTATTGTAAAAGACTCCTAATAGGGTCTAACCCTTGACAAGGTCTATTGTACTTAATACATTGTAAGGAAACTCTTAACAGCATTAAGGATCTTCTAACAAGGATCATAAAACACTAGTACAAAATATTAGTGGGTGTCAATTCCCACCGGGGTTTTTACCTATTTTGGTTTCCCCATAACCATATTGGTGTTATGTGTTGATTTCATGTTTCATGTTTATGTGGATGTTCATTTTAGTACTTAAGTATTTAAGTTCAGTTTGAGATTAAGTAAAAAGATAAAATACAGTGAACACTGATTCACCCTCCCCCACCCCACCCCCTTCTTAGTGTTCCCAATCCTAAAAATTGGTATTAGAGCTCTCTTCCTTAGCAAAGAATTTTAACCACTTGAGGAGATCATGGACAAAGCAGAAATGAAACATCTAAAAAGAAATCTCTAAGTTGCTCTTGAAGACCTAGACAGATCTGAAAAAGAAATTGAAGAACTTAAATAAAAATTCAGTGATGCTCAAGTAGTCATCAAAAGGCTAAGAAAAGATTTGAAAGAATGCTCTACCAGTGATTTAGGGATCATGATCAAAAAGCGTAGTGAAGAAAATTCATCTCTAAAAGAACAAATTGAAGAATTAGATGATAAGCTGACCAACAATCAGGAAGTCTATGATGAACAAATCAAAGAGAACCTTCAACTAAATGAAGAATTGAGGCAAGAAAACATGGAAATCTTGGAGTTAAGGAACAACAAAGAAAACTTGGAATCTAAATTGAAAATGGAAAAGAATCACATTGATAAATTGCACACCAGTTCTGATTTCATAGAATCTCAGCTGTATGCAAGAAGAGTTAAAGGAGATACTAGTTGCATTGGATACAATGAAGCACAAAATCAGATTGACAACATGAGAGCAAGAATGAAAGCACCAGAAGACACCTCAAATGCTAAGGAGATTGGAAGTCAGACTAAAGATCATGTTGAACCATCCAAAAATGAGCGCAAGCTAGTAGATCAAACCTGTTATGCATGTAACAAGCATGGACATATAGAAAGAAATTGTATAAAGGTAAGACCTTTTAATGGTTAGTGTTATTCATGTAATAAATTTGGTCATAGAGCTATGATTGTAAGACAAGTCAGAAAAACAAGACTCAGCACAATCAGAGAAATCAGAAGTAGCCAATTGTAAGAAGTTCTCAAAATATTACATGTCAGATATGTAACTATAATGGTCACTATGCAAGACAATGTAAAATGGTGACCCATGTCAATGTGCCAAGGAATATAAGGCCTCCAGTTATTTGTCACTCTTGTAACAAGGCTGGACACATCTCAAAGTTTTGTAGATCAAGGATGCAAGGTCAGGAAAGCCCTAAGAATCCTGAAGAACCAGTATTGGATACCGAAGGAGAAGTCAAGTTTGTGAAAGCTTCAGAGGATGTGAGCTTGATTTGGTCAAAGGAAAAGAAGGATAAGATTGATGAGAATGTATTGGATGCATGCATAGTGGATGCACCCTCTACATCAAGATGAATGGCCCTCAGGGTCATAGGGGGAGTTAATTTAGCTCTAGACCCCTGTGTGGATGGTATACTCACCCTCACAGTATGTGCCTTTGGACTTAAGATTTTGGAGACCAGCAGAACCTATGTCCAAGAGTGCACAATCTGATTGTTTATAGAATGAAAGTTAGAAAAATTTTAGTGATAGCTTGGTTTACGTGGCAAGCATTAATGGCAAAATTCCTACTTTAAAGTACATAAAAGTTTGAAGATCTTTCATTTCATTCAAATTCAGAGTGATTAGAGAGTAGAAGAGCCCTAGCATTTGATTGTGAAGGATTTCAAATTGATTCATCAGTGATTTGTAGTGTAATTGATCAGTTGCAAAAACCCTAGTTTGTCACACTGATTTAGAAGTCTTTAAAAGATCATTTGGAAAGTGATATATAAGTAAGTGATGGCCAATCCCATTGTATTTGATGTGGTAGAGAAGAAGAGATATGTGTTTAAGAGACATCCATTTAAATCCACACTAGATGACCTAGAGAGGGCATTCTCCCACACACCTATGGGAGTTATGCATGTCAAAGACATTAGGGTATACATATATTGTAAGAAAGAACCAATAGGATTGGATAGAATAAGATCACACATGGAAACAATGTTAAAACCTGATAAAACCTCCATAGATGAGTATGCACATTGGAATAATCATCCTATAGTTGAATATGTGACTGCATATGAGTTCTATGAGTTTGAATGGATAAAGATTCTACTTAGTAGGATTCATGGTGACCTATTTTGGATAGGTGAAGTGTCAATCAAGATTACAAGTGGCCAAATTCATGAGATGACAGGCCTCTCAAAGATAAGCGCAGTTCTTCTAGCGGGCAAGGATGTAAGGAAACTTGTTGAGAAAACATGCAATTCAAGAAGTGATAGGTGCAAAATGACTATAGAGCCTATTGAGAAAGATGACATCAAATTGATGTCCATGATACTAGGATATAGGTTCCAACACACCAATAGAGTGAACAGTGTGTTTGTGGCCATAATTCTTGTAGCTATAAGACTTGTGAGAGAGAATGGAGATTTCAATTTGTGTGAGATCATGGGCACACAACTGATAGATAACATTAAGGCCATCAAGCATGACAAGACCAAGATATTCATATTTGGGTCTTTGATCATATATATGTACTTCCATATTGTTGGAAAAGTGTCTGATTTGTATCTAGATAAATCTATCCCCACAATTCCACAAATATCTCTCAAGGCATGTACTAAGAGTACATTGAAGGACTACATGACATTGGAGTTGAAGAAATTTAGAGTCAAGATGCAGATGAGATAAAAAATTCCAGAGAAGATGGTTGAAATATACAAGGATACTATTTGTTTCATGGTTGAGACAGACACAACATGCATGGAGGTAGTTGAACCAAGGACAAAGTGGATTCATCCACTTGGATATGAGGTTGAAGAACCAATCTTAGAAGCTTATGCTCAAGTTCTATTGTCAGCACCTAAGGACCCCCAATGAACATAGATGGGGAACTTATGAAGAGAAAACAAGGGAAGTAGATGTTGTATTGAGCAGCACAACAACAAAAATAAAAGTTGCCAAGGTTACTTTAGAGATCTTAAGAATCCATGATGTATCACAAGTAGACTTAGACAAAGCAAGGAAAGAGAAGATTTCTTTGGAAATAGACTGTGTAGTAGCAGCAGAGACAAAATCTGAGGATCCAAAGTTGAAGAAGGTAAAAATTGAGAAATCTGGTGTTACTCCTTCTGTGCCCATAGTAACAATTGACCTTACTGCTCCTCCTGAGTATAAGGAAATGCCTAATAGGAAGAAAGAAATTAGCATTGGTCATCCATCCTTGCGAGTAACAAGAAAAAGGAAGAACACTCAAGCACCTCCAGAAGTTGTTAGGAATGAATGCTGAATATATCCTATGGGAGTATTAGTAGCCATTCTATAGTAGTTGTTGTTGCATTCATGACTGTGATTGTCATTAATGTCAACACACTAATCTACTGAAGATTAGAAGAGGAGCAGACAATGTTTGGATTAGCACATGTGGGATATTAGAGATCAAGCTATGTGATGTTAAGGACTTAATCTATGATGTGTTATATGTTCATGGTTAAGAGCACAAACAATAATTCATTTATTCATGGAAGTTATGAGCATTTCAGTGGAAGCAGTATTCAGGCAGTGTTCTTGAGTAGCAGTTTGTGGAAATTAGATGATATCTCCTAATCAGGATGGAATCTAGTTATGTGTAGTTAGAGAGAAATTGAAGACATTTTGATAGTGATGTGGATGATAGCACAATTTTTGAGGTCACATGAGTGAAGATTTATTCTAATTGGAAGCTGATAGTTTTATGTAATTTTGATGTAACATGTGGAAACTTTTATTTTGTAATTTGGTTGCTGACTCATTTGTAATTACTTGAGTGTGGTATAAAGGAAGTAATGTTTTCCTTGTTGTAATAGGAAATGTGAAGTAATGTAAGAGTGAATATTGTGAAAGTAAATTTGTGGAAAGAGGATATGTGAGGTACAGAGATCTGAAATTGAGATCTGGTGTAGCAGTGAGTGCAGTTTGGCACAGTTAGAGAAGAGATAACATATTGTTGAGATTAGTAATATTTTGATATTATTCTATTGAATAATCTAGAGATCATTTGGACAATGTGTTCAATGATCTTTCCATTGAAGTTGTTTGGGCAGTGGTTCCTTCTATCTTCCATAACTCCTAACATAGTTAGAATCTGTTAGCAGGGATTCAAAATCTCCTAACAGGGATTCATATGTACTGAATGTATTTCATAAGACTCCTAATAGTGTCCATCCTTTCACAAGGAATATTCATAGTAGTGTATCTTTTGTGGGCATCATTCCCACTGGGGTTTACTCTTTGATCAAGAGGTTCCCTAGTCAACATATCGTGTTTCATTATGTTATTGTGCATGAATATCTTTCTATGGTTGTTGGTTACATTGCTTATATGGTTAAAATCTATTGCAGTTGATAAAGGTTATAATTATCTGATAACTAATTAACCTACCCCCCTCTCAGTTATCTTGGTGGAATTTACTTTCTAACAATTGGTATCAAAGTGGCAGGTCCTTGAAAGAAAAGTTTAACAGCTTAAGGAGATCCATGGTGAATTTCAAGAAGAAAGCCCTAAGTTTGATGGAGTGAATTTTGACAGCTCGAAAGAAAAGATGAAGACACATCTATTGTGTTTAGGACCAGGTTATTGGTTGATTACTAAGAATGAGAAGACTGTCATTGATGAGGATAATATTGAAACATGTACTAATGATGAAAGAGATCTATTCATGTGTAACATACTTGCTAGAGAAGACTTTTGTTAGCTCTTCCAGAGAATGAGTATAGTCAGGTAAAATATTTGAAAACATCTCATGAAATTTGGTTAGCTTTACAGTCTACTTTTGAAGGTGATGAACATGCTAAGAAAGTCAAATTACATAATTGGATATGTGCATTTGAAGATATAAGAATGATGGAAGATGAATCTGCTAGAAGCTATATTGGTAGAATGTTAGAGATTATTGTAGGTATAAAATCTTGTGGAGGAACAAAGACAGAGAATGAAGTGATATGGAAAATTTTGAGGACATTGACTCGTGCATTTAAGAAGACAACATAAATGATTGAACAAGTTATACCTTGTACTATGAACTTTACAAGAGAGACTCTTTTTGGAAGATTGGAAGTAGTAGAAATGAGCCTGAGCTTATTAGGAGACTTACCTAGAATGGAGATAGCATTTAGTGCTCTTAGTGTTCCCCCTACTTTGTTAAGAAGCATCCGTGTGAGTAGAGATTATGCTGGCAGCAATAGATCTAGAAATAAAGAAGACATGAAGATTGAAGAAGGTATTGCCTTTCTTGTGAAAAGAGAACTAGACAGTAAGAAATTTTTTAAATGTTGGACATGTCAAGAATATGGTCATTTTGCATCTAAATATCCTAAGAGAGTTAAGAAGTACAAATACAGTTTTAAGCCAAGAAGATCTAAGGAATGTTATTATGCTAATGATGAAGAACTTGAAGCTAGTATAGAGAGAACCTTAAGTGAAAGTGATACTGAGAATAATGATGATATAGGATTTGTAGCAATTAAATAAGAAAATTATGAAACAGAGGTTAAGGAAGAAAAATATCTAGTTTCTCAAGTTGAAAAGAAATCTGATTGGATTATAGATAGTGGTTGTTCACATCATATGACTGGAGACATGAAAAAGCTCATAAAGTTTAACAATTATGATGGAGGAGTTGTAAGAGCTGGAAACATCACACCTTGTTTGATTAAAGGTATAGGATCTATTACTCTTGATGGAAAGACTAATAATGATGATGTTTACTTTGTGGATGGTTTGAAACATAATCTTTTGAGTGTTGGACAGTTAGTTGATAAGAGATATCAAGTTTGGTTTACTGAGAAAATTTGTGTGATACAAGACAAAGATGGAAATTTGATTGGTACTGGATCTAGAACTAGAGGTAATGTATTTCAGTTGAATCCTAATGAGATAACATGCTTGATTACCAATATTGATGATAGTTGGTTATGGCACAGAAGATTTTGTCATATGAATTTTGATAACATTGTGAAAGTGAGTACTACACTTGCAGTAAGAGATTTGCCTAGAATTATGAAGCCTTCTAACATGATGTGCAAGGAATGTGTGATGGCTAAATAGAAGAGAAGCTCATTTCCCAGTAAGAAATTTACATTAGTAGAGAAGTTGGAGATTGTTCATATAGACTTGAGCAATCCTACAAGGACTAGAGGATTCTATGGAGAAAAGTATTTTATGATTCTTGTTGATGATTTTACAAGAATGATGTGGATTGCATTTCTTAAAGAAAAATCTGAAGCATTTGATAAGTTTAAGGTCATTAAGAATAAAGTTGAGGATGAATCTAGAATGAAGATTAAAATTTTGAGATCAGATAGAGGTGGAGAATTTACTTCTAGAGGATTTAACACCTTTTGTGAAGTGAATGGTATTAAGAGACAATTTTCAGCCCCTAGGACACTTGAACAAAATGGTATTGCAAAAAGAAGAAATAGATCAGTGACTAAAGCAAAAAGAGCTACGTTATTTGAGAATGACTTAGGAAAGGTATTCTAGAGAGAAGCAGTGAACACAATAGTGTATACAATGAACAAAGTACAAATTAGAGTAGACACAGACAAGACACCCTCTAAACTATGGTTTGGACATACACCCTCAATTAAGTATTTTAGAATTTTTGGAAGAAAATGTTATATAAAGAGAGATGATGACATTGGAAAGTTTGATCCTAGAAGTGCTAAAGGTATATTTCTTGGATATTCTTTGAAAAGAAAAGCTTATCGATGTTACAATAAGAGAACTAAGACTATTGTTGAGAGCACAAATGTTAAAGTTGATGAAAAGTTCAAAATTTAGGAAAGAACGCTTGATTATGAATCAGATGAAGGAACTCATCCTAGATCTAACATTGAGACTACTGAATTATTCTATGAAACTAACAGTGATTTTTTGAATGAAATCCATAGTGAGGTAATTGAAGAACCGTTACCTAAAGTGAGATCTGAGATAGTGACACCTAACAAGAATTTATCAAGGAATCATCTTGTTGAGAAGATTATTGGAAGCATAGACAGAGGAGTTCTGACTCAAAATAAGGTACAAGAATAGTTATGTTTGATTTCTCAAATTGAACCTAAATCTACTAGTGAAGCTTGTGAAGATGAACATTGGATTAAAGCTATGAAAGAAGAACTAGATTAGATTGAAAAGAACAAGACATGGGAATTGGTCCCTAGACCTAAAGATAAGAATGTTATAGGAACAAAATGGGTATTCAAAAACAAGATTAATGAACAAGGAGAAGTAGTAAGGAACAAAGAAAGATTGGTATGTAAAGGATACTCATAGCAAGAAGGAATTGACTATGAAGAAATTTTTGCACCAGTAACAAGAATTGAAGCAGTAAGAATGTTTTTGGCTTATGCAACTTTTAAGAAGTTCAAAGTATATCACATGGATGTGAAGTCAACATTTCTGAATGGAGAGTTGGAAGAATAAGTCTACATTAAGCAGCCTGAAGGTTTTCCTTTAACTCAACAAGGAGACATGGTATGTAAACTAAAGAAATCTTTATATGGACTAAAGCAAGCACTTAGAACTTGGTATGCAAGATTGGACAAGTATTTGATAAAATTAGGATTTACAAAAGGAACAACAGATAGCAACCTGTACACAAAAGAAATTGAAAATGGTTTGTTGGTTGTAGTTTTTTTTTTTATGATATAATTTTTAGAGGAGACGATGAAGCCAGTGTTAAATTTGCAGATGAAATGAAGATTGAATTTGAAATGAGTATGATTGGTGAAATGAAATATTTTTTGGGATTGTAGATAACACAGAACAGTGATGGTATCTTTGTAAGCCAAACAAAGTACTTGAATGATTTGTTAAAGAGATTTGGAATGGAGAACTATAAACTAGTTGGAACACCTATGGTAACTAGACATAAGTTATCTAGCACAGATGAGACTCCTACAATGGAATAGAAGAAGTAAAAATTTGTGATTGGAAGATTGTAGTACTTGACACATACAAGACCTAATATAGAACATTCAATTGGAATTTTAGCAAGATTTCAAGCTAAACCTAGAGAATCACATGATGTAGCAGTGAAGAGGATACTGAGATATTTAAGAGTCACAATTGAGTATGGATTATGGTATGAAAAATCTTATGATTTTACCCTATGTGCATATACAGATGTTGATTGGGGAGGTAGTGTTGATGATAAAAAGAGCACCAGTGGTGGAGCATTTTTCCTTGGAGGAAGATTGGTTTCTTGGCTAAGAAAGAAGAAGAATTACATTTCACAAAACATGACAGAAGTAGAGTATGTAGTAGTAGCAAACAATTGTAACCAGATAATTTGGATGAAGCAGATGCTGAAGGATATTGGAATAAAATTTGTTGAGCATGTTGTTATACATTGTGACAACACTAGCACAATTAGTATGTCTAAGAACCCTGTATTACATTCTAAGACAAAGCATATAGAGATAAAGTATCATGTAGCAAGAGAGAAAGTTGTTGAGAATTAAGTTAGACTTGAATACCTAAGCACAAAGGAGTAGATTGCAGACATATTTACAAAACTTTTGCCTAAGGATACATTTGAGTATTTGAGAGGTATGCTTGGGGTTATGCCCCAGCCTACTTTTGAGAAGTGATGTAGATTGTTGCACCCATCCAGTGGTATATGAGCCCTACCTTTCCTCTAGACTAGATGTTGGTACTTCCTCTATGGGGGAGTATGTGTATCTAAGCTGAGTCATGAGGACTCTAGTGAATGTATTTTCTAAACAATGTCTTTTGACATTAGAGTTGTTGTTGACATAATGATGAAATTTATATCATAGATGTTAATGGGGGAGAATTGTACATAAAAACCATTTGTACCATCTATTGGAGAGAACTGAATAGGAAAATGAAGCAAGATTTGATTGATGAAGAGGACTTGAAGTATTTTTCAAAGCAGCAGTGTTGTAGTGTTGCATTTATGGAACATTGGATGTTTTTCATCTATGTTGCCATCAATTCCAATGGGGGAGATTGTTAGAGATGATTATTGAATATATCCTATGGGAGTATTAGCAGCCATTCTATAGCAGTTGTTGTTGCATTTATGACTATGATTGTCATTGATGTCAACACAGTGATCTACTAAAGATTAGAAGAGGAGCAGATAATGTTTGGATTAGCACATGTGGGATATTAGAGATAAAGCTATGTGATGTTAAGGAATTACTCTATGATGTGTTATATGTTCATGGTTAAGAGAGAAGACACTAATTCATTTATTCATGGAAGTTATGAGCATTTCAGTGGAAGCAGTATTCAGGCAGTGTTCTTGAGTAGTGATTTGTGGAAATCGGATGATATCTCCTAATCGGGATGGAATCTGGTTATGCGCAGTTAGAGAGTAGTTGAAGACATTTTTATAGTGACATGGATGATAGTAGAAACTTTGAGGTTGTACGATTGAAGAGTTATTCTAATTGGAAGCTGACAGTTTTGTGTAATTTTGATGTAACATGTGGAAACTTTTATTTTGTAATTTGGTTTCCGACTCATTTGTAATTACTTGAGTGTGGTATAAAGGAAGAAATGTTTTCCTTGTTGTAATAGGAAATTTTAAGTAATGTAAGAGTGAATATTATGAAAGCAAACTTGTGGAAAGAGGATATGCGAGGTACATAGATCTGAAATTGAGATCTGGTGTAGCAGTGAGTGCAGTTTGGCATAGTTAGAGAAGAGGTAACATATTGTTGAGATCAGTAATATTCTGATATTATTCTATTGAATAATCTAGAGATTAGTTGGATAGTGTGTTCAATGATCTTGCCATTGAAGCTGTTTGGGTAGTGGGTCCTTTTGTTTTCCATAACTCCTAACAAAGTTAGAATCTTTTAGCAAGGATTCAAAATCTCCTAATAGGGATTCATATGTACTGAATGTATTTCATAAGACTCCTAATAGATTCCATCCTTTCACAAGGAATATTCATATCATTGCATCTTTTTTGGGCATCATTCCCATCGGGGTTTACTCTTTGATCAAGAGGTTCGCTAGTCAACATATCTTGTGTCATTGTGTTATTGTGTATGAATATCTTTTTATGGTTGTTGGTTACATTTCTTATATGGTTTAAATATATTGAAGTTGATAAAGGTTATAATTATCTAATAACTGATTCACCCCCACCCTCTCAGTTATCTTGTTGGACTTTACTTTCTAACATAAGTAAGCTTCAAACCTAGTCTTAGTGTGTTAAGTGCAAGAATCATTGATGAAGGTAGAATTGATCAAGTAGGAAAGTTCTATGAGAAATATAGTGAGATTGATAAATTAGAGATACATGGAATGATTGTCAAACACATGTTGAAGTTTAAGAAGATAGTCCTAGAACTCAAGACTACAATTCCTGATAATGTGTGGAACATCTTGGAGTTCCTAAAAAGACAAGCCATTGAAGAAGAACTAAGAATAAGAGAAAAAATCTTAGATGAGAGTTTGCCAATATGTTCTCTAGAGGAGAAATCTCTATTGCTAGATCTAGTAAAACCACATCTTAGAACCAAGTCAAGGACCCTACACATAATGGACAATAACTATGAATTGGTTTCAAAGGAAATAGAGAAAGCCTTTGAGAAGGTCTTGATGAATAGGCACATGTATCCAGCTACTGCACCCATAGCTCAAGGACCCACAAAGGATGAAAAAGAGTAAGAAACCATAAATATTCCATGTACAGGTCCATGGGATTCAGTGCATGCAGTTGATGCATCCACAGAGGTAGATAAGTATGTCCCCATGTCAGAGACATTCAAGGATGACTCAATTTTTATTGATAATGTAAAAGTCACTATAGCAGCCACAGACATGGATTTGGACAAGTTTGAAGAAGCATTTGTAAGCACACGAGAGGTTGAAACTCTTTGTAGTAACACTCCTCCCAATCAATGAGAAGAAGTATTGATTGAGGATATAACAGATGAAAAAGAAGAAAAGATGATAGATAAAATAGAAAAAGAAATAGAAAAGGAAGCAAAAAAATAGAAAGAAGAAGAAGAAATAAAAGAAAGTGAGAAAAGAGATGATCCATCTATTGAAATTCTAAGAAAATTAAAACTAGAAGTGATGGATAGCACTCCTATCACTCCCTCAGTAGCATTGTTGTCAAGTTTGACACTTGACACAAACAATTTGGATCCATGGGGAGAAGAAGACCTAATCAAGTTTAGCATCTTAGCTATGGAGAAATCCAAGGAGAAATAGGTAATGAGGAATCCCCTCCTTGTAGAATTAGTAAACATCTTAAACAACTTGTTACCAATAGACAAGAAAGTGTCCAAGCTACACTCTATTGATTATGTGAGTGTAGTTATTTCACAGTTCAAGAGTAATTTCTCTAGCTTGGAAAAATCAGCATCATTAGTTGCAAGGGAGAAATATAGAAAGAAAAGGCTAAGTGAATTGGTTAGAAACTTTGCACTTGACCTGAGCTCACTAAAGATTGGTCAAGCATCCTTGAAGGATTTTGCAACAAAGGGCAGAAAGATTATTGTTGACTGTATGAACTAGGACAAGTTGACTAATGATCTATACAAGAAGATACAAGAGGCAGAAGCTATGATAGATAGCATAAGGAAATTAGTGGAAGATCCATCCATTGATGTGAACATGAGTAATAATGTCTACCAAGGACATATAGATAAGATTGAAAAAGCTGAGAAAGAGATGTCAAAGATAAGGGCAAGGCAAACACAGCTCAAGAATGCTCTTGCGCCCTCACTAGATATACTAAATTAGAATATCAAGGAGATTGATGCTACCATGGTGACATATGATCAAGGTCCTAGCATAGATTTGGAGAAAATGGAGAAGCTACAATATGCACTATGCGCCCATCTCCAGATTATAAATTCATTGATCACATTTTGGAAGGAGATTCAAAACATACAGATAGCATATCTGAATGTTCTCTTACAGTAAGTATTTGTAGATATAGTTTTGAAGCACCTTTATCATTAATTTTAAAGGGGGAGTATGTATAGAATATGGGTTATAGATATGTATAAGGAGATATAAGATAGAAGTTTATGTATAAGGGAGATATAAGACAAAAGTTTTTTGTATTAAGGAACAGTTAGCAACTTGGCCATATTCCTTTGTTTCCATCAATGACAAAGGGGAAGATTGTTGGAAAGTTGGCTATACTAGTTTATATGACTTAGTATAGTGTTTTCATGATGGCAACAAAGTCATATAGTAGTTTGGAGTCAGCACACTTGATGAGAAGATCAAAAATTGGCTAAGTGTTGAAGATTGGACAGTGTATAGTGTACTTGAAGCTCAGAGCATTAGCACACATGCGTATGACCAAGTTATGGTATGTTCCCTAGAAGATAATTTTGTTAGAGTATATTCATGCTTAGTCTATGAGTGCATGATCAGATATGCAAGTATGACAAAGTTATAGATAGTTGAAGTTACACAGCCAGTATGTGCTAGAGAAGAACAGAGTAAGCAACCAACTATTGGCATTTTGATTTGCGGTTATATTATCATGATGTAAAGGCCATGTACCTATTGTAATTATGTTTTTTTGTAAACACACTTGAGCCAATTCAATTGGAAGCATTGTATGTAATCAGTTAAAGGGCTGACCTAGTTATTTGTTTCGTATGCATATATAAATATAAGATGCACCCATTGTAATTAGGAAGGGAGTTGATATAGAGTTGAGACAAGTAGAGTAGAAGTGTGCGAAGAGTCTATAAAATGTATTAGAGCTTTTCAAGAGGTCAAATCATCATCGCATCAAAGGAAATGATCAGACAAGCAGTGTCTCAGTAATAGTTCATCTAGTAGATATAGTGTGTATCTAAGATCAGAAGGATGCTAGCCTTCACCACTTGAGAAGTGAGCTCTAGAACAATGAGTCCACACCCCTAACAGGGTTTATTGTAAAAGACTCCTAATAGGGTCCAACCCTTGACAAGGTCTACTGTACTTAATATATTGTAAACAAACTCTTAACAAGGTTAAGGATCTTCTAACAAGGATCATAAAACACTAGTACAGAATATTAGTGGGTGTCAATTCCCATCGGGGTTTTTACCTATTTGGTTTTCTCCATAACCATATTGGTGTTATGTGTTGATTTCATGTTTCATGTTTATGTGGATGTTCATTTCAGTACTTAATTATTTAAGTTTAGTTTGAGATTAATTAAAAAGATAAAATACTGTGAAAATTGATTCAACCCCCCCCCCCCCCTCTCAGTGTTCCCATTCCTAACAAAATATTATCTAGGATGATCAATGAAACAAGAGATTGCATAAAAGATATTCTAGACATTTATAGGTAATATCTTCAATGGCATATTGTTGTTTACCATTTTAGAGGTAGAATTAAGGTCATTGAGAAATAATTGAATGATTTAGGAAAGACATATGATTACTTCAAGGATGAAGGAAAATTGAGAATAAAGGTTGGTCATCTTTAGGGTGAAATGTTATAGTTGCCAAGATAAAGAGAAGATCTAGAGAAAATGTTTTGGCTAGTGAAAGACTTGGTTGAATTTTGATTATAGTATGTTTGTGGTATCCTCAGTGATGTAGAATATTATGAGCTTCATTTCTGGTCTCCAGACTAGACTTCATCATTAAATATGCTAATGGAGCATGATAGTTTTTGAACCCAGATGGGTGCTTTTGTGGTTGAGTGGAAGAGGAAGCTTCCAATCATCAAAGAAAGGTGTAAGAAAGTTGTTATAGTTAAGTCTATTGTCTTTCTTTTATTTTGTGAGTTTTGGTAAGTGGCCCTTTACCATTGTGGCAAAAAGGGGAATAGAATAAGGAAAAACAAAAACACTAAAGATATATCTAACTCGGGGGAAGTTTTTGGAGTTTTGAGTCTTTTTGGAAGTTTTGTTATTTTTCCATCAATGCCAAAGGCAGATACTATTGAGCATATTGAGAAGATGTTGGAATTGTTTTCATTAATGTCAAAAAATTTATACCAGTTGCATATTTGTATTGGTTAGTTTTTGGCTATCAATTAAATATCAATATTTTGGTTATATGTAGAATAGATTTTGTACATACATTTTTTGGGTTATGATATTAGATCTACTTGTTCCTATTATTGGAACTCATCTCTTTGGTATATCAGTATGTTTTTCTGATCAATAAAGCATGAATTTTTGGATGGTATTTGTTGACTATTAGGTTGTAGAGTTCTTATGAGTATCATTGCTACTTGGACATTCTTGTAGTTCATTAAATGTTTTTGGTGCAACAATTTTATATTTTGTTTTTAGACAGATCCTATCATTTTTCATCTATCAATTGGTTCAAAACTTTTGTTGATCAAATTATGGAATTGGTTGTGGTATTCTATTGGTTCTAGAACTTACTTATCTTTATTAATTGTGATTTGTAATGTGCATATTTTAAGGTTGACCCATCTTCAAGTCTTATGGTAATGTGGTGTGAGGACTTCTTATGTATGACCTATACTTAGTTTCAATGATAGCATGCTAAATAAAATTATAATATCTTTTGTATTGAATCTGACATGTTTTGGTCTTTGGCCAACATATGTAGTTACCTTATCAAATATATATATTAATAGAGAAATAATTTTTTATATAATGCATGAGAGTGATGAAGTGAGAGATAGATGTGATATAGTCTACATTTGTTTCAATAAATATCTAGTAGTGACGTGATAGAAAAGGGAAGTTGAGTGAAGTATTACTGTGGTATTAAGAGAAGGATTTATAAACTGTGTTGCAAAAAATTTGTGTATGCTGGTAGAAGATCTATATGGGATCTGTTGTTGGCATTGATTACTAAGATATCAACTAGAATTATTTCATGCATATACATATAGAATTTTATCAATTCACATTTTTTATATAAGATATATTTTGTAATTCATTTTTGTATAAGGGTAGTTAGCATGACTGAAACTAACCCAAAAAGAAGTGAGAAAATCAAAAGTGATCCCTTTGTAAAAATACCTTAATCAGTGTCACCTTAACTAGTGTTCATTTCATAAGAATTATTTTCTCCATGGTTTTTACCATCTTGGGTTTTCATGTTATATCTAGTGTTATGGTGTTGATTGTTCTTGTTCTTTCATGCTTTTATCAGTCTTAATAATTTGAATGGTTTTTCTCTTTCATTGAATCATTAAAAGGTTTAGAAAGTATTTTGGAATAATCGATCCACACCCCCTCTAGTTATTCATCTTGTTACACAAGATCATGATGGGAAAACTAAAAAAGATAAGGCATCGCTAAGATTAAGGATGAAAGCCCCCACACAAAGGATCTCAACTTGAACAACCACACCTAATGGCACAAAAGAAAAGAAAAATAGATAAAAGGAAAAAAAAAAAAGGTACAATGCACAAACTAGGGGTCTTAGTACTAAAGACAAACTCTAATTCAACTAGTTGAAGAGACCTCAATCAAGAAATATTCCAACCACTGGTATTACATTCAAAAATATATGCAAGAGCACAAGTGATCACATGGAAAGGGAAAGAGACTACACCAAATAAAAACAAAACTCCATGATATAACATATTAACAAAGATAGGAGATCATAGAAATAAGAGAGAGAAACTAGGAATATAATAGTTTAGCAAGTTGTGTTATGCTAGGTGATCCATGGGAGAGGAGAGTAGGAAAGAGTATAAAGTCTAGAATGTTGTATTATTCTAGTTATAATCATCCCAAAGAGAAAAAGATAAATAATTGATTGTCTATAAAGATGCATTATGCTAGTCAATTATACCTTAAAATTTTTTGCACAAGGAAGCTACAAAATTTTGTGCATGTGGCAGCTTACAAGATTAGTCTTATGGAAAGCATAGTCTTCATGTGGATCCAAAGTAGTCATTAAAAGAACCAAAAGATAATAAGTCCTAAGGAAAGTGTAGTCTCCTTACAGGTAAATAATGCTGCAAAATGTACAAGGAGGTTGTATCTATCCCCTGCTCCTTATGATGGTGACAAAGGACTATGGTGGAATCATAAGTAAAAGAGAACAAGGATACCTACTTCCAACAACAAGGAGATTGTTAGAAATAGGGAATACTGAGAGGGGGGGTGAATCAGTATTCTACAAACTTTTACTTTTTCCCAATTATGGATATAACAGATTATCTTTATGCTTGCATAACAGAGTAAACTAAAGAACATGCATAACAATAAAGAAAATGAACTCATAACACATTATTTATTCTCGAGGAAACCCTGGCCAAGGGAAAACCCCAGTGGGGATGATACCCACAAAGATCCACTAATCAAAAGTATCATGTTAAGGATGTTGACCCTGTTAGGAGCTTGCTACATATATAGTGTCTCAGTCCTGATTAAGGGACTATAGGCCTTGTTAGAAGCCTCAACCCTGCTAAGAGTTGGTAGTACTAATTACAAATGATTAAAAGATGAGCCCACTGCCCAAAAAAGTAATGTACAATGATTACTGATTACAAAATAGGGTAACGTACATAACCTTATACTGCTTGCTTGTCTTTCACAACTTTGCATCAATTCCTTTCGCATATATGTTTGCTATATCATCTATCTCATTCACATATCTCATATATTGCATTCCATATGCATTACATTTATACAAGTTATTAGGAATAATAACTTTTATAGTCAGCTTTACAAAACATAAAGATTTACATAAAATACATATTTAACCAAGGGTTAACATCTAGGATGTCATCCCTTTATATTATTAAGACATTATTTTGATAAATAAAATAATCCCTTAACTATTTACCAATTATGTCTTCTTTCTCTGGCCAGTCAGCTTTGACACTCTCTGGTAATACTCCAATAACTTCTTCCGTACAGACTTGCGCTTTTAGGTGAGACTTCAATATGCATCATAGTATCTATGTTCAAGTGTGCAAGCACTGAAATTTCTTCAATCGATGTCACCAATCAAAACTATCTTGGGGTACACTTAGAAAAATACTGCACACATTTAGAAAATTTTATTCTGCGCTCTGTCATACTTGTTCTCTGTCATATGCAGTCTTCATGTAGATCATATGTTTCCATAATGAAAAAATCTAGATATCTAACTCAACCAAATTGCCAACAATCTCCCCCTTTGTCATTGGTGGCAACATATGAGAAAATTGGCTAAGTCACAAAACTCAAAATCTCAAAATTGTGGCCATAACAAAATGTTAGAATAACTAAGAGGGGGGTGAATCAGTTATCCAGTGTCCCAAAACAAAATGTATAATTCAAAACAACTTCTATAATTTTTGCTCCTCGGTAAACAATAAAACTTTCACTGTCTATGCTTTTACCGATTAGCAATCTAATACTATAACAGTTACCAATCAAATCTAACATGTAACATGTAAAGAATGATAACAAACAGATATCACAATCAACACATAACACAAGAGATTTAACATGGAAACCCTGTAAAGGGAAAAACCACCTGGGACCGGCAACCCAAAATTATTTACTCTTCTGAAGTGAGGTGAGCTAAGACCCAACCCCGTTAAAGGTTTACAAACACACTATCAGGTGTGACCTTGTTAGAGAATTTTAGACTAGAAGTTATCATCCAACCAACATTCACTATGGGGTTGACAGGATAAAAATGTTTATTCTATGAATGATACATCATAAGACTTTTAGAGTCCACTCGATTAAGAGATTTTGACTGTATACAATGGTTAAATATGTAACAGTAAATGATCTACATTAATACAACTTCAATTAAAAATTATAGATCAATATTTAGTCCAAACAAATCCTTTTGATCAATATTTCATTTCAGATTCAATACTATATCAACTTACTGTCCATCGGTAATTTCTCTCTATAGCTTGGTAATTGTTTTGCAGCTCGATTCTTACTTAACCAGTATGATTAGAATGCATGAAAACTTTGTTCACGTGATATTCCTATAGTTTCTACTTCTTTCGGCATCATTTCATAAAGAAATTCTATTCTCTTAAATAGACAAGTAAATCATTTTCTTCTCCACCATCAGATTTTTCCACTTAACCACATTCATATATTTTTCCACTTCAAACTTTCTTGGCACTTGTGTCAATAACACATTTGATTCTCATCCTTTAGATCTTTCGTGAATTTCATCAGTCGTCAATCTATGTAACAAACATTATCTGTTACCTCGATGTTATACTCTTGCCAGCTCATCAATCTTATTGGCTAAACTAATCATTTAATTTATTTTGTTCCACTTGGTTAACAAAGAAATGCATCGGTGAACACTGCTTGGTTAATACTGCGATCGGTATACACTACACTTCATCGGTGTATACTAGAATTGGTTCATTTACCGACAACACTGCTTTGTGTCTTTCAGCTCTATACTTCATTATAGATGAATGCAACATAATAAAGTCAATATCATCAAGTCATAGACTCATCAACAAGTTACTCAATGCATTCCTTATCCTCATCTATCATGTACATCTTTCTCATGTAGATTTCTCTATTCTTCATCTCTTTCACCTTTCTTCAAATATCTCGGTATAATAACTTACAAGATAAGTACTATCAAACTATTTGACATCAATGACAAAATAATACTGATTTAATCATATTACATATCTAATTAGCAACTCCTTAGTGATCTTGCAATCATAGATTCTTCAATCAGATTCCAAATCAGTTGTAGTTCAACAATCTTTCCCTTTGGCATTGATGGAAACTCAAGTAATATGAAATGTACCATACACATACCAAACATACATTCTACAACTTTGTGAACAAAATTTTGTAAGTTGAATAGACTTAATATGTTTAATCACTATGCTACTAAACCAACATTAAATAATACAACTTTACCATTATGTAGTTGTGATCTTTTCAGTTCTCTTGTTTCTCCTTCTGTTCTATGTAACTGATCTTCAATACTCTATCTCATTTAGATTATCTCTCCCTTAGATAGTTCTCATCAGTGCTTGTTCCTTTTCATATTATTTATCTCTCCCTTTGACAACAATGCCAAAGAAAAAAATAAACAAACAATTCTGTCTTCCTCTGTATCTCTGTATACTGATATTCCAATCGGTTCAAGCTCTCAAACTTAATCACAACCTTGAACATGATTCAAAGTGTGAACTATGCTGCATCAACATGAATGATCTTCTGATATAAGTAGGCTAATGCAACAACCAGATCACATTAGTGACTGATAGATAGGGGACAGACCCCAAGTCTAGTCCTCAAGTATTCAAATGTGTCCTTTGGTAGAGGCTTTGTAAAAATATCTGCAAGTTGTTCTTTAGATGTGACAAATTCTAACTTCACTTGCTTCTCTTGCACTTGTGCTCTTAATTAATGATACTTAATAGATATATGCTTTGTCTTAGAGTGCATCACAGGATTCTTTGAAATATTAATAGCACTAGTGTTGTCACAATATATAATCACCGAGTCAGTGATTACCTCATTCATTCCTTCCAACACTTGTTTGATATATGCAATGTTTGAACAGTTAGTAGCAGTAGAAACATACTCTGCTTCAGCTGTAGACTGAGAAATACAAGCCTTCTTTTTACTTTTCCATGTTACAAGTCTTTCACCAAAGAAAAATGCTCCTCCGGTGGTGTTTTTTCTATCATCCACATTTTCAGCCCAATCAGCATCGGTGTAAACTTTCAGTTCAAACTTCCCTTCCTTAGGATACCATAATCCATAATTCTCTATTTTCTTTAGGTATCTTAAGATCCTTTTTGTAGCTATCATGTGTGATTCTCTAGGATTAGTAGAAAATCTTGCAACAATACCCACAACGTGTGCTATATCTGGTCTACTGTGAACTACGTACATTAACTTACCAATCATGGATCAGTAAATTGTCTAGTTTACCTCTGTAGTTTCATACTCCTTTGTCAATTTGCATCTAGTAGCCATTGGTGTTGCCACAAGTTTAGCATCTTCCATGCCAAATGTCTTCAGTACTTTCTTTATGTATTTTGATTGTGTGATGAATATCCCATCATTCTGCTGAATCATTTGTAGTCCAAGAAAGAACTTAATCTCTCTAAACATAGACATTTAAAATTCCTTTTGCATTTCATTAGAAAATGCCTTGCAGACAAGATCTGAGCCTCCAAAAATAATGTCATCAACAAATATTTCAGCAATGATAATAGTGTCATCAATATCACCTTTCACATATAGATTGTTGTTTTCACTTGTTGTAACAAATCCAATACTTAACAAGTAAGTATGCAGTCTTTCATACCATGCTCTCGATGCTTGCTTCAATCCATATAAAGCTTTATGTAATGTACATATGATGTCTTTATTGTCAGGATCAACAAATCCTTCAAGTTGTTCAATGTAGACCTCTTCTTCAAGTATACCATTTAAAAATGCTGACTTCACATCCATTTGATAGACTTTGAATTTCTTGTGTGTAGCATATGCAAGTAGCATTCTAACTCCTTCTAATCTAGCAACAGGTGAAAATGTTTCACCATAGTCAATGCCTTCTTCCTGTGCATATCCCTTGCATACCAATATAGCTTTATTTCTTGTGACTTCACCATTTTCATTCAATTTATTCTTGTATATCCACTTAGTACTGATAACATTCTTATCTTTTGGTCAGGGTACTAAGGACCAGGTTTTGTTCTTCTTTATTTTCTCTATTTCCTCCTTCATTGCATTAACCCATTCTTCATTCTTTAATGCAACTTTCACATTTTTAGGTTCAAATTCACAAATTAGACATGTACCTTGTCTTGTTTTTCTTCTAGTTTGCATTCCAGCATGTCTGTCTCTAATGATTTGTGTCTTAGAATGATGTCTTTTGAAAAAATATCCAGAACTTGGTTTCCCCTTTCTTGTTCATCCTATTCAGGGTCATTTCCTTGCTCAGTAGCTCAATCTTGTTCCTTGGTTTGTGTTGCCTATTGTCCTACATTGTTTCCCTGCTGACCGGTTGTTACAGCTTGCGGTGTTGGTAGACACTCTAGATGTTCAATGTAAGTGAATCTATTGTAGTCTTCTGGTTCCTTTGTACTTTCCTCTATGTACTTGTCATCAAACTCATCAACATGCACATTAGTACTTTCAACTATCTTATTTGTAACCTTATTCAAACATTTATATGCTTTACTTGTAGTGGAATATCCCAGAAATATCCCTTCATCTCCTTTAGAATCAAATTTTCCATTTCTTTCATCTTTCAAAATAAAGCATTTACTTCCAAAAATTTTGAAATAACTTACAGTAGGTTTTTGTCCAAACCATAGTTCATAAGGTGTTCGGTTGGAGTCCTTCTTCAGTTGTACTTGATTAAGAACATACTCAGCTGTACTAATAGCTTCCCTCCAATGTGTCTGAGAAACATTCTTTTGTATATCAATGTTCTTGCATAGTCAATTATAGACCTGTTCCTTCTTTTAGCAATGCCATTTTGCTGAGGTGTCCTCGGTGCAGATACCTGTCTTTTTATTCCATGCTCATTACAAAAATTAGTAAATTCATCAGAGATAAATTCACCTCCTCTATCAGATCTTAAGCATTTTATTTCCTTTCTCATTTCTTTCTCTACCTTAGCTTTATACCACTTAAACATTTTGAAAGCTTCAGATTTCTCTTTCAGGAACATAATAGTCATCAGTCTAGTATAGTTATCAACAAAAAGAATAAAATATCTATCACCAGAATAGCTCTGAGTTCTCATAGGACCACATAGATTGGTATGAACCAACTCAAGTATCTTCTTTGTTGAATAGTCTTTTCTTTTAAAATTAGACTTAGTCATCTTACCTTTCTAACATTCATGGCACATGGCATGATCAGGTTTTGTCAAGTTAGGCAATCCTCTAACTCTTTTCTTTCTACTAATCTTGATCATATTTTCAAAGTTCACATGGCATAACCTTCTGTGCCACAACCAAGCATCTTCATGTTGGAAATTTGGCTGAGGTATGTACATGGTGTGTGCGTGAAAATTCTACCTGATCTGTAGACACAACACTCAGTAAAACATTAGAGGTTAGCTATAATTGAAATCATGCAAAATTAAAAGCTATCTAACCAAGTGATTTACTGCCTTCTAGTAGGTGCAAGATTAATGTTCTCAAATTATTATCGAGATCAGTGACCTAGACGACACCTAAATGAAGGATTTGAATGCAATTGATCTAGATATGAATTTAATGCAATTAATCTATTTTTTTTGGATTTTCTATGCAATAAGAATGAAAAACTGATATGAAACTAATCTATATGAAAAACTTGATATGAAACTATCTAAGAATGGTATGCAAAAAAAAAGATTGATCTCACAAAGATGTCGATTTGCAAGAGATTTGATTCTCCCAATTCCAATTCTCCAGCGTGATTGTGCAAATTTGTGGATGAATTTGGCAAAGTAAGCTTGCAAAATTATGAGATGATTTGAGATGAGCTGAAGCCTTAATTTTATAGAAATCCAAGGCTTTGGAGGTGCATGAGAAAAAGCCATAAATCACTCAAATAACTCAGGTTGATTTTTGAGTTATTTTTAAATAACAGATAATTAAGTCACAAAAATCATGCAAAAGCACAGTTCAACTCGAATTAGAAGTTTACCTTTAATTGATAATTGATAGTTGTCTGCTTTTATGATTGTGCATGTTTTATTTATGAATTAATTTAATAATAAAGTGATTTATTTCCAACTTAACTGATTTTTGAAATAAAATAATTAATTTATGGGTTAATTAACTATTTTAATCAAACTTTTATTAAAAACTATATTATTAAATAATGACAACTTGCTTTAATTAATTAAATAAGAATTTAATCAATTATTCATAAGATTTTGGATTTATTGTCAAAATTTAAATAATATAATTAATAATAGATAAAATTAAATTTAATTAAACAATTAAGTGGCAAGATATTAAATCTAATTAATTAAATATGCAAAATATTCAATTAATCAAGCTATAGGATAAATGTGATTTATTGCCAAATAATTATAAAATTAAAGATAATTATGATGATTAGGAATATTACTAGGAATATTCCCCGATGCAGAATTTAAGATAATCAATTATGATTCGATGATGTTTAGATATGCCTTAGGTTAGGACTTTGATGTCAATTTCATTTGATTTGTTGATGTAGGAGATTAATGAACTTATAGCCCATTTTTGGGGTATTACACATGGATGTTGTCATTATGGAAACATATGTTCCCTATGAAGATTGCATAAGCTAGAAAGTAAGTATGGAAGATCGCAGACTAAAATTATCTAAGTATGAAATAGTGTTTTTGACAGAGCACCCGATACAGTTTGTTTTGGCGACGTTCATTGGAGCATGATCAGAGTTTTTGTAGTTGAACATAGACTCTATGGTGTCTAAGGATACCCCATCTCAATGCACAAAAGAGTACGGACAGTATGGACAAAGTTATGATTGTTTTACCAATGACAGAGTATAGCCGATAGAGCAGTTTTGAAGGCAGAACTAGTAAATGAATTAAGGGATTATTTTGCTTGTCAAAATAATTACTTAATATTATAAAGAGTTGACATCCTATATGTTTACTCCTAGATAAAGATGTGGAAGCCGACTGGAGAAAGATATTATGTTTGTATCTTGTATAAAGATGTACCAAACATACTTGAAATGTAACATGTGATAGTTGTATATTATAATAGCGGTGAAAGTTGTTGATGCGAAGTTGTAAGCAGTACCATATTGTAATCAATAAACATTTGTATTACTTGTTTGGGTAGTGAGCTTATCTAGTAATCATGTTTTGTATCTACAACTCCTAACAGGGTTGAGGCTTCTAACAAGGCCTATAGTCCCTTAACTAGGACTGATACACTATATGTTTGTAATAGACTCCTAACAGGGTCAACATCCTTAACAGGATACTTTTGATTAGTGGATCTTTGTGGTACCATCTCCACCAGGGCTTTCCCTTCGCCAAGGTTTCCTCGAGAACATATCATGTGTTATGAGTTCTTTACATTTATTATTATGTATGCTATTTAGTCTCTTATGCTTTAAAGTAATCTGTTATATCCATAAGTGGGAAAAAGTAAAAGTTTGTGAAATACTGATTCACCCCCCCTCTCAGTATTTCCTATTTATAACACTTCATCTTTTATTAACAAACAAGAAGATTGATCCATATCAAGATAGAATAGATTACCTCTGGACTGTGTACCAGTTCTAACAACTCTTCCTCCATCATCATAGATCATCACCTTTTTGCTCTCAAAAGCCAGTCGATGGCTTGAATTGTTCAGTTGAGCCACACTTAATAGATTATAGTTTAGTCCATCTACGCAATATCCATTTTCACATTGTAATCTGTCATTGATCATCAATGAGCCTTTGCCTCTTACCATACAAGGTGCATCATTTCCCATTCCACAGATCCTCCATTATATTCAACAAGATGATCAAACTTCTCTACATCACCAGTCATATGATGTGTACAGCCACTGTCTATGATCCATGTATCATTTATGCTTACTTTAGAGATTAGTGTTGTCTCTTCATGTTTCTCTTCCTCCTCTGAGTCATCTTTCATAGCAACAAATACAACTTCTATATCATCTTCAGAATCAGATTTAGTTTCAATATCTTCGGCTATGTAACATACCTTTTTTTCTTTTTCATCTCAGTTGTCTCTATTGTTGTGTTGGTAGCCTCTGTTGACTCTTCTCCCATAGCTTCCTTCAGATAGGTCTTTGGATCTATCATCATCTTTCTTCTGAGGACATCTAGCAGTGATGTGACTAACTTCTTTACAATTAAAGCATGCCAAAGGTAGCTTACCTCTATACCTTCCTTTTCCTTTGGGCAATCTTCTAGCCATAAGTGTTTCAAGCTCATCAAGTTCATCATCGATATTTTCATCACTATCGCAATTCTTACTATTCCTGCTAGACTTTCCAATCTTCAAAGAAGACATGAAAGTGGATTCAATAGAAGGAACAACACTGTTATCAAAGTTTTTTAATTCAAAGGTTGTAAGTTTACCAATCAAAGTGTCAAGAGTAAGGTTGGATGTAGCTCTTGTTTCATGAATTGTAGAAATCCTGATTGCATATACTGGCAGCAAAGATCTGAGAATCTTTCTTATCACTGTTTCATCATCAATTACTCCATCAGATGCTCTAATAGCATGTACCACCTCTTTGAGTCTATTTTAATATTGGACAATGTTCTCACCTTCTTTCATTCTCATATCATCAAATCTGCCTCTCAAACTTTCTGCTAGGGCTCTTTTGACATTCAGATCTCCACTGTATATTTGTGTTAATTTATCCCACATTGCTTTGGCAGTCATGCATGTCCTAATCTCTTCAAATTCAGAATTGGTACAGGAAGCAGCAAGTTCCATCATAGTAAAATTGTGTTCATGCTTGTCCTTCAATTGATCAAGAGTTAAGGGACCAGTGGGCGGTTGTATGTAGCCATTCTCCATCAGATCTAGTGTAGAGTTCCCAATTCTAGATATGTGTAGCTTCATTTTGCTTTTCCATACTGTGAAGTTTTCTTTTTTAAGTTTTAGTACTTCCCTCTTATACATCTTGAGACCTTTATGCTTAAGTCCTTAAAACTCTATTCCAAGCAACCAATGCTCTAATACCAATTGTTAGAATAACTGAGAGGGGGGTGAATCAGTTATCTAGTGTCCCAAAACAAAATGTATAATTCAAAACAACTTCTATAATTTTTGCTCCTCGGTAAAGAATAAAAATTTCACTGTTTGTGCTTTTACTGATTACCAGTCTAATACTATAATAGTTACCAATCAAATTTAACATGTAACATGTAAAGAATGATAACAAATAGATATCACAATCAACACATAACACAAGAGATTTAATGTGGAAACCCTGTAAAGGGAAAAACCACCTGGGACCGGCAACCCAAAATTGTTCACTCTTCTGAAGTGAGGTCGGTTAAGACCCAACCCTGTTAAAGGTTTACAAACACACTGTCAGGTGTGACCTTGTTAGAGGATTTTAGACTACAAGTTATCATCCAACCTACATTCACTATGGGGTTGACATGATAACAATGTTCATTCTATGAATGATACATCATAAGACTTTTAGAGTCCACTCGATTAAGAGATTTTGACTATATACAATGATTAAATATGTAACAGTAAATGATCTGCATTAATACAACTTCAATTGTAGATTATAGATCAATATTTAGTCCAAACAAATCCTTCTGATCAATATTTCATTTTAGATTCAATACTATATCAACTTACTGTCTGTCGGTAATTGCTCTCTGTAGCTTGGTAATTGTTCTGCAGCTTGGTTCTTACTTAACCAGTATGATCATAATGCATGAAAACCTTGTTCATGTGATATTCCTACAGTTTCTACTTCTTCTGGCATCATTTCATAAAGAAATTATGTTCTCTTATATAGACGAGTAAATCATTTTCTTCTCCACCATCAGATTTTGCCGCTTAACCACATTCATAGATTTTGCCACTTCAAACTTTCTCAGCACTTGTGTCAATAACACATTTGATTCTCATCCTTTAGATCTTGCTTGAATTTTGTCAGCCATCGATCTGTGTAACAAACATTATCTGTTACCTCGATGTTATACTCTTGCTAGCTCATCAATCTTATCGGCTAAACTAATCATTTAATTCATTTTGTTCCACTCAGTTAACAAAGAAATGCATCGGTGAACACTGTGTTGGATCTTTTTCTTGCAGGACCAAACTTGAATCAAATGGTTGGGCTTGAATCACAGGTTAGGCACTTGAGCTTGACAAGAAAAACAATCCAATTGATGAGGATAGAGAGAAATCCTCCTTCTTCTTTGAGCTCCACATTCACTCAGGCAGGTATTGCCTTATCTGCACACTCAAGAGACCTCATGACAAACCAAAGGCCTACAGATAAATTAATGTGGAATAGAAATCAATCTCCTATAGGTATCCTATACCCTGATGATAGAAAATCTCATGCAATAGCCCTACTTGCATGGAATGAGATTGAAAGCTAGACACTTATCCTAACAACAAGAAAGGGAAAGGGTGGAGCCGAAGGGAAATGATTTTAAAATGAGTTTGAAGGGACCCCTGAGATACCCTAAGTCTCTGATAGACCAGTGCCTTGTCCAATGGGCCATAGAGTCTAATACCTTATTGCAAGAGAAAGCTATGAAACAAGAACAAAATATGCTCAATGTGTTGATGCCTGACATCAATCACACACCATGACCAAACCTCAACTTAGCACCCACCTGTGTATTCAGGTATGTTATTATCCATCAAAGGATTTTGACCCTCCTCTTAGAAGAGACCTATGAATAGACAATACATTAACCAGCATCCACTAGAAGACAAGCATGGCCTATCCTTGATATTTCAACTCATACATACATGAATACTAACCCTGAACCAATTATCTCTGCGAAGACAACTCCACCCACAAGCTCTTAGGCAATGCAAGGTAGAAAAACTAGACATCCTTGATGCATGACTAATGAGTTCAAAATTCAAATGGAGATAGCTTGACAATAGTAAGAGTATATTAAATCCTCACACATAAGACAAATCTGTTACAATATGCACTGTATTCTCTAAACTAGCAATGGAAGAAGAACACCCTATATGTAGAGAGAAGGAGAAATCTGCAAGACAGGACCCTTCATGGAACCAGAAAGGAACTCTAAGCTAGAACCCTTACAAAGTCAAAAATTCAACAATTTATACCACTAACTACCTTGGAAACCCAAAATAGGTTGCAACAAGATACAAACAGCTAGGGCTAGGGTTACAACGGCTTACCATAGAACCAATCAAGAATTTATTGCAGGGGCAGAAAACCAAGCAATCTTAGAGAAATAGATTAAAGATGATCTCCAATTATGATAATTCTCAGAATAGTGTACTAAAGATCACAAATTTGCCAAGAGAACAAGTCAAATCAACCACCTTGTAACATGCCTTGAGCCATTCCTTATTCATTCCTTACATGGTACAGATCCCTGCAAATGATCATCACACCCTGGACCACACTGCAATGCCAAACAAATTACTTCTTACCAGTTCCAATCACTTCTGCATTGAAATTCAGTCCTTTCTATCACTGGAAACCCTCAGAAAATTCAAATTTGAAATCAAACGGCTACTTTGCATTTCACGGGCTTTATGTTCCTTAACTATTTGCCCTTGGTCATGCAATCGCACGGTCATCAACTTAACTGCCATAGGAATTTTGGCTATATATGTGCTTGGTCACATGATTGCAAGGCACCAAACTAACCTTTGTGATCATGTGACCATGGTCTCCTAGCCGTGATCGATCGTCAGTCACAAACCCTTTGCAAAGTCCTCGGCCCCACCACCAGTCAGTGACCAATCAAAACTAAGCACACCGGCAAGATCTGCATAGTGGACCCACCCATAACTCCATAATGGTGATGCCAAATAGTTGTCACATGATTGCATAGACCAGAAAAGGGCTTTGTGAACATGTGACAAGCCTCCACGTCAGTACCATGTCACAGAAAACACTAGCCCCACTTTATCTGGCAAACTGGTGACTGAAGAACTTCCACTGGTTCACGAAATACTTTCCACCATCACTAAAAAACTTAGCGATCACATGACCACTATTCACTGAATCACCAAATAAACTAGGGCACCACCAAAACATTATGTGAACTAGCGAATAGGAAGAAAATTTGTTGGGCCACTAAATATTTTATCACAACTACCAAAGACACCAAGAAATTCAATCGGGCCCACGTAGGAAGATCCACGGCTATCGCAAGATCTTAAGCCTCTGACACACTCGATGAGATCATACACCATTCATCAATTAACTAATAGGATCAGGACCCACTGACACAAGCCATTCTGCAAATACATGGACGAATAAAATAGCACCAACTATGCATACATGTCAATAAACCCACCTGCCTTCCTTATGAGAATCAACGGCTGTCGCTATACCATTGCATTAAATGTTGAGCATGTTTGATTAATGTTATAATGACAGCCACAAGATTAAGCCAAACTTTAATCTACCTAAATGCCAAGAAGATTGGTCCCACCATCCATCGCTCTTGCACAATTAGGGAATGTCAGCAAACAGAAAACTGTGAGGTCGAAAACACATAGGGTTTTCATCAAAAAAGATCAAAAACACACAAGGTTTCTGATGCCAAAAGATAAGCATACAAAAGCTAGAAGGCACAAGGTTGAAAACAATGAGGGTTTTCTCACAGACTGAAAACATCATAGATTTTCAAAAACATTGTGGGTTTTCGACACTATGGCAGATTCTAAAAATATTTGTTTCCTGCAGACCTTAGAACTTGAATAACTTTCTAGATTTTGCAAATTAGCTTATGCAATTTCGATTGGAGCAAGGTGACACATTGAAGAACATAGGGCAGGACACTTTTACAAAAACATTTGTAGGGAAGAGGCCATTTTCATAAGATTTTGCTATGACTGGAAAATGGACTAATAGTGGCTCTAGTTGGGGACATGTATCTCCTGTAGATACAATGAGGACCTCAAATCTCTAGGAAGAAGTAGACCACCCACTAGAAAAAGCATAGAGACCTCAAAAAACACAAGGAATGGGAAAGAAAAACACACAACAGGAAAAGGGAAAACTATACAAAGTGTACATTTTTTACAAAAACCTGCAGCAACAAACAAGAGTCAGTTCCTGCCTCTGTCAAAAATCTAATTTTCATTTCTTCCTTCATGAGGCACACCATATTTTTTACTTTCACCTTTTTCACCAGGCATGTCAACATGTTCAATCAACAAATCAGGAAGAACAAAGTAACTATCTTCATAGTGCATGTAGAAAAAATTTGCACTATCTTCTCCTTGCTCACTATGAAGAAAAGATTCAGCATGCCAATGATCAGTACCACTATATTGAAACTAATTTTCATCTACTGAATCATGCATGCTATGAATTGGAAACACAAAAGCCTCATACTCTACCTACAAAAAGGCCTTATTCATATCTTGACTTTGCATTTCCATATGTGTAACCAGTTGGACCTCAAATGAATAGTCAGATTCATACCCACAAGTGGAAAATGAACACCTTGATTCAACTGGATCTAGGACCTCCACATGTTCTTCAAACAAAGGATTGATAACTCCATGCAATGCACCATGTTGAACATCATGACAAAAAAATGGGCTGATAATCATCATAGTCTTCATCATATAAAGTGTTAGTGAATACTTTAAACTCACTACCCATTTTAAAATTATTTAATAACCCATCACTTAAACCTTCATGTTCAAACTCACTGACATCACATTGAATTATCACTTCCTTATCTTCATATTCCTCACTAAAGGAGTGTTCAATTTCACCATTAATCTCTTCTTCCCATGATGCATCTGATTCACATAAGGACACATCAACATCACTGCCTTCATCATCCTCACCTGAATAGCCACTAAAATCACATTCAGACATCTCTGAATGAATGGAGGATCCTGCACACCTTGACTCTGATTCCTGCTCACTGCCACAATCTGAATACTCCTCTGACAAAGATTCATTTGAAGTACCCTTAGCATCAAACATGGGTTGCTCTGGAATATAACATTCATTCCCCTTTTGCTGATGGTCTCTTTGCAACCTTTTCCATTCATCATCATCAGCAAACTCCTCTAAGAACAACCACTTGAATTTAGTCAAAGAAGAGATGCATTTTGGGGGCAAATTTAGATACCAATTAGATGCAACCCCTTTGAGGGATCTCCCAAAAAATATCATGCTAACATCCTCATCAAGAATCTGATATTCTATAATAAATCTATAGAATGTTAGGACATGCTTCACTGTTGAATCATACTGGCAATCAAAAATAGGAATCAAACCCAAAAGCTCACCAGGGAAAGAATGAGGGGACTTTGGAAGAACATAGCTCAAAGGTCTATCCAACTTGAGGAAACTAAGCAGCCTAGACTGACTTTTCCCTTGATTATTCATTTGATTTGAAACAAGATGAGAGCCACTCATCTTATTTTAGTCTTCCCTTTATACTAGCACTGAATACTTGATAGGGAAACATTATAGTCATAAATACCTAGAAGTTTTACAATAGAAAACTTTGTTGACTAGGAAGACAGGGCAGATCTAGAGCTCACCATGCAGCTCCATCAGGTTCTTTGCAGTGTAGAGTTGCCACCTCCTTGAAGAGGAAAATATATCACTTTTCTTGAATCTTCTTCCAATCAACCAAAACAAAACTAGGATAAACATGCACTGTTTATCAGAAGATGCACTAATCAAACAGAGACAAATCAGAGCCGCCACTCACAACTAGGTGAGAAAATATCAGCAAATGCTTTGTTTTTGTATTTGACTCTTTCCAATGGCCTCCCAAGTAGAGTCACCATCTTGTTGGATCTTTTTCTTGCAGGACCAAACTTGAATCAAATGGTTGGGCTTGAATCATAGGTTAGGCACTCGAGCTTGACAAGAAAAACAATCCAATTGATGAGGATAGAGAGAAATCCTCCTTCTTCTTTGAGCTCCACATTCACTCAGGCAGGTATTGCCTTATTTGCACACTCAAGACACCTCATGACAAACCAAAGGCATGTAGATAGATTAATGTGGAATAGAAATCAATCTCCTGTAGATATCTTGTACCTTGATGATAGAAAATCTCATGCAATAGCCCTACTTGCATGGAATGAGATTGAAAGCTAGAGACCTATCCTAACAACAAGAAAGGGAAAGGTGCAGCTGAAGGGAAATGATTTTAAAATGAGTTTGAAGGGACCCCTGAGATACCCTAAGTCTCTGATAGACCAGTGGCTTGTCCAATGGTCCACAGAGTCAAATACCTTATTGCAAGAGAAAGCTATGAAACAAGAACACAATATGCTCAATGTGTTGATGCCTAACATCAATCACACACCATGACCAAACCTCAACTTAGCACCCACCTGTGTATTCATGTATGTTATTATCCATAAAAGGATTTTGACTCTCCCCTTAGAAGAGACCTATGAATAGATAATACATTAACCAGCATCCACAGGAAGACAAGCATGACCTATCCTTGATATTTCAGCTCATACATACATGAATACTAACCCTGAACCAATTATCTCTGCGAAGACAACTCCACCCACAAGCTCTTAGGAAATGCAAGGTAGAAAAACCAGACATCCTTGATGCATGACTAATGAGTCCAAAATTCAAATGGAGATAGCTTGACAACAGTAAGAGTATATTAAATCCTCACACATAAGACAAATCTGTTACAATATGCACTATATTCTCTGAACTAGTAATGGAAGAAGAACACCCTATATGTAGAGAGAAGGAGAAATCTACAAGACAGGACCTTTCATGGAACCAGAAAGGAACTCTAAGCTGGAACCCTTACAAGGTCAAAAATTTGACAATTTATACCACTAGCTGCCTTGGAAACCCAAAATAGGTTGCAACAAGCTATGGACAGCTAGGGCTAGGATTACAATGGCTAACCACAGAACCAATCAAGAATTTATTGCAGGGGTAGAAAACCAAGAAATCTTAGAGAAACAGATCAAAGATGATCTCCAATTATGATAATTCTCATAATAGTGTACAGAAGATCACAAATCCACCAAGAGAACAAGTCAAATCAACCACCCTACAACACACCTCGAGCCATTCCTTGTTCATTCCTTACATGGTACAGATCCTTGCAAATGATCATCACACCCTAGACCACACTGCAATGCCAAACAAATTACTTCTTACTAGTTCCAATCACTTCTACATTGAAATTCAGTCCTTTCTATCACTGGAAACCCTCAAAAAATTCAAATTTGAAATCAAACGGCTACTTTGCATTTCATGGGCTTTATGTCCCTTAACTGTTTTCCCTTAGTCACGCAATCGCGTGATCATCAACTTAACCGCCATAGGAATTCTGGCTATATATGTGCTTGGTTGCATGATCACAATGCACCAAACTAACCTTTGCGATCATGTGACTGTGGTCTCCTAGCTGTGGTCGATAGTTAGTCACAAACCCTTTGCAAAGTCCTTGACCCCACCACTAGTCAGTGACCAATCAAAACCGAGCACGCCGGTAAGATCCACATAGTGGACCCACCCGTAACTCTGCATTGGTGATGCCAAATAGTTGTCGCATGATCACATAGACTGGAAAAGGGCTATGCAAACATGCGACAAGCCTCCACATTAGCACCATGTCACCGAAAACACCGGCCCTAGTTTATCTGGTGAATTGGTGACTGAAGAACTGTCGGTTCACGAAATACTTTCCACCATTGCTAAAAAACTTAGCGATCACATGACCACTATTCGTTGAATCACCAAATAAATTGGGCACCGCCAAAACATTATGTGAACCAGTGAATAGGAAGAAAATTTGTCAGGCTGCTAAATATTTTATCACAACTACCAAAGACACCAAGAAATTCAACTGGGCCCATGCAGGAAGATCCACGGCTGTCACAAGATCTTAAGCCTCTGACACACTCATGAGATCATACGTCATTCATTGATTAACTGATAGGATCAGGACCCATTGACACAAGCCATTGTGCAAATACATGGATGAATAAAATAGCACCAATTGTGCATACGTGTCAACAAACCCACTTGCCTTCCTTATGAGAATCAATGGCTGTCGCTATACCGCTGCATTAAAGGTTGAGCATGTTTGATTAATGGTATAACGACAGCCACAAGATTAAACCAAACTTTAATCTACCTGAATGCCAAGAAGATCAGTCCCACCATCCTTCGCTCTTGTGCAATTAGGGAATGCCAGCAAACAGGAAACTGTGAGGTTGAAAACACATAGGGTTTTCATCGAAAAAGATCGAAAACACACAAGATTTCTGACGCCAAAAGATAAGTGCACAAAAGCTAGAAGGCACAAGGTTGAAAGCAATGAGGGTTTTCTCACAGACCGAAAACATCATGGATTTTCAAAAACATTGTGGTTTTTCGACACTGTGGTAGATTCTAAAAATATTTGTTTCCTGCAGACCTTAGAACTTGAATAACTTTCTGGATTTTGCAAATTAGCTTATGCGATTTGGATTGGAGCAAGGTGACACATTGAAGAACATAGGGTAGGGCACTTTTACAAAAACATTTGTAGGGAAGAGGCCATTTTCATAGAATTTTTCTATGACTGAAAAATGGACTAACACACTACTCAGTTAATACTATGATTGTTATACACTACACTCTATCGGTGTATACTAGAATTGCTTCATTTACCGACAACACTGCTTTGTATCTTTCAGCTCTATACTTCATCATAGATGAATGCAACATAATAAAGTCAATATCATCAAGTCATAGACTCATCAACAAGTTACTCAATGTATTCCTTATCCTCATCTATCATGTACATCATTCTCATGTAGATTTCTCCGTTCTTCATCTCTTTCACCTTTCTTCAGATGTCTCGGTATAGTAACTTACAAGATAAGTGTTGTCAAACTAGTTGACATAAATGACAACATAATATTTATTTAATCATATTACATATCTAATCAACAACTCCTTAGTGATCTTGCAATCATAGATTCTTCAATCAGATTCCAAATCAGTTGTAGTTCAACACAAAAATATATCTTCGTTGTCCTTATAACTCCATATATATTATCTATATTCTATAGTCCCCCTAAGAATATATTTCCTTAACATATATATCAATTTTCTACTATCATGTCACTCCCCCTTTGACAACAAAGACAAAAAGGTGTCAAAAACTATGATCTCAAAAAAGTTTACCTTGATTCAAAATTGCAGAGCCAGTAGGCTTGCAACACAATCTGTAAAGTTTACTTTAAAGTTCTCTATCTCCTTCTCCCATGCTTTCTTTACTATGTCTGAAACACTAAGAAGTTCACATAGACCATAAGATGCAATCTCACATGCATGAAGGTTTGCAAAGTTGAACTTCTTATAAGATGTCTTGGATGAAAGACATTCTTCCAATTGTCCTTCAACTATGCCAATCTTGATTGAAATGTGCTCTCTAAGAAGAGTTAATCTTCTTAATTTCTTATCTTTTTCATCTTTAAGAATCTTTATTTCATCATACATTTTGTTGATTCTTTTCTCAACATAAATAAATTTCATATTAGGGCTAGCTAAATGATTTACCTCTGACTGAATTTCTACCTCTTTAGCCTTAATCTTCTCAACCACTTCTAAAACATGATTTTTAAATTTTGTACATTGAATGTACAAAGTTTTACCTCTGTCCAAATTCCTTCTAAGATCTTTTATACATATATCTAGATTTTTAATATTATTTCTAATATTCTAACTTATATCATGAAACATTTTGGCCTCATAGGCTGTCTGAACTTTCACTGTAGCCATATCTGATAAGTTAGTGAACTCATTATCAAATTCTTTCATAACTTCTCTAGCTCTTTCCAGTGGGTCTACCTCTGCTATCCGGTTAGTCACAACACTTTTTAACTTCTCTGTTATTTATAGCAATGATCCTTCAAGGCTTTTTACCTTCTTGTTCTTTCCAATTATCTTATTTAGGGATGTGATCAACTCCATTTGATCATCATCATCAACTTCTTTTCAAAAGCTTTCAAAAATTGATTCAATCTATGGTTTCTTTGCTGCAATCTCAGGTGTAAGACTGATTTTCTCTTTGCTAGGTGCTTCTTCCTATCCTTGAATCTCTATACTTGCTTGATTTTCTATTTTCTTTTCTTCTTATTTCCTTATTTCTTCCTTTCCTTCTTCAATTGATATGTCATGTTCTTCTAGAGCCGAATTGTCAACAATGTTCTCTAGGTTGCTAAAAGGACTATCATCACTGTCCAATGTGATCTTAGTTCCTTCCACATGCATTGATTCATCTTCAATGTTAATTTATGGTGGAGAGGGACTCTTCTGATGCTTAGCTTCCTTAGTCTATTCTACTACAACATATGTTGTCATTACCTTTATTATTTCTTGCTCAATTTCTTTGTTTATCTCTTCATAGTTACCTCCTATTATCAGGATGGTTCTTCTTTTTGTTCTTAGATGAGTACCAAGATCTTTCATAATTTCCTTAAAATGATCTTCATCTCTAACATCACATAGTTTCCTCACAAAATTTTCTCTAATTTTGTTATCTTCTTTAGTTCCTCTCTTTTTCCTATTAACTGGCTTCTCAAATAGATCATCAGGGATCTTTCCTTGAATTGTATCAAACTTCTTATCTGCTAGGATCATATGTCTCACAACTACATTTTCCAAGTTCAATTTCTCTGAATAGTTGTAAAGATCATAATACTTGTTCATCTTAGAAAAATCTCCATCATGAATGATTTGATCATTTAATTTCTCAATTTTAGGCTTCCATTTCTTCTTCTTCACTTTTGTGTCTTCATCATCTTTCATCTCTATTATTTTCCTCTATACAAGGGAAACTATTGTCTTTTGTCTCTTGCCTGGTCTAGTAGCTATTTCCTTTACTCTTTTTCCTGGTGGAGTGGAAGAAGATCTTGTAGACTTCCTTATTTCATGTTCCTCTTTCTCTACTTTTACCACATGCTGCAAATTTTCAATCTCAACTACTGATAGGGGTGGAATAGAAAAAACTTCCTTTTGTCCAATATCTCTAAGTGTTGTTGTTGTATTCTTTGCAATCATAAATTCTTGTTTTGTCATCCCTATGTCCTTCAGAATTTTCTTAATTATACTTTCCACTATCTTCTTGGACTATTTTTCTTCCTAAATAGACTTTGCGGAGTTGAAGTTATCCTCATAAGGCTCAAATCTGTTGCTATGAACATCCAACTTGCATTTAAGCAATCTATTTGCATATTCTTCTGCTTCAACTTCAAAAATTTCATAGCCAAGAGGGTTTATAAACTCTACTCTAGGTTCAACTACTTCAATGTAGGTAAAGTTAGTGTCAACCATAAAGCATATCTCATTTTTTATACTTTTCAACAATAGACTGAGGGATTCTTGATCTGTTCTTCGTCAAGTTCTGAAATGTTTTGATCACTAAAACTGCACTCTCATTGACCTTGTCTACAAGGTGTCTCCTATATACTTTGTTGATTTTTTCCATTGAGGTCTTTCCATCATTCCAATCATCTCCAATTGTAAATGGAAATCTTCTTATCAAATGGAAAAACATATATGTAATCAATGATGAGAATCTAAATTGGGAACTCTTAGTCTTCTTAATCTTTTCTAGGTTCTCAAACAACTGAATTCTCAAGATTTCACACCTATCTACTTGTAATTTATCAACACACATCAAATAGGCTACATGAATCATTCTAGCAGCCATGTCCTCTTCTCTTGAATTAGCACAAAACTTAGTTGTTAGAATCTTGCATAAATATCTAACATCATCTTGTTGTATCTTGCTTATCACTATGCCTCTGCCATTGTAAGATGATTTAGTGTTGTCCAATATAGTTTTCTTCACATTATTTTCATTGAATGGTATGACTCTAGATTTAGACAAACCAGTTACTTCATGAATTAGGTCAGCTGTGATTTCTATCACTATGTCATCTAACCAAAACTTTCCATTATGTATTCTGCTCAAAATTATCTTAGTGCATTCTTCATCATCAAATTCATACTATAGTGAATACTTTATGCTTTCATTATCCTTTAAATGTTCAAACCCTACTCTCAATGACATATCCTAATTGTAAAGTTTCTCATACTCTTTAGTAAAATCACTATCACTGAGGGTTTCAAGTTTACATCCCAGATAGCTTCTAACATTCTCTAAATGTAAAACTTCATCTAGTATGCATGACAATGCTAATTTAGGGTCTTCTTCCAAAGGTTCTACTAGTTCCCTTTTAATCTTAGGTCTAATTTTATCTCTTATACTATTAACCAATGAAACATCCATAACTTCTACAAATTCTCTAACTGACTGATAGATTTTCTTAGTGAAATACCTTAATTCCATTATTTAGAGCTTTGTGTAGATCCGACATGAAATTCCTTCACCAAATCCTTGCAAACTACTCTCAATCACTGCTACTTGATCTCCTTAACACTTGCACTCACTTTAATGATCAAACAATATCGATCATAAGCTTTTAACCTTTCAATCTTACAAGATTCTGACAACACATTCAATTCTTTTGCCACTTCTTTCCAAAAAGTTGTTCCTGCTTACCTACAAAACTTAAAACTTCTTGCGATCTCACATAACATCATATTAGCTCATGCACTCTTAACCATATCATCATCACATCATAAAATTACTTGCATTAACTACACAAGACTCAATTCATCCTATACTAACTTCTACACTATCCTAAGTTCCTATTCTACTACATTTTTCATGAATTAAGTACTTTGAGATGTGTTAGGAAGAGTTTCACTCTTACCATTAGATACTTCACCTTTCTGATTACCTTCAGTGTTGAATGTGTCTCCTTGATTTGTGGCTTTAATAAACTTCACTTCTTCTAAATTACTACAGAAACCTCCTTTGACTGTTGCTTGCATTCTCATTTCTCCTTGCATGACTTCTAGGATTAGGGTTTCTCATGTTCTTCATTCTGCAAAACCTTGTTGTATGACCAAATTTGTTGCATATCTGACAAACTACTCCATTGTTTCCATATCTCGGTCCAATCTGGTTGATTTGTGATCTGCAATTCCTGGAAATGTGTCCAACCTTGTTACATCTATAACATAATACTACATTTCTTGTGTTCATATCTTTAGTAGGTTTCTTATCTACATGGTTAGTATCTCTAAAAATTCTACTACTCTTATTATTCTCATTAAATTTAGGTTTCTTACATTCAATAGCTCTATGTCCAAAACCATGACAATTATAACAATAACCATTAAGAGGTTTAAATTGCTTACCTGTACAATCTTTCTTCATATGAACAAAAGTGTTACATGCAAAATATTTACCTTTAAATTCTCTCTGCATACCTTTAGGTGATTCTTCTTTCTTAGGTGGTTCTTCCTCTTTAGACATCCTCAGATTTGTTAGCTTCATCAGATTTCTTTTCTTCTATGTTTTCAGAAATTTTCAGATTTGGTTCCTTGCTTTCTTCACTTACCTTAGATGAGTTAAATCCAAGACCAGTTTTATCATAGAATGGCTTTTGATAAGACATTTTTTCATCAATCTTCTCACTAGTAGAATAAATTTTCTCAAGATGTTTCTTAGACTAACTCAATTCACCTTTCACAATTGTATTGTACTTTTCAAGATCAGCATACTGCAATTTGGTTTTCTCAAGTTCAGATGTCACTTTACAAAGCTTAGATTTCAAATCTTCTTTCTCAGATTTTAGATTTTCATTCTCAGATTTTAGATTTGCTTCATTCTTATTGTTTCTGTCTTTCAAACTCAATTTCAGATTTACTATCTTTAATTCATGTTTAAGGATCTCATTTTCTTTTTAAAGATTATCATCACAATCTTCAATTTGAATTGTAGATTCATTTTCTATTTTCAATTCTTCCAACTTCTTTTTCAACTTCTTAATGAGGTTATTTGCATCATCATATTTTCCTTTCAAAGTATCTCTTTCTTTAGTAAGTATATTTGATGAAGGGTGCTCCCCTTAATACCACAAACACATAACAAAAATAGAGAAACAACAATAATTTGCAAGAACAGAAAATGGACTTCTTATTATCTCCACAAATGTGGAATTACAAATTTCAGAATTACAATATGCAAAGCCACATGGGCATTCCCTTTACAATATTTTGTAGGACAAAGCCTTGAATTATTACCCAGATCTACCTAGAACTACCCTAGACAACACTACAGGCCTTCTTTATATAAGCAATTTTCACCACCTGAGAAGGTTCCAGAAATTTAGCCCTTAAGGCCGACTATACATAGAATTATTTTATTTTTACAATTTTTACAATAGGTTCGGCTCAAAAAAAATAAAAAATATGCTTTTAGGTAGCCCAACTTCTAGAGGCCATAATTTTCTAACCGTAGCTCAATTTCTCTATTATAACCACTTTTCAGAAATGCTAGGATGAGATCTACAATGCCTGACTTGCACACGCTCTTTTCAGCTAGTGGTCAATCATGATTCGGAGCCTCTAAGGTCTTCAAAATTGACCTAAAATATTTCATACCCAAAAACCTCAATAACTTCACCAATACAGATGATGTGGCAATAAAACTCAACTGGTAGGTTGATATGACTAAGATGAACCTCCAGTTGTGAAATCAGAACATTCTGAGATCATATGACCAACTTAGTAAAAATAGTAAGTTTCCATAAATAGCAACTCTACATAAGATAGCCCTTATTGAAATGCAAAAAAAATATTTTTGGGTGATGCAAGATTGCTCTTACACCCAGGATGCTCCTGCATCAGACACCCGGGGTAATTTAAGAAGTGACCCCGTCACGTCTCAGGTGTGAAGAGGAAAACCAAGATGGTTAACCTCCTCCCTTGTCAGCCATGATGAATCTTCAACAAGTAATCCTTTCCACTTGACTAGATATTTTTCATATGTCTTGTTCCTTGTGCTTTTTCCAACACGACTATCCAGTATATCCCCAATCTCTTTGGTATCTGAACTAGTTGCTAGAATACTCCACTATGCTATCATGATCTCATCTTCAACACCTCCTTCATGATACTCTGTTAAATCTGAAATGTTAAACACTGGTGAAATATTCAACTCAGTAGGCAATTCTACCTCATAGGTATTCCTGAATCATGTTTCTTTAGTATCTTACATGGCCCAAACTTCTTCATTTTCAACTTGTTATATCTACCAACTGGAAATCTCTCCTTCTGCAAATGAACCATCACTTCATCTCCAACCTAAAATTCCTTATGCCTCCTTTTCTCATCTACCTTAGCCTTATACTACACATTCATCTTGGTAATGTGCTTCCTCACCTCCTCATGGATGTTCTTCAAGTGTTCTAAAAAATCCTCAGCTTTAGCACTACTTATTTCTCCTTTATCTATCTTTCTCAACTCAGATGTATTTCTTGGACTACTTCCATATACAATCTGGATGGTGATTTACCATTGCTCCTATTAAGAGAATTATTATATACAAATTTCACCTGTGGTAAAATCAAATCTCATCCTATTGGCTTATCTCCAACCAAACATCTCAGCAAATTTTTCAAAATTCTATTCACCACCTCTGTCTTTCCATTAGTCTGTGGATGATGTGATGAACTAAACTTCAAATCTGTCTTCAACTTCTTCCACAATGTGAGCCAGAAATATCCTACAAACTTAGTGTCTTGATCTGAAACTACGCTCTTTGGCAAACCATGTAGTCTCACTACTTCTCTAAAAAATAATTATGCTACATGAACAACATCATTAGTCTTCTTGTAGGGAATGGCATGTGTCATCTTCAATAATCTGTCAACCACCACAAAAATTGAATTATGTCCCTGCTGAGTCCTTGGTAAACCAAGAACAAAATTCATACTGATATCCTCCCATGGCTTCTCTGGTATAGGTAATGGCTGATACAACCCTGTATTCTACTTCACTCCTTTTGCCATCTGACATACTCTACAACTTTGTACAAACTTCTTGACATATTTCTACAACTGTGACCAATAATAGTTCCCACTAACCAAAGCAAGGGTTTTATCATGACCAAAATGTCCATCCAATCCTCTGCTATGCTTCTCCTTGATGAGATTCTCCCTCATAGAACTTTTTAGAATGCACAACTGGCTCCCTCTGAATAGCATATCATCCTGGATGATGAAATCTAACCACTTCATTCTATCTAGAATAACAGGTTCTTTATTCTATCTAGAGTAACAGGTTCTTTACAAACTTTCCAAGCTTCACCTAAATCAGGATCCTCCAAATAAAAATTATTGAGTTCCTTGAACCCAACCACCTCAATTTGCATCTCTTTCAGTAATAGTTTCCTTCTGCTAAGCACGTCTACAACCCTGTTAGACTTTCCACTCCTATGTTTCAAAACAAATGTATAACTCTACAAAAACTCAACCCATTTCAAATGTCTCTGATTCAACTTTCCTTGACTATTCAAATATTGCAAAGCTTGATGATCAATATACAAAAAAAACTCTTTAGGAAGTAGATAGTGTCTCCACTTCTTTAATGACTGAACTATAGCATAAAATTCCTGATCATAAACATAATATTTTCTCTTGGCATCATTTAACTTTTCACTGAACTAAGCAACAGGTTTACCTTCTTCACTCATAATAGCTTCTATTGTAGTACCACTAGCATCACAGTCTACTTGAAGCACCTTATTAAAATATGGAAGTGCTAAAATAGGTTGTTCTATAACTTTCTATTTCAACAGTTTAAAACTCTTATCTACCCCATTAGTCCACTTGAACTCTTTTATATCTCCTCCCATTGTTTCAGTCAAGGGTCCACAAATACTACTAAAATTTTTGATAAACTTTCTATAAAAGCTAACCAAACCATGAAAAGATCTTACCTCCATAGCACTCCTTGGAGTAGGCCATTCAAGGATAGCCTGTACTTTCTTTGGATCCATTTTTAGAACTGCTAAAACTACAAATCCCAAATACACTAACTCTTTCTTCACAAAATTGTACTTCTTCAAATTTATTAATAATTTCTCTTCTCTCAGCTTCTCAAACACCGTACGAATATGCACCATATGTTCCTTCAATTTTTTACTAAAGATCAAAATATCATCTAGGTAAACAATGACAAACTTACCCAGAAAGTCTTTCAGAACCTCGTTCATGAGCCGCATGAAAGTGCTCGGTGCATTGGTTAGCCCAAAAGGCATGACTAACCACTCATACAATCCTTCCTTTATTTTGAAAGCAATCTTCCATTAATCTCCTTCTTTGATCTGAATCTGATGATATCCACTCTTTAGATCAATCTTTGAGAAATACACAGCTCCACTCAAATAGTCCATAATATCATCCATTCATGGCAATGGAAACTTGTACTTGATTGTGATATTTTTTATTTCTCTAGAGTGTGTACACATCCTCCATTATCCATTCTTCTTTGGTGCTAATACTACTGGTACAACACATGGACTTAGGCTCTCTTGAATCAACCCCTTCTACAATAACTCATGTACTTGTCTATTCAACTCCTCACTTTCTGCTGGTGTCATTCTGTGTGCTACCTTATTTGGAAAACTGGCTCCTGGAATCAGGTCCATCTAATGACTTATCTTTCTTACTAGTGGTAATCCATTAGGAACATTATCAGATACAATATCTTGAAACTCATTCAACAAATCTATAACTTCTACAGGTACATCTTCTACTTCCTCTTTACCAAGTTTTGGAATTAAAAAAATATATACATGCTCATGCCTCATACCATCTAGGAACTTTCTTCCATCAAAAAAGTTATGCTTGCATTACCACATACCTTTTCTTCTATACCTTCAATGGCTTTAGCTTATGATGCACTCCATCCTTTGTCAGGGAATAAGTATTCACATGACCATCATGTACAACATGTCTATCAAACTATCATGCTCTACCCAACAACATATGACATGCATCCATAGATATGATATCACATAGTACCTCATCATGGTATCCGTCAATCTTGAACTTCACTAGGTATTATTCATTGACCATGACCTTGTGGTCATCCTGCACCCAGGCAATTAGATATGGATGTGGGTGTTTCTATCTCTTGAGCTTCAAATTTTTCACCATCTCTTCTAACACCAAATTTTCAGTGCTTCCACTATCAATAATCACATCACAACATTTACCCTCACACTTGTATCTAGTGCGAAACAGACTCCTCCTTTGCACAGGTTCATTCTCACCACTCAGTAGGACTCTTTTATTAATCAGTGTTTCTCCTCTTTCAACATATTCAGAATGTGATGATATGGCATCTTCATCAACATGTGCAACTTTGGCCTAGCCTTCATTCCTCCTATCTATCCTTCCTTGGCATTGAGGACATTCAAATACCTTATGACCTTCTTCTCCATAGTGAAAACATGTTCCATAGAAGCCTCCTCTTCCTGATCCTTATCCTCTTCCTCTTCCTCTCTGATCTCTATTATTCTGATCATGGAAATGATTGGAAGTGTTTCCTCTCTTATTTTGACTACTACTAGCCTCATCCTTATTTTTTGGATCTTCATTTCAGCCACCATATGACTGTCCACCAAATCTTCTAACATGACCTCTTCTATTTTGTCTGCTCTCAAACTTCTTGTTCAACTTTTCCTCTACTTTTAGGGAAAACCAGTATGTCTCTTCAATACTATTCATTCAAACTAAATTCAGCTCCTCCTGAATGCTCAACCTCAACCCATTAAGGTAATGGGAAACTTTCTCCTTATTAGCTTCCACATGGCCTATTCTGATGAGGATTTGATAGAACTCCTCTATATACTCCTAAACAGATCTTCCTGCTTGCTTCAAAATTTTCATTTTCTTTAGTAGGTCAAGCTCATAATCAACAAGAATGAACTGTCACTTCAATTTATCCACCATCTGATCCCATCTTGTGATTTTATCCTTTCCTCTTCAATTTCTCTCTAATTGGATCTCCTGCCACCAGATCTTCACATGACCCTTCAGTGTGGCCTTCGCAAACTTGACCCGATTAGGATCCTCAAAATATTCATACTCAAATTATTCTTCTAATTCATTGATCCAGTCAATCAACTCCTCTAGGTTAAGGTTTCCTAAAAATGCAGGAACCTCAATCTTAGGTCTTTTCCCAATCTTGGAAATGGCCCGAAAAAGTCTTTCTTCCTCCTGTTTCAAATTTTTTCCTTCTTCTTGATCAGAATTTCCTTCTCCCTTAGTTTCATCCTCTCTTTCATCTTTGACATTAAGATTCATTCCTCTGCAAATCTCTTCTTGCAATGCTTGCACTTGTTTCTGGAGTGCTCTAACCTCAAGTGTCACAACACTAGCTCTTCCACCATGTTCCCTTTGTGGAGGCATTTTCACACTGCTTGTTGAAACCCTAACATGGTCCTGGTGCAAACTGCCTCATAGTCGATGATCTATCTACACACTTAGGAACTCCCACTTTGATACCACTTGATGAAGGGTGCTCCCCTTAATACCACAAACACATAACAAAAATAGAGAAACAACAACAATTTGCAAGAATAGAAAATGGGCTTCTTATTATCTCCACAAATGTGGAATTACAAATTTCAGAATTACAATATGAAAAGCCACATGGGCATTCCCTTTACAATATTTTCTAGAACAAAGACTTGAATCATTACCTAGATCTACCCAGAACTACCCTAGACAACACTACGGGCCTTCTTTATATAGGCAATTTCCACCACCCGAAAAGGTTCCATAAATTTAGCCCTTAAGGCCGACTATACATAGAATTATTTTATTTTTACAATTTTTACAATAGGGTCAGCTCAAAAGAAATACAAAATATGCTTTAGGTAGCCCAACTTCTAGAGGCCATAACTTTCCAACCATAGCTTTGTTTATCTATTATAACCACTTTTTGGCAACGCTAGGATGAGATCTACAGTGCTTGACTTGCACAAGCTCTAGTCACCTGGGGGTTGATTGTGATCTAGAGCCTTTAAGGCCTTCAAAATTGACCTGAAAGATTGCATACCCAAAAACCTCAATAACTTCACCAATACAGATGATGTGGCAATGAAACTCAACTGGTAGGCTAATATGACTAAGATGAACCTCCAATTGTGAAATTAGAATATTCTGAGATCATATGACCAACTTACTAAAAATAGTAAATTTCCATAAATAGAAGCTTTGCACAAGATAGCCCTTATTGAAATGCAAACAAAAATATTTTTGGGTGATGCAAGATTTCTCTTACACCCAGGATGCTCCTGCATCAATATCAATTTGTTCAAGAGCTTCTTCAAGATTCTTTTGTGGATGATCCATATCCATAAAGATCTTACTCAAGCTGCTAGGCTTTTTCTGAATGATTCTTTTTTGAGTAACTAAGCTCTGATACCAATTGTTAGAAATAGGGAATAGTGAGAGGGGGGGTGAATTAGTATTCTATAAACTTTTACTTTTGCCCAATTATGGATATAACAGATTATCTTTATGCTTGCATAACAAAGTAAACTAAAGAACATGCATAACAATAAAGCAAATGAACTCATAACACATTATTTGTTCTCGAGGCAACCCTAGCCAATGGAAAACCCCGGTGGGGATGATACCCACAAAGATCCACTAATCAAAAGTATCTTGTTAAGGATGTTGACCCTGTTAGGAGCCTGCTACATATATATAGTGTCTCAGTCCTGATTAATGGACTATAGGCCTTGTTAGAAGCCTCAACCCTACTAAGAGTTGGTAGTACTGATTGCAAATGATTACAAGATGAGCCTACTACCCAAACAAGTAATGTACAATGATTATTGATTATAAAATAGGGTAAGGTACATAACCTTATACTACTTGCTTGTCTTTCACAACTTTGCATCAATGCCTTTCACATATATGTTTGCTATGTCATCTATCTCATTCACATGTCTCATATATCACATTCCATATGCCTTACATTTATACAACTTATTAGGAATAATAAATTTTACAGTCGGCTTTACAAAACATAAAGCTTTACATAAAATACATATTTACCCAAGGGTTAACATCTAGGATTTCATCCCTTTATATTATTAAGACATTATTTTGATAAACAAAATAATCCCTTAACTCTTTACCAATTCTGTCTTCTTTCTCTGTCCAGTCAACTTTAACTTTGTCTCTAGTAATACTGCAATAACTTATTTTGTACATGTCATACAGACTTGTGCTCTTAGGTGAGTCTTCAATATGCATCATAGTATCTATGTTCAAGTGTGCAAGCACTGAACTTGCTTTAATCGACATTGCCAATCAAAATTGTCTCGGGGTACACTTAGAAAAATATTGCACACACTTAGATAATTTTTCTCTTCGCTCTCTCATACTTGCTCTTTGTCATATGCGGTCTTCATGTAGATCATATGTTTCCATAATGACAACATCTAGATATCTAACTCAGCCAAATTTTCAATAGAGATATCCTTAAAATATAAATGTATACCATAACCTTAGAAAGGAATAGATAATCATGAAAGGATATCCATGAGTGGGAAGGGACCCTTGAAAGGAAGATATCTTAGCTACAATACATCTACACTCAAGAGGATTTCTTGAAAAACTATAATATATTAAATAAGAAAAGGGAAGGAGAATGAGAGTGCACCATTTTTAACCCCCCTATTGCTAGGTGAAAAAAGGATTATTGATTAACGATAACACACTTTAATCCCCTAAGTAACGGTATTTCTTTTTAGGAATAACATACTTCTAAAAGTAAGTAAGAGGTTTTGATCAAGGATACACACCTCTTGCATAAGAGATATTCCCAAATCAAAATGGAAAAATTATATATAAAAAAATATTGCCCCGAGGGTGAAGGAAAGGAAAAGATAACATACTATAAATCCTAAGTGACAAATCTATTATAATAGACATGCACTTTCAAGAAAGAGTAATTTGTGATCAAGGATGTAACTATCCTAAAAAAGATAACATCCTAATGTAATACAAACAAATCCATTCAATAAAGGAAATCATGTTTATTAAATAAATAAGGTAACAAAGGGAAAATGGATCTTTTGGAAAGGAAGGGAGAAACCATACACTCTCTAAGTAGAATATTATTTAGAATAGACATGTTCTTTTAGGCATGAAAATATTTTTTAAAAATATGAAATTCCTTGTGTGAAATAAAGAATATCATGCTACAAATATTGTACCACTATAAATAATGAAAACCCACAAAGAGATAAAAATAGGTCCCATGAAAGGGGAAGTAGAAAGGATGTCACATTATACAAACTTAGTGGGAAAATCCATTACAAGATATACACACTTCCAAGAAAAGAAATGGATGTAAAGATGGATATCAATCCCTTAAAGAAAAATATCCTCAAAAAACAAGTCCATATGTGGAAGGACATCATAATATAAATGATTCAACTAAAAAATAAATAATGGATCCTTTGAAAGGAGAAATGAAGAAGATAGGTAGAGACCTTTCTCCCCAAGAAAAAGGACAACCTAGAAAGGACCTATTATGTTGTTCAAAAGGAACACCATGCAAAAAATAAATCCCTAAATGATGTAGGCTAAATCAAGATTACATTATGGGTAAAAACATAATAGGAGAGAGAGATGCTAAGGTTTTTTTATATCAAGAAAAAGCATAAGACCCATTTTTAAGAAAATAATAGATCTATCTACTAAATCTTGAATTATTTTTCTAAATTTAATACAATAAACAAGAGAATGTTTATTGAAATGATGAAAAATATATAAATTCACCATTAAAATGCCTTTGATTATTTGGAAATTGTCTAAAAGGAAAATGAATCTTAGTATCATATTTAAGTCTCCAAAAGACTCTCTAAGTTGATGCCAAATAGTCATCAAAAGGAGGTGTAACAATAGATGGTGTTAATAAAAGAATGTTTAAAGGAGGATTTTGTTGTGATGAAGAGGGATTAGAATAAGTAAAAGTTGCAACTTGGGGTATAAATCCTATATCACATCTAGCAACTTGTGTAGGAGGATCTATAGGGTTTTTTATGCCTTGGTCATTGATACCAAGACCTTGTCCACTAGAGCCCTATTGAGTAGTAATGTCATAACCCACATTGTAATTAGCCTTTAATGTAGATGGATAAGTAAATTCAGCTTGATATTTATGAAAATGTGTAATATAAAGAGCAATAAGAAGGGAAACATTCTCTTTATGAAGAGTAGTATTCCTATCACTATTCATATCTTCTTTAAAAGGAGAAGAATAAGAAGGTTTATCAAGATCTTCATGTCTACTTAATGTTATTCTTGGAGATAAATCATCAAGGAAATTATTAACATTGAGATTATGAATAATTCTTTGGAAAAAAGTATAATTTTTAAGATTGTCTAAAGAAGTGCATAAACTAGCTTCCTTAGGACTATCCATTAAGGTGGTTTAATAAGGAGACAACCCAAGTCTTGCTAATATGGGGTTTTTAGGAGCTTGATCTCCCTCCTCATGATCAATAGACACCATAGCATTATAATTAAGGTGGTTTATGCTCATGTAATATTTAGGTTCATAAACAAAGACCCTTATGAAAAAAATATATTCCATGTATTTTGTTAAAATTTGAATGAGTAAACCACATGAAATATCAATAAAAAGTCTTAAAACATTCTTGATAAAGATGAAATACATTTGAAATTATCTTAATTGTATATGAAATAACATCATGAAGGAATATAAATATTATTAAATGAAAAGAAGTATCATTCACACCATGTGATTGATAAAAAGAAGGAGAAATATAACAATATAAGTAATCACACACCAATCTTACCTAGTAAATTCAATGATTAAAATTACCCAAATTATATCTAAAAATGCAATGTATTATATCTAAGAACACAAAGGATATCTAACACCAAAATGAAAAGGGAAATGTTATAAGTCAAGCTCACCAAAATATACAATGAGAAAAGGGAAGTAATGTGGATTGTTCCCCTTTACCTAATGCACACTCAAAAGAAAAATGTCCCAATAGGCCCAAGTAAGACTTTGATCTCTAAGGGATTCAATGATCCTTTTTTTATTAGGATATTAGAAGGAATAGGATGATATGATGCATGCAAGATAGAAGGAAAAATAAGATAAATTGATAATTTTTAAGAAATATAGGGTGACAAAAATAGACAAGCACTTCTAATGACTTGAAACAAAGACTGGAGAGTTGTACCAACCTATAGTCTAAATATAGTGTGAATTTACTAGGAACAAAATGCATTGGGTGTTATGTTCCTAAGAATAGTTTTTAGATTTTTATTATTTTCTTTGTGATTCTACCTGAAACTTTCACAATCTCTTCAATAGGTCTTGTAATGTCTAGATTAGTCCCCACATCTATGACACTTATTCCTACACATATAAAAATAGGTACGAAGATTGAATGAAGGGGTTTGCCTTGGTCAAACCCTTGTTCGAAATTAACCTTGAAATGAAATAAAGGAAATAAATAAATTTTGTCATATAGAACATTATAGATCCAAACAATAGAATATTTTATACGTTGGAAACACAAATTCTTCTTTGAGTGTGATCAAATATGTTTATGCAATTTCTTTGAATTAACACAAAAATCCAAAAGGAAATTATGTATGATGGATGTTGTAGTTTTTAAAAAATGCTTGATTGAGAAGAAAGAAGATTTGGATGAATGTAGATGTATCTCCTTGACAAAAAAAATTCATTTTGTTGACCTTCAATGATGGAAAGAGCCTTTATCCATGGATAACAACACCTTAAATGCTTTAGAAGTCTAGATCTTGAATACTTGGATGCTTTCATTGATATATTGAGCTTGATGAATGCTTCATAATCTTGATTGTGGTTCACAATATATGCCAAAATGAGGAGAGATGGGATGGCTATATACCTCTCACAACATCTTGTGGGTTAAAAATTAAGCGGGCCAACCATAAATCTAAACACCCCACCAAATCATCAAGACAAAGCCATAGTTCCATTTTCAGCCTAATCTTTGGGGAACATAATGCCCTAGGTATTATGTTAAACCCAATTAGAGCTCAAATTAGGGTCATTGATCTTAGACAACTAGGAGATGTCCTATTACAAGGTATAGCTAATTTCAAGGTTAGGTCAAAGCACAAAGGCCACAAATGGTATCATAGGGAATGGGTGATGAAATAAATTATTAGATTAGAGGAAAAATAGAGCACCCTTAGAAATAAAGTCTTACCTAAATTTCAAACAAGGTTGAAATTATAGAGGACTTATATTTTAATGTATGTGTCTATTAAGTGTTATATGATAACCTACTATGAAAACACACTTACTAGGGGCTTATAGTTTATGATAGTACACACACACACATACTCACACAAGATAAATTGGCATACCCCTTGACATTATGTGTATGTATATATGTATATATGTGTACATGTGTGTGTGTATGTGTGTGTGTGTGTGTATGTGTGTGTGTGTGTGTGTGTGTGTGTGTGTGTGTGTGTGTGTGTGTGTGTATTTGTGTGTGTCTATATGTATGCATGTGTGTGTGCATGTGTGTGCCTATGTGTATGTGTGTGTCTATGTGTGTGTGTGTGTATGTGTATGTGTATGCGTATGTGTATTCCTATGCATATGTGTAATCTTGCATCACCCAAAATATTGACTAGTTTTCAAAAGGGCTATCTTTGGATAGGGTTACTATTTTTGGAAATTTTACTATTTTTAGTAAGTTGTTCATTTGAGCACGGATTGTTTCATATTATTCCTTGGATATTCATTTCTAATATATTATCTTTCAAGTAAATTTTCATGCCAAGATCAAGTCTAGTTTTGAAGATATTGAATTTTTTTTTGCGAGATGTTACAAGAATCTTAAAACTCATTTTTTAAGGCTTTAGAGGCTTAAAAAAGGGGTCAAACTTTGATCGGATGACACTTCATATGTCTATGGTGTAGAGTGCTTCATGGTGTTTCTGAAATGGAATCATAATAGCCAATCGACTCAATGGTACACAAGTTATGGTTTTCAGAAGTTGTGCCTTCAAGATGCTAGTTTCAATACAAAAGAAAGAGAGAGAAAATCACTTAGGGAAATAAATTAAACCATTGGGCACTAAAATGGGAAAATTTCACTTTCTAGAATATTCTAAGGCAATTAATAGTCCTACTTATATAGAGTTGAAGTGGTATTTTAGGGTTTAGTTCTAGAAGGGTAGATTGTAGCTCAATCTTGCAAATAATTGCAATAAAAATGCCCATGTGGCTGTAGCATGCTACTTTTTTTATTATTATAATGTCATTTCATTGAAGATAATACAAAGAAAGTGTTTCTATTTGTTCCATATTTATATTCTTGTAATTTTTTGTATATTTCTCTATTTTGTTGTGTATGTTTGATTGACTAAGGGGAGTACCCTTCGTCAAGTGTTATCAGTGCAAGAGTTATTGAGTGTATAAAAATCATAGAATGTGAGGTAGTTTGCAACAAGATTTTATTTTTCGATCTAAAAGATGAGTATAGAAAATGCATCCACAAAGGAACTATGGTGGAAGAATTGTAGGTGTGAGAGAAGAGGGTTTTAGAGCCTTGCAAAGACAATTAAAAGAACTACAAGAAGATCTGCATAGAGTAACTGATATTAGGGAAAAAGATGTGAGTGAGGATGAATCTGAAGAAGAAGGATGATTTAGAGATGAGAGAGAAATATTTAGGAATCTTGATCAAGATAGATTTTTGAGGGGCATTTCCAAGATTGGAAAGAGACCAAAGATTAAAGTTTATACATTTTTTGGAAATCTTAATCCAGAAGAGTTGATCGATTAGATCAATTATATGGAGGATTACTTTGAGCTTGAGGAAATAGAAGACCTTAAGAGGTTCATATTTGCAAATGCCAAGTTGAAAGGTCATGCTAAAATTTGGTGGAAAAAGGTTTAGTTGGAGAGAAATAGAAGAGGGAAAGAGAATATAACAAGGTGGGATTGGATGGTAGACAAATTGAAGAGATATCTCATCCATGTTGACTATGAGCTTGATTTTTTGAAGAAAATAAAAGGGTTGAATCAAGCAGAAAAATATTTCTAGGAGTATACATAAGAGTTCTATCGAGCTCTTATTAGAATAGGTCATTCTGAAGCTAACAAGGACAAGGTTTCTCATTACATAAATGGGTTGAGGCAAAGTATTCAATAAAAGTTAATAATAGTAATAATGTATACCATTGAAGATTCATATCAATTTGATTTAATGGTAGATGAAAAATTGAATAATAAGTTTGAGAGAAGAAAAACTAGAAGAGGTCATGGTGGAAAGCCTAGTGGATGTTCTTATGGAGGCTGAAATGAAGATCAAAAGAAGAATGATGACTCTAGTAGAATTCAAAATCAAAGGGGAAATAATTTATGTCAACCTCATGATCAAAGTAATAGAGATTAGAGAAAAAGAGAAACAAGGAAAGGACCAAGAAGAGGAGGTTTTCATGGGATGTGTTTCCATTGCAAAGAAGGAAATAGAGCTTATAAGTTTCCTCATCATCATCAAGAGAGAAAAAATAGAATATAAAATGAAAATGCACAAGTTGCACATGTAGATGAAGATTACAAGTCATCACATTCTAAAGATGATGAAATAGTAGAGGTCCTTTTCACCAAAAGAGCCATGTTAAATGATGAGAAGGAACCTAAGAAAAGGAAGAATTTGTTTCACACAAGGTGTAAGTGTAATGGTAAAGTATGAAATGCCATTATTGATATTGGTAGTACTGATAACCTTGTTTCAAAGGAAATGGTTGATAAAAAAAAGTTATAGAAAATAAATCATCCAAATTCCTACTGGATTTCTTGATTGTATAAGGATCATGAGGCTTTAGTCCTTAAACAATGTCTGGTAAAGTTTAAAATTGGAAACTATCATGATGAGGCATTGTGTGATATTGTGCCTATAGATGTTTTTCATTTTTTGTTAGGGAGACCATGGAAATTTGATCTCTTTGTAGTACATGATGGGTATGAAAATACCTATTCTTTGAAAAAGGATGGATTTTGACATAAAAAAGAAGCCATTGAAGGAAAATGAGGAAAAGGTATGTAGTAATGCAAGAATATGTTTAGTTGATGTGAGGAAGTTTCTAGAAGGAATGAAGCATGATCATATGTGTTTTTATTTAATTATAAAAGTTTATCAAGAGGAAGTAGAAGATGTACCTATAGAAATGGTACTTTTTTGGATAATTTTTAGGATATTGTATCTAATAATGTGTTTGATAGGTTACCACAAATAAGAAATATTAGTCATCAAATAGACTTGAGTCCTAGATCCAGTTTGTCGAATGAGGAAGCCCATAGAATGATTCCAAAAGAGAGTAAATAGTTGATCAAAAAAGTACAAGAGTTGTTGGAGAATAGGTTGATTTGAGAGAGTTTGAGCCCATGTATTGTACCATAAGTATTACAACCAAATAAAAATGGGTAATGGAGGATATGTATAGATTCTTGAGCTATCAATAAGATCACTATCAAGTATAGGTTTCCCTTGCTAAGGATGGATGACATATGGATTGTTTGAGTGGTGTTGAGTACTTCACAAATATAGATTTGAATAGTGGATATTCAAAAATCTATATTAGAGAAGGAGATGAATGGGAGAAAAACTTCAAGACAAAGGAGAGCTTGTATGAGTGGTTAGTCGTGCCTTTTGGGCTAGCCAATGTACCGAGTACATTCATGCAGCTCATGAACAAGGTATTGAAAGAATTTCTAAGTAAGTTTATTATTATTTACTTGGATGATATTTTTATCTTCAGTAAGATATGGAAGGAGCATATAATGCATATTCATAGGGTTTTTGAGAAGTTAAGGGAAGAAAAGTTGTTGATTAACTTGAAGAAGTGCAATTTTGTGAAGGAGTTAGTGTACCTAGAATTTTTTGTCTTAGCAGACAGTCTTAAAATGGACCTGTAGAAGGTGAAGGCTATCCTTGAATGACCTAAGCAAAGGAGTACTACTAAGGTAATATATTTTCATGGTTTGGATATATTTTACAGAAAGTTTATGAGAAATTAAATTTTAGCAGTATTTGTGGACCCTTGACTAAAACTATGAGAGGGGATAGAAAAGAGTTTAAGGAGGAGAAAAAAAAATGATTTGTTAAAGAGAAAAGTTACAGAGAATCTTGTTTTGGCACTTCTAGATTTTAATAAGGTATTTCAAGTAGACTATGATGCTAGTGGCAATACCATGGGGGATTTTTTGAGTCGAGAAGGAAAACCCATTGCTTATTTTATTGAGAAGTTGAATGATGCCAAAGGAAAATATTTTGTTTATGATCAGGAGTTCTATGCTATAGTTCAAGCCTTGAGGAAGTGGAGACATTATATTTTTCCTAAAGAATTTATTTTATTTACTGATCAACAAGATTTACAATATTTGAATAGCCAAGGGAAGTTGAATCAGATGCATTTGAAATGGGTTAATTTTTTTAATAGTTACACTTTTATTTTGAAGCACAAGAGGGGAAAAAGGATCCAGGAAGAATATAGGGTTATATCATCCATTACCAGTACCAGAGAGTCTATGGTAAGATATTAGTATGGACTATGTTCTTAGTTTACCAAGGACTCAAAGAAGGTATGATTCTATTTTGTTGGTGGTAGACAAGTTCTTTAAGATGACAAATTTCATTCCTTGTAGAAAGACTAATGATGTTGTTCATGTGGTAGAATTTGTTTTAGAGAAGTGGTGAGAGTACATGGTCTTCCCAAAAGCATAGATTCAAATTGATACACTGAGTTTTTTGGGTACTTTTGGAGGATATTATGGAAGAAGCTAAAGAAAAAATTGAAGTTCAACTTAGTGCACCATCTACAACTCGATGGGCAGACATAAGTGGTGAATAGGAGTTTGGGAAATATATTGAGGTTCTTAGTAGGAGATAAACCCCAAGGGGTGGATTTTGATTTTACCATGAGAATAATTTGCATACAATGATTTTGTCAATAGGAGCACAGGTAAATAACCATTCTAAATTTTATATGGAAGTAGTCATAAAAATGATTCAAAATTAAGGAAGTTGGACAAAGGAGAGATAAGTAGTACCAAAGTTGAAGACTTTGTAGAACACTTGAAGAATTTGCATTAGGAGGTGAGAAATTGTATTAATAAAATGAATGTTCAGTACAAGGCTAAGGAAGATTAGGAAAGAAGACATATGGAATTTTATATTGGAGATAATATTATGGTTCATTTGAGAAAGGAGATATTTATAGCGGGAACATACAACAAGTTGAAGATGAATAAATTTGGACCATGCAAAATCCTGAAGAAGCATGATTCAGGAAATGCTTATGAAGTAGATTTGTCCAATGAACTCAATAGTTCACCAGTATTTAATATTTAAGATTTGACAAAGTATCATGAAGGAAGTATTCAAGATGAGATAACAAAATCATAGTGGAATATTCTAGAATCTACTTCAACTACATAGGAAATTGTAGACATCTTGGATAGTCGTGTTGGCAAAAGCACAAGAAATGGTAAATATGAAGAGTATCTAGTCAAATGGAAGGGAATAGTTATTGAAGATTCATCGTGGCTATCAAAGGAATAGATTGAAAACCTTATTTTTCCTCTGAACACCTAAGATGTGATAAGGTCAATTCAAAATTTACCTCAGGTGTCTAATGTTGGAGCATCTAGGGTGTAAGAGAAATCTTGCATCACCCAAAATATTATCTAGTTTTCAATAAGGGCTATCTTTGGATAGGGTTACTATTTTTCAAAAGTTTACTATTTTTAGTATGTTCTTGATTTGAGCATCGATTGTTCCATTTTCTTCCATGGAGGTTCATTTTCAATATATTACCCTATTACTAAAGTTTCATGGCAAGATCAAAAGTCTAGTTTTGAAGATATTGAATTTTCTATTTTTGTGGGGTGGTACAAGAATATTTGAACTCAATTTTGAAGGATTTAGAGGCTCCAAAAAGGGTTCAAACTTTGATTGTTTGGCACTTTGTAAGCCTAGGGCATAGATTTCTTCATGGAATTTCATAAATGGAGCCATAATAGCTAACTGACTCAATAGTTCACAAATTATGGTTTTTAAAAGTTGTGCCTTCAGGACGCCAATTTCAATACAAAAAAATGAGAGATAAAATCACTTAAGGAGAGAAATTAAACTGCAGGGCACCAAAATGGGAAATTTTTACTTCTAGAATATTCTAAGGTAGTTAATAGTGCTACTTGTAATCACCAAAAATTGGACAAGATCATTTAAGTGAGAAATCAAGGCAAAAACCAATGCAAATCAATTGTACCAATGCAATTAAATCAAAACAAGTTAAAATCAAAGCAAAATTGCAATCAAGCTAATAATATGAATTAATTAAAAATCAAAAGTCATTAAATCAATTTGAATCAAATAAATCATGATTAACCAATCAATTGTGTAATTAGTCTAATTAATTATATAGTCTAATTTAAATCAAATCAACCCATTTAAGGGGTACACATGGCTAAACAAATTAAATAAATTCAATTAATTAATTGTTATTTTCTCTCAACCACCAAATGGGAGGAAAATGAATCAAGCAATAGGAATTGAGGACCAAGCTCACATGGATCAAGCCTAAATTGAATCTCAATCACTCACTTGGAGGATGCATCTTGTCCACTCATTTTGTCCTCTTGTCGCAAGCTTTGAGGAAAAAATATTTAAATGGTCTCCAAAGGTGGAACCATGGACTCAATTCTCACCTAACCTTGATCAACTCAACTACACCCCCTACCCTTGCCAAAATCTATAAAAGAAAGGCATAATTGAATCAATAATCATCCACAAAATCTGAGAATAGCATCAAACCCCTTGCAATTTATAGCTAGAAAGGAAAATTTAGAGTTAACTAGGCTAAATTTCAATTTGGGATTGAATTTTTAGTTTTCTTATCATTTAATTCTCATTTTAGGACTATCACTAATGGAAGCTTGCTGAGAGCTTTGCATTAGCATCCCTAAATAGAGATTCATAGAGTGCTTAATTGTCAATTCTTTGCTTAATTAGATTGCTATTTGTGGTAATTTAGTTTTTATTTGAGTTATTAATGATACTAACCCTATGAAGTTACTTTTTCTAGTACACAAAATGGCACCCACCATGGGGCATTAGGCCTCCTAAATTTTTAAATTCGGAGAAGTAAATTTTTTTCTTGGAAATCTTGTTTACTATTTGTTTTGCAGATTTAATAGTGCTTTTGAGAGTTTTTCCAATGCGTACACTAGTTTCTCCAGTGCTTTTGAGGTCTGAAACAACACTTCTACAGCAAAGTTCTGCACCTTTACATGGAGTTTTAATGCTTTTAAATCCTTCTATTTCTGTCTTATTTCTTTTAATGCTTTTACCCTGACTCTCCAACGCGTTTAATTGATTCTCCAATGCTTTTAATTCTTTCTCTCAATGCCTTTGCTTAGTTCATTAGTGCTTTTAATATTTTTTTGTAGCGCGTTTAATTTGTTTAATAGCGCTTTCAATCATTTTAACAGCACTTTTAATAGATTCTATTATGCTTTCAATTAAATTGAGAATTAACAGAATTTAACTTGCAAAAAATGATTTCTTTGTATCTGCAAGATGACTGGTCATAAAAAAACAAAAAAACTAGAGACCAGATTTAACAGTGAAGGGAAAGCTTTGACTAAACAGATTAAGGAGGAGAATATTACACACATCAAGCTGGTTTTGGAAAATTCTCAACAAGAAAATGAGGTATATGAACAATACTTGAAACTTGTAGAAGCTTATAAATCAAATTTCATATCATTAAATTGGATTTACTTGCCTTAATCAATTTTTGTCAAAATTTGATAAATAAGGCTTAAATTCAAGTTTATTCTTGTTTTTATTCATTTTGGCTGGTTGTGTTGACTAATTTGTTGGAGGAGAAGTGAATGGAAAGGAATGATCACCACTAGGTGAGCATAAAAAATGGAAAATTCATCAAAAATGCTTGTAGCCTTAGGTAGCTTCAAAACAAGGTAAGCCTAAAACTTGGTCAATTTTTTTGCTTAAATTATGGCCTTGTTAATTTCAAAATCTAGTAATTAAAGAAGCCTATTATTTTTTGAGGGATTTGATACTAGGCCTATGCTCTTCACTTTCTAAGTGAATCAAAATGCCAAAAATATCAAGTTCCTTGATTAAAAGAAATTCTAAGTAAATCAAGCACTAAATTTGAACAACCCATTGTTTGTGGAAAAGAGTAGAAATACTCAATTCCCATTAGTTAGTGAGTTTGGTAATTGAACCTTGTTAAAAGTGTCTAGGAATTGAGAAATAGATAGGGATATGCTCTTCACCTTTTGGTGAATCAAAATCCCAAAACCTATCTCTTTATTCCACTTTATTGCTTTCAAAAAGAACATGCTAGATCTATAGTGGGCTCGCCTCTTGATATTTGCCTTCATAAGGCCGGTGAGAGGGACAACCCAAAGTGGGATACATTCACTTTTGTTGTGAAAATTCAACCCACTATAAAAATAAATGCATGCCTCCTTAATGGGGTGTGTGACAAAATGATATTAAGCTTTTTGAGCTTCCTCAAGTAGTCCTTCGGGATTGCGCAAAACTCTGACATACCAGTGGTGGGAAGCCTCCTAATTTTGGAGGATGAAAATTTAATGTCCATTTTGAATGGAATCTTGATTAAATACCTTGTTAAAATAGAAAAGAATACCTTGTAGAGCCATGTTTATGAACCAACTTGTGAGCTAGGTAGATTGATTGGAGTATCTTTTTGTGCAAAAACTTGTGATAACGTCCTTACAAATTCAAACACTTTTTGTGTAGAGGGTTAAAAAGAACAAGTGTATTTGTGATTGCTTTTTTTAAAAAATACATAAAACAAGTAAGAGATATCCATTTGAAAATTTATCTTATATTTTTAAATCTCTTCATAAAAGCAAACAATTACCAAATTGGGGAAAAATGATTCAAAATCAAACCTTGTTGAATGCATGTTTCTACACACTCTCATAAACTCAAACTATCTTTACAAGAAGACGGCACTTGCATTGCAAAAGAGGTCCCCGAATTTGAATATAAAAGCTCTTTCAACACTCAAAACCAAGGGGATAGTCTCCCAAATCTATTTGAAAAGAGAATTGAATCCATGGATAGAAACTCCACATTTCACGATTACCATCATGGAGGAAATAATGACAATATCAATAATGCCAACCAAGGGTCTAAGGAAACACTTGAAGAAAGAGCTAATAGAGTAGATAAAGACAATGAATTTCTTGAAGTCATGGATAAACTAATAGATAGAGATAGGGAGAAATTTTTCCTAAACTTAGCCCAAGTAGGGGTCAAACTTTGACATGATTATGATGTGGATCAACTTAAGAAAAACCAAGAAGATGAAAATATGATGAGTGCTATGACTAAAAAATTAAAAATGTTCCAAGAACAAATTGACCTAATAAAAAAGGTTGTTGAACCTAATCCATTCTCTATCGAGGCCTTGTGCCCATTCCCTTTTGACAAAAGCTTGGTTATGGCACCTTTTCTAATCAATGTAGTCTTTCCTAAGTACAAAAAATACACAGGTAAATCAGACCCACAAGACCACCTTAGAGATTTTTGTGCTCTAAGTATCAAATTTATGCATGATACCACATACCTAATGAGATTTTTTCCAAGAAGTTTAGGAGGTCAAGCCATGGAATGGTTCTCCAAGCTTCTGCAAGGGATAAAAACTTTCAAGGTTTTAGCCTCCAAATTTCTAACCCATTATTCTTACAACATCAAACATGAGATTACCATGCTCAACTTATGTGACACTAAAAAAAGATATGGTGAATATTTCCTAGGGTTCCTTCAAAGGTGGAGGATAATTTTTGGAAGATATCCACAAAGTATCCCTGAAAAGGAGAAAATGTAAATATTTATGAATAACCTAAATGTGGAGATGAACTATAGGCTCCAACTTCAATGTCCCCCTACTTTTGAGAAACTTATTGAGAATGGGATCAAAATTGAAGAAGTTTTGGTTAAGAGGGGAGATATCAAATTGTTAAAAGACAATAAACCCTATACCAACACTAGTAATAATCATTATATATCTAATTATAACAATAATAAAGGAGCCAACAATCACAATGATAAACCTCAACTATAGTTGAAGAACAATAATAAAAATCTTGTGAATGATGGAGTTGTGGAAGCACACAACATAAAGGCTACTCCCTTTAATTTATCAAGTGGAGAAAATTTGACATATAATGTGAATCAAACAAACAAAGCTCCTTTCAATAATACCAATTCTAACAATAACAACAACAATGCCAACAACAATCTCTTTAATAATTCTAATGTCAAAAAGCCTAAGCCTTTCTTTTCCATGTATCAAAGGAGAAAATTCACCTTTTTAGGTGAACAATTGGAAAATGCATTAAGGACTTTGGTGGCTAACAAAATCATTACCTTGCCTAAACTACGACCGTATGAACCCCAAGTTAAGCCAAATTGGTGGAATGATTCTCACCATTGTGAATACCATCGTAATAAGGGACATAAAACTAATGAATGCATAAAATTGAAACATCTTATCCAAGATCTAATTGATGATGGGATGATAAAGGTGGAAGGGCCTCAAAACAATGATGATCATATGGCCTTCAAAAACCCTTTCCTAAATCATGAAAAGGGTGAGTCATCAAACACCAATCAAAATAACAAAAGAGGTAATGAAAAGGTAAATTTTTCCCATACCTATAATAATACTATTAATTCTTTAAGTGGGGATGAAAACACCATAAATGTGATTGTGGTCAAAGAAAAGCCAAGGGAAGCAACATCTAATGTTGTAACTAGGGGGAAAGCATCAAAAATTACTCTACCTGGAAATACCCTGAGAATTGTCCTACCAAATCAAACTTCACCTTCATCTTCAAAATAATATAATTTGGTAGACCAATTGCAAAGAACCCTTGCTTAGATCTCTATTCTAGAATTACTCAAGCTCTCACAAACTTGTAAGGAGATTCTAGAGAAAGCCTTGGTAGAAAATAAAGTACCTCTAAATTTAGATGTGGATAAATTTCAAAACATGGTAGGACATTTTGTTGAACCCTATTTTTTATCCTTTTTAGAACAAGATGATATGTCCCTAAACCACCTGCAAAATCTACCCTTGCATATAGAGGTCCTAATCTACAAGCATAGAGTGAAAAGAGTCCTCATTGATGGAGGAGCCGGCTTGAATATTTGCACCTTAAACTTGGTAAACCTTAGGATTTTCTAAGGCTATAGATCCAAAGGAAAAGATAACCATAAAAGCCTATGATGATGAATAGAGCTTCCAATGGGGTCATAGTACTTCCTATTAGAGTTGGCCCAATGCAGAAAGAGACCATTTTCTAAGTCCTAGACCTAAAGTTGACTTACAATATTCTATTAGGGAGGCCATGGATCCATGAAATGTAGGTCGTACCCTCAACCTACCATTAATGTCTCAAGTTCCCCTATCTAAGACAAGAAGTCATGGTAAGCATAGACTCAAACCCCTTTCAATATTGTAATAAAATGAAGCCTATTAATGACTCTTTAGTCCCACATAATGTAGAAGGGTCAATTCCTCAAAGAATAGAACAAGGAAAAGTTCAAAAGATCTTCCATCTTTGAAGGGAAAGGAAAAAGAATAAAAAGAAATTGTTGTTCAAAATAACCAAAGTCCTACTAACCTAAGTACATAGACAAAAGGAAAAGAGAAGGTTAGTGAGGAGAGTGCTCCTAAGAAATAGAAAGAAGACCAAGCTAGATTCATCCAAATCTACACCAAAGATGCTCATTACCAAAAAATGGATCATATGATGAAAAACTTTGAAAAGCAATGTCAAATCAAACAAAAGGGTATAGGTGAATACTCCTTATCCATGATGGATCTACCCTTATCTCCAAAATCACATGGAAGACCATCCAATATACCTCATAAATACAATGATCACTTTGTGAGGGAAAATACATCTTCATTCATGGAGGAAGAAGACAATGAAATCCTAAATTGGCTATCTAAGGATGAGGAATCAAGTGCACATGAAAAACACATCCAAAATATAAGCATTCCCCTACATCAATATGGGAAAGGATTTCAAATAATGCATAAAATGGGATACAAAGGAAAAGGACCTTTAGGAACAAGAAATGAAGGACTCATTGAACCCATTGAAATGACATGCAAAGATAGGAAAGAAAAGACTGGATTAGGATACCTAGAACAAGGGTACACTCAAAAGAAGTATCCTTTGGTGTATGATCAAATTTTACAATTAGGTTCTCAAAGTGATGAGGATTCCAAAAATTGGGAATGGGACTCATTGTCAAGTGAGTCATGTCAAGATAAGGAAGTTGATGTCATCCACACCTACACTCCTAGCAAGGAAAAAGAACAAATTTTAGAATCAAATAAGAATCAAGCCTCAAGTTCAAGTCAAGTGGTCTTAGATAGTGTACCAATTCAAGAAATTAAAATAAATCAATGGGTAGGAGAACCCTACATATCATCATGGATACCTACTATGGAAGAATCTAACATTAGGTTTAATCCATGAGATTTTTACCAAACAGAAACCTTAGAGAATTCTAGTGAGGAAGATTTTGACCCTAGTTCTCTAGAACATCTTGAAGAAGAACATATTATAGATTTGAGTGATAAAATGTTTGAACCTTCAAATGAATTCATGCCCCTAAACCCCATTGGACTAAACCAAAGTGTTGATCCTTTGACCCTTATCTTTCCTAAATTAATTGAATGGGATTCCAGTGATCCTACCATCCTTCCTACATTTTTGAATGATAACTTGGTGTCCCAATACCTAAATGTGGTTGAGCCTTCTTCTACCATGGAATATCAGGAAGAAGTGACAAAGGAAAGTATCCAAACTCTCAATTCAATAAAAAATGAAAAAGACAAAAAAATAAACAATGGAAAGAATCTAATGTTGAAAACCACATTGTGGCAATGTTAGATCAAAAAGAGAAAGAAATAAAGAATGATTCCAAAGGTGAAAACCCAATAGAGGCACCTAAGGAAGGGAGTTTGGATACTTTACTTGAGCATTATGAAGAAAGATCTCCTATCCTAATTGAACTGATAGAGAAAGTGAATATTGGGTCAAAATCAAAACCAAGGATCATACACTTAGCAACATCTCTATCTAGTAAAGAAAGAAAGGAATTCATCAAAATTTTCAAAGAAAAACAAATCAATTTTGTATGGTCATATGATGGTATGCATAGATTAGATCCAAATTTAATCATGCATCATTTGAACATAAGAGAAGGAGTAAGACCAGTGAAGTAGAAACTAAGAAAGATGCATCCACACATAGCTTTACTTGTAAAAGTGGAGTTAGAAAAATTGCTGAAATTTGGGTTTATAAGAGCCATTGATTATGCCCAATGGATTTTAAACATTGTGCTAGTTTCCAAAGAAGACAAATCTATCAAAATTTTCATAGACTTTAGGGATCTCAATCTTGCATGTCCTAAAGATGACTTTCTGTTACCAAGCATAGATGCCATTATTGATTTAACAACAAGACATTCAATGTTCTCACTTATGGATGGGTTTAGTGGTTATAATCAAATAAAGATAGCACCCAAAGATCAAGACAAAAAACATTTACATGTGCATGGGGGACATTATGTTGGAATGGTATGCCTTTTGGTCTAAAGAACGTCAGAGCGACCTATCAAAGAGCCATGACAACCATATTCCATGACATGATGCACAAGTTCATGGAGGTCTATGTAGATGATATACTTGCTAAATCCCACTCAAGGGAAGAACATCTACCCATCTTAGAGAAAATATTTGTAAGATTGGAGGAATTCAAAGTAAGGTTAAATCCAAAGAAGTGTGCATTTGGTGTTCAATCAAGAAAGCTACTGGGGTACATTGTTTCAACCAAAGGAATAGAGGTAGACCCTGCCAAAGTCAAAGCCATCATGGAAATGGGGTCACCTAGGAACATAAGTCAGATGAGATCTCTTCAAGGTAGGATCCAATCCATTCAAAGGTTCATCTCTCAATTAGCAGAAAAGTGCCATAATTTCACTCAACTCCTTTATAAGGACACAATTTTCAAATGGGATCAGAAATGTGAAGAATATTTCACCTTGTTGAAGAAATATCTAATGAATCCTCCAACTTTGATGCCACCTATAAGAGGTGAGCCTTTAATTCTATAAATTTTAGTGACCGAACATTCATTAGGGGCACTCCTAGCTCAAGAAGATGAATCAAGAAAGAAAAATCCATATACTAAATAAGTAGAACATTGGTGAAATATGAGTTGAACTATACCTTCATTGAAAGAGCATGTTTGGCCATAGTTTTTGCTTCCCAAAAATTACACCACTATATATTATCACACAAAATTTGACTCATTGCAAAGATTGATCCCTTGAAATATCATCTCAGTAAAACAACATTGAATGGGAGACTAGCCAAATGGGTCATGGTGCTAAGTGAATTCAACATAGAATATGTGGATCAAAAATATATCAAGGGCCAAGTCATAGCTAATCAATTACAAGAGTCACCATTACAAGATGAAGATCCCATTCAGGTGGAATTCAAAAATTCAAAAATTGTGAATTTTGAAGCAAAAACATGGAAATTATATTTTGATGGTTCCTATACACAACATGGATTAGGAGAAGGCATACTTTTGATTACTCATCAAGGATCTACAATTCTAAAATCATACAAATTTCTATTCCCATGCACAAATAATATAGCTGATTATGAAATATTGGTCATTGGTATAAATTGGCATTAGAATGGAAAGTGACAAAGCTAAAAGTCTATGGAGATTCACGACTAGTTATCAATCAAATCAATGATGACTATCAAACTAAAGATGACAAGATGATACCTTAAAAAAATATGGTTGATAATCTCAAGAAATATTTCACTCTCATCATATTTTAGAAAGTACCAAGAGATAAGAATAGAGTAGCAGATGCAATGGCTACTTTGGCATCACTTCTTCAAATACTAGATCAAAGCACCAGATATGAATTCCTAGTAGAAGAATTTGAGCAACCCGCATTTGACCCTACCCATCCTCATACCATTTTTTTGATAAAAAGACATGAATCACCTTGGTATGGATCCATTTATAACTACTTAAAATACCAAATCTTACATATGGACCAAACCAAGAATCAAAAGAAAAGCTTTATATACCAAGCCTCTCATTATACCTTAATATCCAACACATTGTATTGTAAGAGTCTATATGGAATGCTTCTTAGATGTCTAGAGAAAGAGGAATCAAATGTAGCCTTACAAGAAATCCACGAGGGGATTTGTGGGTCACATTCGAATGGTTTAACCCTAGCTAAGAAACTTCTTAGGATAGGATATTTTTGTCCTACCATGGAAAAAGGTGCTTGTCACTTTGCTAAAACTTGTCGTAAGTGTCAATATCATGGGAATCCATGTACTAGCACAAGAACTCCATCATATGACAAAAACCTTGGCCCTTTTATCAATGGGGTTTAGACTTAATAGAGATGATTTATCCACCATCTTCAAATGGTCATAAATTCATCATCACTGCAACAAATTATTTTACCAAATGGGTGGAAGTTGTACCTTTGTCAACTGCTACAGGAAAGAAAATATCCTTGTTCATTCTAAATCACATAATTTATAGATATGGTGTCCCACATGCCATCATAACTGATAATGCCAAACACTTCAAAAATAAGGATTTAAAGGAGTTATGTACAAAATTCCACATGATACATCACTCATCTTCAATATATTACCCCCAAGGTAATGGACAAGCAAAAGGAACAAATAAGAACATCTTAAAGATATTGAAGAGAACTGTAGATAATTCAGGTAGAGATTGGCATATACAAATAAAGCCAACCTTATGTGCTTATAGGACAAGTATCAAAACACCAATAGAAGCTACACCATTTTCCTTAGTCTTTGGAGTAGAAGCAGTTTTACCTTTGGAGGTAGAAATCCTATCTTTAAGAGTATCCCTACATGGTTTGATAAGTGAAGAATATTATAGAGTTGCTAGATTGCATGAACTAGAACTGCTAGATGAGAAATAGAAACAAGCCTTTGATCACTTGAAAGTATATCAAAACTGAATGTCAAGAACCTATAACAAGCATATCAAGTTAAGGACATTCCAAATAGGTGACTTAGTTTTGTGAGAAAATCCCAAGAATCAAGCAGAAAGAGAAAAGAAATAAAAATGGGAATCAAACTAGTTAGGAACTTTTTTTATCACTTCATCTTTTGGGACAAGCACCTATAAATTAGCTAATTATGATGGAGAAGAATTACAAGAACCTATCAATAGCATTCATCTAAATAAGGTTCTACACATGAAGCAGATGAAAGAGCATAGAGAAAAAGAGTATCATAAAATCAGATGGAAAGCATCCTATTTATTTTATATAGTCAAAAGAGATCTTGAAAATATCAAAAACATTGAAAAGGAAAAAAGAGAAAACAAATCAGAAATGTATAAAACATAAAAAATAGTGGAAAATTGAGCATGAAGAAAGCCACAAACATTCATATATGATCCTAAAAAAGATGTTGTCTTGGTGAAAACCTAGCAAATAGGTGCCTTGATGATATGGAAAAGAGAAAAAAAAATTAAAAAGAGAAAATATAAAAAATCAGAAAAGAGAAAAAAGTGCCTTGGTGAAAACCTAGCAAATAGGCGCCTTGGTAGAAAAAAAGGAAAAAGCTTTAAAAATAGAAAAAGAAAGAAAATATATTCAATCAGTGAAAACTTGGTAAACAAGTGCCATTGAAAGTCCAAGTGAGCCGTATATCTAGTAGTCATCCTTGTAAATATTTCATTCACCAGCATTTGTATATATTGCATAATAAAACCCCACAGTTGCATTTGCAAGTACATAGAGATTTTGGTCACCTAATCTACAAATTTTCCTAAGTCCAACATTGAAATCACATCAAACTGGGGTAAATCTACTCTAAAGGAGGAAGGATTCATCAAAAGAAAACTTCAATCAGACATCCAATCAATTCATCAAAATGCAAGTAAAATACTCAATCAAATCCTAATCCTAAATCCAACATCAACCAAACACAAAAACTTGATCCAAAATCTCACAAGACCCTATTTTTATCAGGATTAAAAGTATGAAATGGATAGAACTACACTTGAAAGATGGATTTGAAAAATAGGGAAAATTTTTTTCTAAAGGGTTGACTTGATTGATGAAATCATGTCTTTCTAGCAAATCGATGAAAGTTTTTAAACTAGACAAGCTATGATGAAAACATGATATTTTATTTCTGAATGACTATCTTAAGATCAAAGTTTTAAAGAAGGTATTATTTTCCTAAGTACGTGATCATCAAAGAATCATCGAGGACTTGTACATACAATGAAACTAAGATTTTTGTTTATTTACACAAAAGGATACCTTGGATATTTTAATGTTAAATATCATAATACCAAAATCCACTTGCAACATAGAATCTGACAAAATCAATATTCGTACTCTCATGATTGACTTTAATCATTGATAGTTGTACCAAAGGATGGGAAAGAAACATAAGAGATGGAAAAAGTATTCATATCATCATGGTTGAACTAGTGATGTGTTGGAAATATTCAAGACTAGCCAAGTTACTGAGAGGGGAGGGGTGAATCAGTAACTTCAAAAATTTTCCATTAATTACAGATCTTAATAAAATTTAGTTCATTGATCTAATTGCATGCATGAGAAACTGAAAACATAAGACATTCATAGCACTTTACACAAAGATTTGGTGACCCAGAAACCTTCCAAATAGAAAGTAAAACTGGGGTGGGGATGATACCCACAAAACTTCAATAGTGTAGTATAAAGTTGGCCGGTTAAGGCCTAAAATGATCACTTCTGATGAGCTACCCTGTTAGGAGCAATTAGGACTACTAGGTCCACCTTGTTAGAGGATTTACAAACATACAATGAAGTATGCACTTGGTTAAGAGATTTAACAAAAGACTATTAAGTCTACCCTGTTAAAGGATTTAATGTTGATTCACCTGTTAGGATGAAATAGTAAATCTCTTACTTGCAATTGTACTTGCTAATTGAGATTCTTTGATGTACTGATCACCTTCTGTGATAGATATGTCTCTGTTGCTCCTTATACTGTTGTAGCCCTTTGTAATTTTCTTATCTCTGCCTATCATGCATCTTCGCATACACACTTCTCATTCCATGCATTCACACATTTATATTCCACATTACTAAACTTTGGATATGATACAAAACATTGCGTATATATCAATCCAAAATAATTACAAAGTCGGCTGCTAAAATACAAGTCAACACAAGTATTACTGAGTCGGCCCTAATGTAGTTACAAAAGTTCTTGCAAACTAACTCGATGACTTTATGATACTCGGCATCCACTACATTACTTGGCATCATCATGCTCTCGGTAGGAGTGGAGGCTCAGTCCATACTAACCACTCGGTTGTAGTTTCAAACTCAGTATACACTGGAGACTCGGTAGATACAGTGTCACTCAGTAGAAACTGAATTCCCTATTTACCATGCTGGCACTCGGTAAACACTGCTCATCTCATCACTCCATAATGATAACTCAGTAAGCACTACGAAGCTCGGTCTACTTGGTAAGCACAGTTCTACTCGAATTGCTCGGTAAACACTGTGAAGCTCAGTAAGCACATAGAATCTGAATAAGTGTTGTCACTAATGACAAACATACTTAATGCCAACAATCTCCCCCTTTGGCATTAGTGACAAAAACACTTATTGCCCAAAACTTATATACAAAAATCATGTTGAATCTATTTTAGATTTTTCAAAAGTTTATCTTTGTCATACTGTTGTATATACATTTCATGTCTCCCCCATATAGTATACATATATACAAATATCTTATTTCACCTCATACTCATATTTCCTATTTCTCTCATATACTTTCTCCCCCTTTCATATCTCTCATATCTTTCCATATATCTCCCCCTATCTTATATACTTTCTCCCCCTTTTTGACAATAATGCCAAAGGTGTATATACAAATAATTTACATAGAGATACCAAAATGTGAGAGAAAATCAGAATGTACCTTACTTATTAATGCCAAAGTTCTGTCCCAATTCTCTTGCAGAATCTTTCATGTATGGAGTGCAACTTGGACTTCTACAAAGAGTTCAATCATATGATCTGAAATTGAAAACTGATTGTCATGGATCAATATTTTTGAGTGAGCAATGTGCTTATGCATTGTATCCATGATGGGAAGGATCATATTATGAATATCTATTAATGTTGACCTGATCCTTACATCTTCTCTCAATAACTCTAACTGCTTATCAGATAGGAATCTGATTTTCATATGATATGCAGAGCTTGAACTAGGTTCAAGTAGCAACTTCTGTGCACTGATCTTCAGACCTCATCAATATTATTCAATTTTTCCTTAACTGCCTTTGAGAACTCAGCAACATTACATATCTTGACAAAAAATGATGTTACCTTGGAATAGGAGGACTCAATGTTAGTCAAAACTAAAGATAACTCTACCTAATTGATAGTTATTTGCTAAGCAGTATGCTCAAGCACTTTATTATCAAACTTCTTCTTAGCCTTCTCAAGAAACTTATCTGATCTAGAAGAATCCTCATTAAACTTAGTTACTACCTCTACCAACTGTAACAAAATGTGTTGAGAGGAATCAACTTCAACACCTATTGCTTCTGTCAAAATATTCTTGGCATCCTCAATGATCTTATATTCCTTATCTCTTTCCTCTTTTAGTTTCTTCTGCTTTGCTTTCTTCTAGAGGAGTTTTCCAACCAATTGCATTTGATCTATAGAAAGATTTGCAAAATCTAATTGTGGAATTTCTATCTCCTCATCCAAATCTATATCTTCTTCTATATCTTAACTCCTACTCAAAAATCTTATACTCAGTTGAACCTTAGGTCCAACTATCATTGTACTTAATGCCTTTGAAGTAGAAATTATTGTAGACACAGTAGGACTTGCAGTGAAAAATAATAAACTTCCAACTGATGGAATGCTCACTGGTAGACTTGATGAACCCAAAATTGAAGTATTTACAATTGTAGAATAAAAAATTGAAGTACTTACTGAAGTGTCCAAAACTGAAGTACTTGCTGCTAAGGAACTCAAAATTAGAGAAGGTACTGAAGTAGATGCTGGAGACTACAACTCAGTGGAAGAAGGAGGTTGCTTCTCAATGGATGAAGTGGTAGCCACTTCTGTCATTAATACATTGAGTTGTGTGAGAGCTAGGGATGATTGGACATTTGATGTATATGTTGGATTTGTCACAATCATACTTATTGAAGCTATCTCCGAGCTAGATGTAGCAATTTTTGCTGGAGAGTGAGGAAGTGAGGCAATTACTTCTATAGCTATCTAAATAGTATCATCTTCCTCATCATTTTTCTTGGCTTCCTTGGTAGCTTCTTCCTCTGCTTCTTCTTCTATTTCAACACTATCTAGCTAAATTGTTTCTGTGGTAGCTTCTTCTTCTATATCTTCATCACTGTCATATTCAATATCTTTTATCACAATAGTTTCAACACTCGGTTTGTGAAGATGATAGATGTTTTTCCATGTAGTAGTGGAACTCTTTACAATAGATTCTATATTTTTTATCAGAATCAGACAAGTGTTGAATCTGAGTGTCATCTTATTCTCATTTTCTTTTAATGCCTTATTAACTTCAGCATTTTTCAAATTTGGCATTAACTGTCTTAAGGTTTGAGCATATATATCCTTGACAGTTTGCTTTGCATTCTCCCATCTCATCTTGACTTTATCCAATAGAACACCTAGAATTTGTGAAGCTATATCATTAGGTGAGTACTTCCATTGCCCCATTTTCTCAATAACAGCATCTTCAATCTCCTTCTGCTCTGTCTCTATTCTAATTTCATACTTGAGAGTTTTGAAGTTTGCTATTCCAAATCCTTCTCTCAAATTATTAATCTTTTCTTCAAATGTGGGAGGAGGCCTTTTAAATACTACATCACTACTATCTTTACCTACCTTGCCCCTTGTTCTTCTTTTAGGTGCCTTGGTGATGGTCGCCTTCCCTTTCTTCTTTACAGGTACTTGTTCTTCTTCACTCTCATCCTTTTGCTCTTCTTCTTTAATGTCCTCTCCTTTGCCCTCGGTTAACATTAGAGGTGAGATAGATTGCATCTTGGCCATCCTCTTTCTTCCTTTGTTAACCGCCTGTGGAAGAAATTATACTTAGCTCAATTATTACCTTTGCTTCCTCATAAGTTCCAAAATATTCAAGACTAGCCAAGTTATTGAGAGGGGAGGGGTGAATCAGTAACTTCAAAACTTTTCCATTAATTACATATCTTAATAACATTTAGTTCATTGATCTAATTGCATGCATGAGAAACTGAAAACATAAAACATTCATAGCACTTTAACACAAAGATTTGGTGACCTAGAAACCTTCCAAATAGAAAGTAAAACTGGGGTGGGGATGATACCCACAAAACTCCAATACTGCAATATAAAGTTGGCCGGTTAAGGTTCATAATGATCACTTCTGATGATCTGCCCTGTTAGGAGCAATTAGGACTGCTAGGTCCACCTTGTTAGAGTATTTATAAACATACAATGAAGTATGCAGTCGGTTAAGAGATTTAACAAAAGACTGTTAAGTCTACCCTGTTAAAGGATTTAATGTTGATTCACCTGTTAGGATGAAATAGTAAATCTCTATACTTGTTGATTGAGATTCTTTGATGTACTAATCACCTTCTATGATAGATATGTCTATGTTTCTCCTTATACTGTTGTAGCCCTTTGTAATTTGCTTATCTCTGCCTATCATGCATCTTTGCATACACACTTCTCATTCCATGCATTCACACATTCATATTCCACATTACTACACTTTGGATATGATACAAAACATTTCTTATATATCAATCCAAAATAATTACAAAGTCGGCTGCTAAAATACAAGTCAACACAAGTATTATTGAGTCGGCCCTGATGTAGTTACAAAAGTTCCTGCAAACTAACTCGGTGACTTTTTGATACTCAACATCCACTACATTACTCAGCATCATCATGCTCTTGGTAGGAGTGGAGGCTTGGTCCATACTAACCACTCGATCGTAGTTTTGAACTTGGTATACACTGGAGACTTGGTAGATACAGTGCCACTCAGTAGAAATTGAATTCCCTATTTACCATGCTGGCACTCGGTAAACACTTCTCATCTCATCACTCTGTAATGATAACTCGGTAAGCACTGCAAAGCTCAGTCTGCTCGGTAAGAATTGTTCTACTTGGATTGCTCGGTAAACACTGTGAAGCTTGGTAAGCACACAAAATCTGAATAAGTGTTGTCACTAATGACAAACATACTTAATGCCAACAGTGATGATTGTACTAAATTCAGATATCAAAAACTACTCAATGATGAATATAAGCTCCAAATTTTTGAATAGCGATATTTAGTTGCATACATCTTAGAATAAATGCACTTAAAGTATTTGTCTTTCTTAGCATAAAACAAAAATTTGCAAAAGAGGAAAATAGAAAGGGGGTGGAGTCAAATCAAAATTCAAAGGAACACAAAAAACTATATGTGATCGAGTGTGTTGGAAATCAAAAATCAAAACAAGGGTGCATTGCATTAGTTCACTTACATTTGTTAAAATAATTTTATCTTACATTCATTTAGGACTTCTCCCTAAGTTCAATTAAGTTCACCACATTTAGCTTGCATCAATTTTTATTAAAGTTAATTGCATTAGTTTGCATCATTTAATTTAAAGTTCTTTAGGTGACATTACATTAGGTTGCATTCATTTAAAGATCCATCTCATTTAGTGTAATTTATTTTTAAGAAACTATTCATTATTTTTAAATCCATTAAGTGTATTTACCATTGCATTCATTAGTTAAAGCTCATTACATCCATTAAGTCATTTCATTCAAATAGACATAAATTCATCATTAGGTGCATATCATTTAGTTCATTCAAAAACATTACACATTGCATTATTCATCTAAATCCATTCATTAAAGTCTCATGGCATTTATTTTCATCATGCATTATATATCATTGCATTTACATCATTCATCCATATAACATATAACATATAACATTTAGGGTCATGTAAATCATTTATCATTAAATATCCATATACATTCATTACATCATATAGGTCCATCACATTTTTTCATCACATTTTGCATATCATAAATCCATTACATATCCATATTATCAAAATAAATACATCCATATATCCATAAGTACCATTACATCACATTAACCATAAAATCATTGCATCATCATTCAATGCAATTAGGTATCATTTGCATCCATAAACCATTAAAAAATCATATATCATAAATCATTACAAAATCCATATCACATACATTCACCTATTTTATGTCATACATAAGACAACCATTTAAGCATAAATAGAACATGTGCAACCATATCATAAACTACATCATAGAAAAGCATAAAATAAAGCATATAGGAGATAGAATAATATAGATCTGCATATCATAGAAAAACACTTGGAAAAATGAAGTCTAACACATAATGACATCACATAAAGTAAATCTATCAACTAAGTATCAAAGTCCATGGTATCATCATCATGAAACATTGGGAAATCAAAGTCCATCAAAGTATATCAAAGTATCATAAACATAAAGAACATCAACTGGTAAAAAGGATAAACAACAGAGTCCAATGTTTCGATATCAAAAATAGGACATCATGTACAACAATGAATAAAGAATATATGTCAGCTCAAAATATAATCAATTTCCAGAACCATCGGCAACATCAGCACCATCAGGACCATGGTCATTGCTTGGCCAAACAATAGTATCAAAAACCTATAGCAATGGACTACATATTTCAGGATTGGTCACCCCAAATGATTCCTAAATGCATTATTTGGTCTCATTTAATTATCAACTAGGGACGTAAACTTGGAATGGTGTCTACAAAGTATATGCTTCAAACCTCCTCTTCTAAGTCTATCTAAGGAATTCAAATGCTTATACTTCAGGAAAACTATACTAAAACTGGTAAGAAAATGTATTCTAATCAAAGCAAGAAATTATAGTTAGGAACTACTCTAACTGACTGTGCTGCAGGAACAGGCTACTGATTCTGGTATTAGTAGCTACAGGAACAATAGAGTTATAAAACATATAAATGAATAGGAAAATGAACTCTATACTAACAAAGTGATTCACTCATCAAGTGGGCCCCCTTGAATGAGTGAATGAGAAGTACAATCAAGATGAAAGTTGAAAACTTGAATTGAACATTCTATTCATCCATAAAATGATTACACTTGACTGAAATAGTATGCAAAAGCTCTATTAAAAAATAGTTTTTTCAACTAACTCCAAAAGAGTCACAATAGTCTATTATTTAAAAGAAAGCAACAACTAACTCCTAAATTTATGATCACTTCATAATTGAGGATCGGTTACAACTCATAAAGTTTCATAACAGAAACATTATTGACTATAAACATTCCCAGAATATAGCACACATTAAATCTATGCATTGCATGCAACAGAAAGTATTGACTTGCTTGTGAAGATTCTGCAATCTACGGTTGGCTTTGATGACTCTCACTCCAATATGCTGGTCTTTGAATATCTATGACCAACTCCTACAAAATAATCAATGCGCACATATCCAAGCATATACATATATATTCACATCATTAATATTAGGAAAAGGTGTAAGTCTTAATTATCACTCTTGCAAATCCTATGGGTACAGGAGGTAACTACCCAAAACATAGCTTAGGAGAGAAAACATCCATTAACATGTATAACTATTATATTCACCATTCCTGTCCATGAATTTAAGTAGATATTATGTCTCTAGAGGTATCCACATTTCCAACTTATGTTCACACACACATATATAACATATAAATAGAAACCATAAGTTCATATGCTTAAAACCATAAATTCATGTCTATGTGTAGTCAACTTGTTCTAGAAAGAGCATAAAAAGTAGTGAGAAAGATGGCTATTTAGGAGCCCATCATTCCCCCCAACTGAACTATTGTTGGTCTCCAGCAATCACAAAGTTCTGAATCCTGGCATACACCCTCAAATCACTAGTTGTTCTTTGTCCAAACTCATCATGAACATAATCAAAGTATCCATGAGTCTCTTTGAATTTTTCCTAGCGCGGAACTTTAGAGGCCATGTCATAATCTGTTGCACTTTCATTCATTGCCAGCAATGGTTGAAGGAAGAGTGGAGGTTGAAACCTTAATGGAAACCAATGGTTAAGGAGTGTCCTTCCCAAGATAATGTACCATGGAGCCCTTCTTATGGCAAGGGTCAGATTCTATGGTGAATGAGGTTCCATTTTCTTTAGATCCTGTGACATCCTTATCCACCTCTTCCTAGAGGCATTAATTGTTGTAGCAACATCTAGGGATGAATGCTGGTCCTAGTCTGCAAAGGCTTCTTCTCTCATTGGATAGATCTTATTGGCTCCACTAGTGTTTGCTGTGATAGAAAGCCAATCAAAATATGTCCACTTGGAGTGTTGAACTTTAGGCCTCATCATCAAAGGAGCTGACATTTCTTTTTCTTTGTATGACACAGCTTGGTGTTCTCTACTTATCTCATTCTACATCCATGACATGACTGCTCACAAATGTACATACCCTACATAAAGGAGTGAATTCCACTCTATGTCATCAGGTACTGCTAGGTTATGTAAGTACAATTCACACAATAGGTTTTTTAGAGTCATTGGGGTAGATTGAAAGGCATAGTAAAATTAATGGGGAGTTGATATGGATGGATTGAGGCCTTCTACAATTCTTGTTAATTTAAAATTAACAAGTTTCTCTCGAAGGAATATTGCACACACCAGTGAGGGTGATCTGCATTCCATCAGCTATGGAATTAACCTTGTTATCTGATCAATCCTCTGTTTCAATATCTCAATCTCATCTGATTTCTACTCCAACTGAGAATTCTACTCACTTATGACTCGTTTCAATTTTTCCTTTTCTAAATTTCATTGTGTCTTTTCCCATAACAACTACTAGTATTAATTGATCCTTGTGGCAAGGGGTGTAGATAAATCTAATGGGGGTAAAGGTTCTTGATTGAGTATGTCCACCCATCCAGATGAAAATTGAGGAGTTTTAATTATTTTCTTTGGTGCAGAGGACTTCCCCTTCCATAAAACAATTGTCTTTATTAAATTGGTTTCCTCACTAACATCAGTTGCCACTTTAGCCAACATTTCTAACTTATCCTCACTGCCCTGTTGGGGTACTTGTTCAATAATTTCAGTTCCAAAGTCAGGAATTTCTACTGAATTCATACTAGTGTCCAACTCAGCAGTATTATCCTCAGATTCCTCTGTGCCCTCAGAGTCCTTGTCACTATCAATTAGAATGTAGTTAACTCCAACTCCAGGATTAACCTCTATTTTTGGACTCAGCTCTTTTAATATAGTGTCACTGGCTGCAAGTTGATGAAATAATTCCTCAGAAGAGGAATTTTCCAAAGGCTCATTTTCTACTAATTCAGAAGACTCAACATTAATGATAGGAATAGAAGCTTCAGCATCTTTCTCAGAAAGCCTTCTACTTCTTCTCTTAGGGGGTATGGATGAGCTCGAAGAACTCTTCCATTTCTTTTTCTTAGCGACTACCTCCTCTTCCACTGCTTCAGGAGGGTTTTCATAATGCTCTTCAGGAGGGTTCTCAAAATTTTCTGCAGGAGGGTTCTCAGAATTCTCTTCAAGAGGGAATTTAGAATTTTCTTCCCTAGGGTTCTCAGAATTCTATTCAAGAGGAAATTCAGGATTCTCTTCCCTAGGGGAATGTAGAGTTTCTTCCATATTATCAATATTATCACCAGGCTGAGGTTCTAATATTTCCTTTTCTGGTTCCATTATTTTTCCCTTACCCTTCCTAGATGCAGACCTTGTCCTTACAGATGGTGAAGATTTAGGAATATTAGGAGCTTCTGCCTTTTTGTTTTTCTTTCTCTAAGAAGTAGAGGCTCCAACATTGAAAATTCTTTTTCTAGGTGACCTAGAAATGGAAGGAGAGGCTTCAGGGTCATTCTCAATTCTTTGAACAATTTTACGAACCCCAGAAGATGTTTTCTCTCTACGACCAACACCGTGACCTCTAGGGCTGACTATACTAGGTTCAACTTCATTCATCTATAAAAATTCCTCCCATGTCCCAACCTTTTGTCTATTCAACTCCCTTTCTACAATTAATTTTATTAAGCAATGATCTGAAATAGACTAGTTGCTTCCTGACTGGACTAATAATGCTTGTTTTTTCATAATGTTAAATAAGAAGCTGGGAAGATTTACCAATCTATTATCATGCTGGAGATGACTGAGAATTTTGAAGTGCAAAGCATGCTGGTATTTGTAGCGTCCCTCACAAGTGAAGTATTGAATAACAAATGTGGCTAGCTAGATGAACTCTAGAGGCAAAGATAATCACCATGTTCCTTGCTTCCTATCAACATCTAACTGAGGATCACCGTGCAAAGTGAATTGTGCTCTTGCTAAACACAGGTCGAAATCTTTCACCCATTGTTCACCTTCCTAAGGTAACCTAGTTACTTCAACTACTACATCTTCTGTGAACTCAATTTTCAAACCTTTAACTTCTGCAAACCCATCCTTCAAGGTGGACATAAATTGTAGAGCAACTTCCTTGTTAAACCCTTTTAGGCTTAGACAATAATCTAGCCATCCTCTCCTTCTAAACATTTCACAGGTGGGCACATCATTTAATAAAACCCTATGGTCCACTGGTTCATGCCTTTGAAGGTCACCCCCCATTACTACTCTGAAACAAATTTTTGAATATGAAGAACTATAATTATTGTAGAGTTCAATAATGGCAAGTCACAAACCTCAATGCATTATGGAACAAAATGTTGCAGAAGGAAAGATGGCATACAAACTGCAACTTGATTCATAAAATTAAAGATTTGTTTTCACGAAATCTAATAATATGAGTTTTACATAACATCTCATAAAAGGTTGCACCTGCCAAGGCTGCCACCCTGAACACGTTGTAGCATATCATTAGAAATCAAGATCAATTTTTAATATCTTTAATTCACTTTAAATGTGATGATGCAATCACAAAAGGACAGGTCATCAAGTCATGTCACAGACATAATTCAAAGACATGATCTTTAATTTTACATGCTAATTTTAGATTTTGAAAATAGAATAATCCCCCCCCCCCAACTAAGTAATGGCATGGGTCCCACCAAGCTAGGTTAAGAAAGATAAAATGACTCAAAATCCTAAAAATTAATGAATAAAAATAATATATGTACGAGTATATGTGGCACGAACTTGGAAGTGTTGTAGGAGGAGTTGTTCAAAAAATTGCACCTGCATCTGAAGTGATGGGATGGGGTGGATGGGTGGAAAAAGAGAGAAGGTGAGATGAAAAATTTATTATGGAGAAAGCATTCCACAAGATGTGAAATTGTTATTATGGTGCTCTTGAATGGAATCAAGAATTGTCAGAATCCTAGGTGGAAGACCAAGATTCTTCAGCTATAGGATCATTTACTTCAGTTGTGCTCTGGAACTGCTTCAAGAACTCATCACGGCTAATAGGTTTGTGGTAAAGTTTTAGACGGTGCCCATTGACAAGTAATTTAAATTGAACAGGATCAATTGTTGAAATTTTTACTTCTCCATTGTCAAATACTAATATGATCTCATAAGGCCCAAGCCATCTGGTGTGAAATTTTTCAAGTGTGTTCTGGTATCTAGAATTATATAACAGTGCCCAATCTCTGACAGAAAATTTCTTATCATGGATGAACTTATCATGTCTTTTTTTCCTTTGATGTTGTATCAACTCTATATTGTGGAGAGAAAAATTCCTATATTCATCCAATCTGTTTAATTATAGTAATATATCTTGTTATGCTTTGGTGATATCTATATCTAGTTCCAAAGCAATGTGAAGTGTTTTATGCTGGAATTCAATTGGCATAGAGGCTAATTTTCCATATACCAAATCAAAAGGAGTAAACCATGTGGTGTGGTAAGCCCATATGGCTTCAGGAAGATGGGTAGCCCAATCCTTTTTATGCACAACTACTATTTTTGTGAGAATGGATTCAATCTCCTAGTTTGTGATTTCTACCTAGCCATTAGCCTGAGGATGGTAGGGTGAAGATTTTCCATGACACACCATGTACTCCTGCATTAGCTCTATGATAAGGTTAGAGGTGAATTGTACTCCTTGATCTGTGACAATTTCCCTTGGTACTCCAAATCTGGTGAATATACATTCATAAAGAAACTTAGCAACTTTGTGATCTCTGGCATGTCTTGTAGCTTTGGCTTCAACCCATTTTGTTGCATAATCAGTACATACTAAGATGTAAGACTTTCCATGAGAAGAGGGCTCAATACGTCCAGCAAATTCAATACCCCACTTGACAAAGGGTGTGACAACTACCTGTGGCTATAGGGGCATTTCATCAGTCTTTATAGGTCATCCCATATGTTGGCACCTATCACAGTGTTGAGTATGTTTGGCTACATCCTTATGTAATGTAGGCCAGTAATACCCAGTTGTCAAAATCTTTTAGGCTATCCTCTTTGCGGAAAAGTTTCCTCCACAAGGTTCATCATGGCATGCCCGAAGGATGTCATAAGTTTCATCATCTTGAACACATCACCTTGTGACTTGGTCTGGTCCTATATAAAACATGAAGCCTAAAATCCAAGAGAAGTTAAAGCTCTTTTCAACTAACAGATGATGATGTTTAGGAGAAAAGTGAGGTGGCATTCTCCCTGTAGCAAGGTAGTTCTCTAAGTCTGCATACCATGGATTAAAAGAATCAATAGAAAACAAGTGCTCATCAGGGAAACTATCATCAATTACTACAGGATCATCTGGCACTTGCAGTCATGACAAGAAATTGGCCACTACATTAGCCTTTCCTGGTTTGTCTATGATCTTTACATCAAAATCCTGCATGAGGAGTAACCAGCGTGCTAGTCTGCCACTAATGGCAGGTTTATCATTAAGTACTTGATAGCTGAATGATCAGTATAAAAAAATACTTCATAGCTTGTGATGTAGTGCCTAAATTTATTTAATGCATAAACAACTACTAGCAACTCTTTTTCAATAACAATATAATTCAATTATGCTCCTTGCAAATTTTTACTAATGTAGTAAATTGCATGTTCAATAATACCTTCTTTTTGTCCCAAAACTGCTCCAATAGCATAGTCAGATGCATCTATGTGGATATGGAATGGAAGCTTCCAATTAGGTCCTCTGAGAATAGGTGTTGTTGTTAGCACATCTTTTAACTTTTGGAATGATGCTTCACATTCCTCTATCCATGCAAATTCAGCTTCTTTCTTCAACAAATTATATAGTGGTGCTGCAAGTTGGCTAAAGTCTTTTATGAATCTTCTATAGTAACTGGCATGACCAAGGAAACTTCAAACATCCTTCTACTTAAATGGTGTGGGGAGTGTGTTGATAACTTCAATTTTTGCAGGGTCAACCTGAATTCCAAAAGATGAAAGGTAGTGTCCTAGGACTATGCCTTCCTCCATTATCATGTAGCACTTCTCACTGTTAAGAGAGAGATTGTAATCTTGACATCTCTTAAGAACCTTTTCCAAGTTTTCTTATGCTTCTTCAAATGTTGTGCCATGAGTTGTAAATTCATCCATATAGATTTCAACACAATCAACAGCTATGTCAGAGAAAATACCAAGCACTGCTCTCTGGAAAGTAGCAGGAGCATTACATAGTCCAAATGGTAAGATTGAATAAGTGAAGGTTCCCCAAGGGTAGGTAAATGTTGTTTTTTCTTGGTCTTCTAGTGCTATTTGTATCTGATTATACCCACTAAAGCCATCTAGAAATGAAAAGTACTTTTTACCCGCAAGATTGTCAAGTACTTGGTCAATGAAAGGTAGTGGAAAGTGACCCTTCTTAGTGGCTTTATTAAGTTCTCTATAGTCAACACAAAATCTCCACTTTCCTCCTTTCTTTGGAACAATTACAAGAGGAGAAACCCACTGACTGTCAAAAATAGGATAAATGAAACTTGCACTAAGAAGCTTTTGCAACTCGGTCTTAACTATATCTCTTAAAGCAGGGTTAATTCTTCTTTGAGCTTGTCTCACCAACTTGTATTCTAGGCTTATGTATATTCTATGAGTACAGAGTTTGGGATCCATCCCTTTCATGTCAGTTTAATCCCATGTAAAGGCTTGCTGACTATCCTATAAAAGCTTGATAAGACTAGACATCTGGGATTCTGTGAGGTTTTTATTAACATTCAGCTCCTTTCCTGAAGTAATCTCAACTTTCTTAACTATTTCTAACATCTGAATTTTTTCTATGGATGGATACTTTATCTCATGGGGTAGCAAGGTATGGAGATAATCAGGTGCTATAGGAAGTGGAGATGTGGGTTGCTTGGGTAGTATTGTTTGAAGGGAACAATTTGGATCATCACAAGATGACTCCTCTGAACCATATTGGTTGGTAAGGATTGCTGCTAGTCTATCATCTTCTTCTTGTGATACCATGAATGGATTTCTATCAATTACCATTAGTTTTTGCACAGAGCTTACTTCAAGGGTAGCATCTCCTAAGTCTAGCCAGACAATTTGATCAAGTTCACTTTGGGGTTTTGCAAGAGAATACAGAGTTAAATTTTTGGTATTTATTCCATCTGATATGGTCATCTTCCCTAAATGGCATGCAACGCAAGCATCATCTGTGGCTAACCAAGGCCATCCTAGGATTAGTGGATATCCTCCTAGGGTGGCTTTAGATGATAGGACTATAAAATCAGAAGGGTAGTCTAAGGAATCCAAAGTAACAATAATATTCTCAACCATACCATCAAGCTTAACTATGGAATTATCAGCTAACTACAATATTGTTGGTGTGTCCTGCAAACCAATGATATTAAGTTTCAGTAGAAATTCTCTAGTCATAAAATTAATTGATGCTCCCAAGTCAATGAGAACATTCTAAATTTGGGTACCATTAATGAAGATGGTTACCACTGGACTTCCTAGATCTGAATACTTGGGCATGAAAACTTTGCTTAGCATGAGATCAAAGAGCTAGCCTAAGACATGGATAGTATCAGGGTCTTTCTTTTTCCTTCTAGGTTTTTTGATACAGGCTTCTTTAATTGCTTTGGTATAAACTGGAATTTCTTTAAGTGCATCCAACAAGGGAATCTGTACTATCATTTGCTTGAGCTTATCAATCAAATCAATGGCTATAGGATTCTCTTTTGGAGGAATGACCTGAGATGGTTTTTGTGGATAAAGAGGATTCTTAGGCACTGGTGCAGTTTGAGAAACATGTGGAACATCAATAGGATTTTTCACAGGTGTGTCTTCAACATCAGCAACTTCGGTGATTATTGGCTCCTTGGTTGCAGGTAGTGTAGTTCCTGATTTAAGATGGATATCATTTACGTGCAAAGAATAGGCTTGTTGCTTATTATTAGGATTTGGAGTGGGCTGAGCTAGAAGTTAAGTTGGCTTTTGAGGATTGCTATTTTCTATAGGAGGTGGTGGCATAATAGCTTGCTGTTGAGGTGGAGGCATTAGTTCTTGTTGTTGATTAGGCTGATTGGATCCCCATCAAGGTTGTGGTTGCCAGCTACCCTAAGGTGGCCATTGGCTATTCTATTGTGGATGTTGATAAGAGTTATACTGTTGTTTGTATGGGTTAAATGGTGGTTGCTGCGAATAGGCTTGGTTATAGTATGGTTGTTGATTGGACTAGTTATGATTCCAATTCTAACCCTGAGGAGCAAAATTTTGGGGGTTTTGGTTTGGCCAATAGCTATTATTATTATAACCAAAATTATTTAGTGGATCTAGAGGCATACCTTGTCTCTGATCCCATGGATGCCTTTGAGCTACGTTGAAAACTTCTCCATTCTCCTCATCTATAGCTTTAAACTCGGTGGGCATTGGGCTAACATCCACAGATGTAACCTTCTTACATTTTCAGTTTCTCTTCTTCTCTCTACAATGAGAATAGAACTCGGCAAGCACAACATCTATCTCTTCCTTCTTCCTCCTTGCTTGCATACTATCCAGCTGGGTGGCAACATCATTAATGATGTCTTGCTTGAAGTCAGATAGAAAATTAGATAACTCTACTTTGGATACTCCTAAACCACCATTGGACTTATATGGTAGGTCTCTAAGTCCCCTACCCTTCTTCATAGTGGCCCTTGAATAATTTTGACATATATCATTTATGTCATCCCAACCTTTTTGTGTGATATCTCCTCCTACCATTAGGTCTAGAGCCTCAATACTTCCATCATTCACACCTTTTAGGAAGAGGTGTTTCTGAGATGCCTCATTTAACTGGTGTTGTGTATTACACTACAAGTTGAACATAAATCTAGATACATAATCCTCCAGTGTTTCATCCTCCTTGTGAGACATTTTAAAAATGCCATCACCTTTCAAATCTTGACCTTGACAGTACTCTTTGTACTTCATAAGAAACATTGTGCGCATGGCATTCCAATTTGCTACAACATTGGCACCTAACCCCATGAACCATCTCAAAGTAGCTTCTTTTAGAGTTGATGGCAACAACTTCAGCTTGTGGGCATCAATGGTATAGTCATAACTCTGGCAAAGAATATCAAATTCAAAGAGGAAGGTCTCAGGGTCCTCTGTAAGGAGGCCATAAAATTTGGGAAGTGCAGCAGTAGGTATATTTTTCAAATTTTGGTTGCCTTGCTGTTGAGGTATAGGAAAAGGAAAGGGAACCTAAGCAACCATTCTGGGAGGAGGACCTTGTGGTGGCTGATATACAACAAGAGCAAGTAGATTATCTTGATATTTAGGTTCAGCAAATAGGTCATTTAAATGCAGTGATTCCTCAGATGATGAAGAGGATATGTGTTCCTGAGCATCAGCAAATAGATTTTCAAAGGGTTCTTCTTCTTCGTTCTCACTTTGTGGTTCTTCAACTTGAGGATTAAATAAATCAAATGGCTCTCCTTGGTAGTTATGGAGAAGAAATCTGCCAAGGTGATCTCTCCTTCTATGCATAAAAATGCTTACTTAAGTACTAAATTAAAACTAAGACTGCAACTACAAGGATTAGTTTGAACTAACACCATCCCTAGCAATGGAACCAAAAATGCTTGGCCAAACAATAGTATCAGAAACCTAGAGCAATGGACTACCTATTTCAGGATTGGACACCCCAAATGATTCCTAAATGCATTATTTGGTCTCATTTAATTATCAACTAGGGACGTAAACTTGGAATGGTGCCTGTAAAGTATATGCTTCAAACCTCCTCTTCTAAGTCTATCTAAGGAATTCAAATGCTTATACTTTAAGAAAACTATACTAAAACCAGTAGCCAAATGTATTCTAATCAAAGTAGGAAATTACAATTAGGAACTACTCTAATTGACTATGATGCAAGAATAGGCTACTGATTCTGGTATTAGTAGGTACAAGAACAGTAGAGTTCTAAAACATATAAATGAATAGGAAAATGAACTCTATACTAACAAAGTGATTCACTCATCAAGTGGGCCCCCTTGAGTGAGTGAATGAGAATAACAATCAAGATGAAAGTTGAAAACTTGAACTAAACATTCTATTCATCCATAAAATGATTACACTTGATTGAAACAGTATGCAAAAGCTCTATTAAAAACTAGTTTGTTTGACTAACTCCAAAAGAGTCACAACAGTTGATTATTTAAAAGAAAGGAACAACTAACTCCTAAATCTATGATCACTTCATAATTGAGGATCGGTTACAACTCGTAAAGTTTCATAACAAAAACATTATTAACTATAAACATTCCCAGAATATAGCACACACTAAATCTATGCATTGCATGCAACAGAAAGTATTGACTTGCTTGCAAAGATTCTACAATCTATGGTTGGCTTTGATGACTCCCGCACCAATATGTTGGTCTTTGAATATCCATGGCCAACTCTTGCAAAACAATCAATGCACACATATCCAAGCATATACATATATATCCACATCATTAATATTAGGAAAAGGTGTAAGTCTTAATTATCACTCTTGCAAATCCTATGGGTACAGAAGGTAACTACCCAAAACATAGCTTAGGAGAGAAAACACCCATTAACATGTTTAACTATTATATTCCCCATTCCTGTCCATGAATTTAAGCAGATATTATGTCTCTAGAGGTATCCACATTTCCAACTTATGTTCACACACACATATATAACATATACATAGAAACCATAACTTCATATGCTTAAAACCATAAATTCATGTCTATGTGCAATCAACTTGTTCTAGAAAGAGAATAAAAATTAGTGAAAAAGATGGCTATTTAGGAGCCTATCAGTCACTATCAGGAGGTCTGCTGGAGCTAGCCTATAAACCATGCTAACTCATAGAAGCAATGAAGGTTTGCATCATCAAACTCAGCTAAGTAACCTATTGCCTCATCTGTAGTATCTTAGACTGTAATGATCTGACATCTGAGGCTAAGGCTAGTGTAGGAGTCTATGTTGGGGCATGGGCAGGAGGAGTCGATGGAGGAACAATAGAAGAAGATGGAATGGAATAAGATGGAATGGAAGATGATGGCATGGAAGATGATGGAATGGATAAAGATGGAATGAAATAATATGAAGAAGATGGAAGAACTAAAGAAGATGGCATCGCAGTAGAAGCATGAGCCTGTAATGAAGGAGCCTGTGGAATAACCTGTGGCATGGCCTGCGGAGGAGCCTATGCTAGAATACCCTATGCCTGATCTAACAAAATCCATGCATCTTGAGCATCAATATCAGTAGCTACCTAAGCATCCAACTATCCCTGATGTCATACCCTATCACAACTCTATTTGGCTATAGGATCCACAGCAACCTGATGCAAAAATCTATCCATGCCAGCACCCCTCATCTAACCACCACTCCTAGGAGGAATAGGCATGAAAACAATCACTGGAATCACAACTCTACCTCTTGAAACTTCTCACATAACCCATCATCCTTGATGACCTCATCTACCATGACCCACACCTCCATCCCCACCCCCACCTCCATCCCCATCCCCGCCATCATCCTCTGACTCCTCGATCCAAGGCACCTGCTCTGCTAGATCTTTGAACTTAGAAAAGGGTTTCAAGTGAACCAATCTACATACTCATCCATCATCCCAACAATTATAATATGGTCTCTCCTATCCCATGGTAGGTGACCTAGTTTCTCTACCTCCTATCGAGTTGTCCTATAATCAATCTGGGGCCCCCATAGTGATCACTCCACTTGAACCTGGGCATACATAGCTAAACCCTGAGGCATGCCCTAAGTCTTCCCATACTATTGTAATACTCATAAGAAGTAAAATCTCTCAATGATATGTGAAGTGTGCCCTATCATCCATCGAGGAGAACTCATGAAAGGAATCTCAGAAGCATCCTCTAGCCAAGCCTCACATCCAATATAAGGTCACCATACAACCTGATCCACATCATTGATCATCTGGCGCTAGTAATCCAACTTTCCCAAATGGGCCTACACTACCATGCCCTCATACATCTAGGCAAAAGGCCACCCAAGATCATAGTGACAAACAATGATAGGCCTAGTAACTAGGATGTTCTCCCATGTCCATAACTACAAAAAAATGACTCTGGTAGATAGAGTCGTTGAATGATGATAAACAACTGAATGCAACTCATGGTATAGCTGTGCTAAAATGCAAGAACCCCAATCAAACCATTGGGGCTGAGCCATCAAATCCTCTAGAATGTGCCCCAAAATTACCATAAAGCCATGCCCTCCATGATCAAGGAGAAGGAAGCCACCAATAAGAGCACCCAAAACTACTGGAAGATGTTAGAAAGTAAAGACCACCAAGATAACTGAGAGGGGGGGGGTGAATCAGTTATCTGATAATTAAACCATTTATCAACATTAACTTCAATATCAACTTCAATAGCTCTAAACCATATAATTAATGTAGTAACCACCCATAGAAAGATAACCATACACAATGACACAATAACATAAGATATGTTAACTAGGGAACCTCTTGATCAAAGAGTAAACCCCAGTGGGAATGATGCCCACAAAATGATGCACTAATATGAAAGTTCATTGTTAGAGGATGGACCCTATTAGGAGTCTTATGAAATACATTTAGTACATATGAATCTCTTTAGGATATTTTGAATCCCTGTTAAAAGATTCTAACCCTATTAGGAGTTATAGAAGACAGAAGGACCCACTGCCCAAACAACTTCAAGGCAAGATCTCTGAACTCACTATCTAATAGATCTTAGGATTATTAAATAGAATAATATGAAATATGTTACCTCCTTCACACTATGCCAAAACCACACTCTCTACTACACAAGATCACAAATCTAGATCTTTGTACTTCGCAAGTCTTCCTTCATCACTGAATTAGCTCTTTTCTTCACTTCATGCATACATTCGCATCAAAAATTTCAGAACTTCATATTAAAACTATTAAAATCCTCACATAAAAAGGAAAGCCTTCCTTCCTTTATACCACACTCAAATAATTACAAATGAGTTGGCATGCAAATACAAAATAATAATTTCAACACGCTACATCAAAATTACATAAAACTGTCAGCTTCCAAATTCAATAACTTTCCAATCATGTGACCTTAAAGTTTCACTATGAACCACATCACCACCAATGAGTCTCAAACTTCCCTTTAACTACATAGAATCAGATTCCATCCCAATTAGGAGATATCCTCCGATTACCAAAAATCGCTACATGGGAATGCTGCCAGAATACTACTTCCACCAAAATGCGTATAACCTTCATGAATAAATGAATTTCTTTTTGCACTCTTAACCATAGGATAATAACACATCATAGAACATACCATCAACTACGCATAACTCAATCTACAATATAACATGTGTGCAAAACAAAATTGTGCCTGCTACTCTGCTAAACTCTAGAATATCACTGTGTTGACATCAATGACAATCATAGTCATGAATGCAACAACCACTGCTATGGAATGATTGCCAAAGGCTTTAGCATTCATTCCTAACAATCTCCCCCATTGGTATTGATGGAAACATAGATAAAAAACATCCAATGTTCCAAAAATCCAATCACTGCTACTCAACTGCACTACTGCTCTTCATCAAATCTTGCTTCGTTATCCTATTCAATCTCTCCAATAAATGTAGTTCCTCAATGTTTTTCATGATTCTCTCCCCCATTGACATCAATGATAGAAATTTCATCACTATGTCAAACAATAGCTCAATGTCAAAAGACACTATTCATAAAATACATTCACAAGAGTCCTCAATGACTCAGCTTAGATACACATACTCCCCCATAGAGGAAGTACCAACATCCAATCCAGAAAATAGATAGGGCCATAAACCACTAGACGGATGCAACCAACTACATCATTACTCAAAATTAGGTTGGGGCATAACCCCAAGCATACCTCTCAGATACTCAAATGTATCCTTAGGCAAAGGCTTAGTAAATATATTTTCTATCTACTGCTTTGTGCTTATGTACTCCAGTCTGACTTCTTTATCTGCAACTTTCTCTCTTACAACATGATACTTGATCTCTATATGCTTTGTTTTAGAATGTAAAACCAGATTTTTAGACATACTAATTGTACTTGTAATGTCACAATATATGACAATAGGCTCATCAAACTTGATTCCAATGTCCATCAACATCTGCTTCATCCAAATTATCTGATTACAATTTTTTGTTGCTGCTACATATTATGCTTCTACTGTACTTTGTGAGATACAATTATACTTTTTACTCAACCAAGAAACTAATCTTCCTCCAAGCAAAAAGGCTCCACCATTGGTGTTTTTCTTATCATCAACACTGCCTCCCCAATCAGCATCAGTATATGCACATAGGGTAAAATCATCAGAATTTTCATACCACAATCCATAGTCCATTGTGCCTCTAAGATATCTTAATATCCTTTTTACTACTACATAATGTGACTCTCTAGGTTTAGCTTGAAATCTTGCTACCATTCCAACTGAATGTTGTATATCTAGTCTAGTGTGTGTCAAGTACTGCAATCCACCAATCATAAATTTGTATTTCTTTTGCTCAACTTCTGGTGTCTCATCTTTATTAGATAATTTATGTCTAGTAACCATAGGTGTTCCAACTAGTTTACAATTCTCCATACTGAATCTTTTCAACAAATCATTCAAGTACTTTGTCTGACTTATAAAGATACCATCTTTGTTTTGTGTTATTTGTAATCCCAAAAAGTATTTCATTTCTCCAATCATACTCATTTCAAATTTTGTCTTCATTTCATAAGCAAATTTGTCACTAGCTTCATCTTCTCCTCCAAAAATAATGTCATCAACAAAAATAACCAAAACTAACAATCCATTCTCAATTTCTTTTGTGTATAAGTTACTATCAACTGTTCCTTTTGTAAATCCCAATTTTAACAAATACTTATCTAATCTAGGATACCAAGTTCTAGGTGCTTGCTTTAGTCCATACAATGCTTTCTTTAGTTTACATACCATGTATCCTTCTTGAGTCAAAGGAAAACCTTCAGGCTTCTCAATGTAGACTTCTTCTTCTAATTCACCATTCAAAAATGCTGACTTCACATCCATCTGATACACTTTGAATTTCTTAAATGCTACATAAGCTAAAAATATTCTTACTGCTTCAAGTCTTTCCATAAGGGAAAAAGTCTCTTCATAGTCAATTCCTTCTTGCTGTGAGTATCCCTTACATACCAATCTTGCTTTGTTTCTAATTACTTCTCCTTGTTCATTCATCTTGTTCCTGAATACCCATTTCATTCCAATCACATTTTTTTCTTTAGGTCTAGGGACCAATTCCCATGTCTTGTTCTTTTCAATCTGATCCAATTCTTCTTTCATAGCTTTAATCCAATGTTCATCTTCACAAGCTTCATTAGTAGACTTAGGTTCAATTTCAGAAATCAAACATAAATGTACCTTCTTTCTAGTCATAACTCCTTTGTCCAAACTTCCAATAACTTGCTCAATAGGATGATGTCTTGATATATACCTGTTAGGTGTCATAGTCACTGATCTTTCTTCAACTATAGATTCTTCTCTAGATTCTTCTCTATTTTCTTTAGCATGACTTTCATTCAACAATTCACTGTCAGTCTCAAAAAATTGTTCAGTAGTTTCAATGTTAGGCTGAGGGTTAGTTCCTTCATTAGATTCATAATCAAGCATTCTTTCCTGAATTTTAAACTTCTCATCAATTTTTACATTTGCACTTTCAACAATAGTTTTAGTTCTCTTATTGTAACATCTATATGCTTTTCTTTTCAAAGAATATCCAAGAAAAATTCCTTCATCGCTTATAGGATCAAACTTTCCTATATCATCATCTCTCTTAATATAACATTTGCTTCCAAAAATTCTAAAATACTTAACTAAGGGTGCATGTCCAAACCACAATTCATAAGGTGTCTTGTCTGTGTCTACTCTGATTTTTACTCGATTCATTGTATATACTATTGTATTCACTGCTTCTCTCCAAAAAAAAATTTCCAAATCACCTTCAAATAACATAGCTCTAGCTGCTTCAGTCAATGATCTGTTCCTTCTTTCTACAATACCATTTTGTTCAGGTGTTCTAGGGGCTGATAACTATCTCTTAATACCATTTACTTCACAAAAAGTGTTAAACTCTTTAGATGTAAATTCTCCACCTCTATCAGATCTCAAACATTTAATCCTCATTCCTGATTCATTCTCAACTCTATTCTTTATGACCTCAAACTTATCAAATGCTTCAAATTTTTCTTTCAAAAATGCAATCCACATCATTCTTGTAAAATCATCAACAAGAATCATAAAATACCTTTCTCCATAGAATCCTCTAGTCCTAGTAGGACCACTCAAGTCTGTATGAATAATCTCCAACTTTTCTATAGATGTAAACTTCTTGCTAGGAAATGAACTCCTTTTCTGTTTAGCCATCACACATTCCTTGCAAATCATGTTAGTAGGCTTCATAATCTTAGGTAAGTCTCTTACTGCAAGTGTAGAACTTACTTTCACAATATTATCAAATTTTATATGATAAAACCTTCTATGCCATAACCAACTATCATCAATCTTAGTCATCAAGCATGTCATCTCAGTAGGGTTCAACTAAAATACATTACCTCTGGTTCTACATCCAGTTCCAATTAGATTTTCATCTTTATCCTTAATCACACAAGTTTTCTCAGTAAACCAAACTTGATATCCTTTATCCACTAACTGTCCAACACTCAAAAGATTATGTTTCAATCCATCAACAAAGTAAACATCATCAGTATTAGTCTTTCCATCAAGAGTAATAGATCCTATACCTTTAATCAAACAAGGTGCATTGTTACCAACTCTAACAACTCCTCCATCATAATTGTTAAACTTTATGAATTTTCCTTTATCACCAGTCATATGATTTGAACAACCACTGTCTATAATCCAATCAACTTTCTTTTCAACTTGGGAAACTAAGGCTTTTTCTTCTTTAATATCAGATTCATAATTTTCTTCCTTAATTGCTACAAATCCTATGTCATCAAAGTTATCATTATCACTGTCACTCAAATGTCTTTCAATTCTTGCTTCAATTTCTTCATCATTTGCATAATAACATTCTTTAGATCTTCTAGGCTTAAAATTGTTTCTATACTTCTTAACTCTCTTAAGACACTTAGATGCAAAATGACCATATTCTTGACATGTCCAACATTTAAAGATTTTCTTACCATCTGGTTCTCTTTTCACAAGCAAGGCAATGCCTTCTTCAATCTTCTTATCTTCATCAGATTTGGATCTGCTACTGCTGGCATAATCTCCATTCACACTTGTACTTCTAGACAAAGTAGGTCTAATGCTAAGAGCACTGAATGATGTCTCCATTCTAGGTAGTTCTCCTCATAATCTCAAATTCATCTCTGCTGCTTCCAATCTTCCAAGAAGAGTCTCTCTTGAAAATTTTGGTGTACAAGGTATCACTTGTTCAATCATTTGTGTAGTCTGCCTAAATTCCAGTGTCAATGTTCTCAAAATATTCCATATTACCTCATTCTCTATCTTTTCACCTCCACAAGACTTTATTCCTGCAACAATTTCTAACATCCTACCAATATAGCTTCTAACAGATTCATCTTCCATCATTCTGATGTCTTCAAATGCACAAATCCAATTATGTAACCTAGATTTCTTTGCATGTTCATCACCTTCAAAAGTAGAATGTAAAGCTTTTCAAATATCATGACATTTAGTTAAACTTTTTACTTGACTGTATTCATTCTCTGGAAGTGCTGATAAAAGTGCTTCTCTTGCAAGTATGTTACACATAAATAGATCTACCTCATCTTTAGAACTTGTTTCAAGATTGTCTTCTTCAATTATAGTCCTTTCATTCTTTGTAATCAACCAATAACTTGGTCCTAAACACAAGAGATGCATCTTCATCTTTTCTTTCCAGTTGTCAAAATTTACTCCATCAAACTTAGGGCTTTCTTTCTTAAAATTTTCCATAGATCTCCTTAAGTTGTTAACCTTCTCTTTCAAGGACCTACCACTCTGATACCAATTGTTAAAAAGTAAAGACCACCAAGATAACTGAGAGGGGGGGGGGTGAATCAGTTATCTGATAATTAAACCATTTATCAACGTTAACTTCAATATCAACTTCAACAACTCTAAACCATATAATTAATGGAGTAACCACCCATAGAAAGATAACCATACACAATGACACAATAACATAAGATATGTTAACTAGGGAACCTCTTGATCAAAGAGTAAACCCCAGTGGGAATGATGCCCACAAAATGATGCACTAATATGAAAGTTCCTTGTTAGAGGATGGACCCTGTTAGGAGTCTTATGAAATACATTCAGTACATATGAATCTCTGTTAGGAGATTTTGAATCCCTGTTAAAAGATTCTAACCCTGTTAGGAGTTATGGAAGACAGAAGGACCCACTGCCCAAACAGCTTCAAGGAAAGATCTCTGAACTCACTCTCCAATAGATCTTAGGATTATTCAATAGAATAATATGAAATATGTTACCTCCTTCACACTATGTCAAAACCACACTCTTTGCTACACAAGATCACAAATCTAGATCTATGTACTTCGCAAGTCTTCCTTCATCACTGAATTAGCTCTTTTCTTCACTTCATGCATACATTCACATCACAACTTTCACAACTTCATATTAAAACTATTAAAATCCTCACATAACAAGGAAAACCTTCCTTCCTTTATACCACACTTAAATAATTACAAATGAGTCTGCATGCAAATGCAAAATAATAATTTCAACACGCTACATCAAAATTACATAAAACTGTCGACTTCCAGATTCAATAACTTTCCAATCATGTGACCTCAAATTTTGCACTATGAACCACATCACCACCAATGAGTCTCAAACTTCCCTTTAACTATGCAGAATCATATTCCATCCCGGTTAGGAGATATTCTGCGATTACCAAAAACTGCTACACAAGAATACTAACAGAATACTGCTTCCACCAAAATGCTTATAACCTTCATAAATAAATGAATTTATTTTTTGTGCTCTTAACCATAGGCTAATAACACAACATATAAAATACCATCAACTGCACATAACTCAATCTACAATATAACATGTGCGCAAAACAAAACTGTGCCTGCTACTCTGCTAAACTCTAGAATATCACTGTATTGACATCAATGACAATCATAGTCATGAATGCAACAACCACTGCTACAAAATGACTACCAAAGGCTTCAACATTCATTCCTAACAGAAGAATCTAGAAAGATGGAAACTCAGCCCACTGAATATGGTTATCACCAATCGTCAGGTCCTAGAATACCTGTCAACAAGCTATACCATCATAAACCTGATCGTAGAACACCAACTCTCCATGTGTAGGGATGCAGAGGATGTGGTACACATCCTTGGGAGTGATGGTCATCTCTCCCATGGGTAGGTGGAATGTATTATGGTTAGAGTGCCACCTCTTTGCCATAGTGGTAATCAATCCCTGATTCACTCGAAATCGAGATAGGACAAGCATAAATGATAGACTGTATCTTCCTATATGTCGGTGATCTGCACCACTCAAATCATTGATCATGCTAAAAGGTAGAGGATAAAAACCTCGAATAGAAAGAAACTTAAGCTCGGCCTACAAAAAGAAAGTTTAAATCACATTAGTTTTGAAAACAATATCTTTTGAATCATCCTAAGTCAATCAAACATTTAAAAATTATCAAACCATAATCAATTTTCTTGATTCTATTCAGAGAGGATGGAAAATTTATCATCATCCATCATCTAAATCGAGATTGATAATCAAAAATTCAAACTAAATTGACTCAAATTGACATCCTACAACTTGCTACCAAATCAGGTTTGTTACCTAAGCCAATCAACTGATTAACAACACTGGACAGTCTGAAAACTGACTAAGTCATATGCATTGTTTTACCAAACAAGGTGAAAGCACTATTTTAAGGATTAAAAGCGCTAAAAGGAAAAAGCGCAGCTAAAAATATTGAAAGCGCAAGTAAAATTTATGAAAGCATTGTTCTAAGTAGTAAGTGCTAAAAGACTTTAAACGCGCTAAAATAATTCATGTACGCACTAATTAAAAAATCAAAAATGCAATTGAATTTATACATGCTAGAGAAAAATGTAAAAGTGAACTAAGCCCTAATTTCAACGTCTGTACGTGCTATTAAAAGATGTGAAAGTGCTATTAAAAAATGTGGAAACACTATTAAAAACCATGGAAGCGCTAAAAGGGAGGTGTACGCGCTATTAAAATGCTTAAAAGCGCTATTTAATTTGGAAAAAAGAAAAAAAGGGGTTTTCCAAGAAAAATTCATTTTTTTCAAATTAAATACATTAAATTGACAAAACAAGTTGATCGGGTACATACCAGAGGTCCATAGGTCAGTGGCCGAAGATACCGATGCCCTCACTCAAACTGGTGCTCACTAATCAGGATAACCATGATGAATCAACTCAGAGAAGTCAGAGAGAAAATTCAAATAGTAAAGGGAAAATGACTTATTACCCCTCTATATAGGCCATTTTGACCTAAAAAGGGTATCTTTGACCATAAATTGACCAGGGACCCAAATTTTTCACCAATTCTACCAAATCAGGGGCATTTGTCATCAAACAAACGCAAATTCATTATTGGAAATGAAATCAAAATTCTTTATAAATTGACCTAATTAACGCAAAACTGACCTAAACCATCATATTTTTCAAACAACTATCAAATTTCATTTCATTTTTGAGGGGGCATACACTCAGCTAGTTAGGAACAACATTAGTATCATCAAATTAGGGGCATGACCATCAACTCAAAGCATAATCTTTTATCAAAAAAAATTTCACTTATGAATTGAAAGGGGCATTCAACATCGAATCCATTCAAACCAGGTACCATATCAGATAACTCATCATCAAATCGACCATCGAGACATCAAATTCAATCAAACTTCATCAAAATCTGCATCTTATAACGAACATTACAATCGACCATTGATGGAATCATATTAGTTGAATCAAGACATTCTTTGAATCAACACACTTTGCATGTCAACTCAAAGAGGGGCATTTGTAATCACCAAAAATTGGACAAGATCATTTAAGTGAGAAATCAAGGCAAAAACCAATGCAAATTAATCATACCAATGCAATTTAATCAAAACAAGTTAAAATCAAAGCAAAATTGCAATCAAGCTAATAATATGAATTAATTAAAAATCAAAAGTCATTAAATCAATTTGAATCAAATAAATCATGATTAACCAATCAATTTTGTAATTAATCTAATTAACTACATAGTCCAATTTAAATGAAATCAACCCATTTAAGGGGTACACATGGCTAAAAAAATTAAATTAATTCAATTAATTAATTCCTATTTTCTCTCAACCACCAAATGGGAGGAAAATGAATCAACCAATATGAATTGAGGATCAAACTCACATGGATCAAACCTAAATTGAATCTCAATCACTCACTTGGAGGATGCATCTTGTCCACATATTTTGTCCTCTTGTCCCAAGCTTCAAGGAAAAAATATTTAAATGGTCTCCAAAGGTGGAACCATAGACTCAACTCTCACCTAACCTTGATCAACTCAACTACACCCCCTACCCTTGCCAAAATCTATAAAAGCAAGGCATAATTGAATCAATAATCATCCACAAAATCTAAGAATAGCATCAAACCTCTTGTAATTTATAGCTAGAAAGGCAAATTTAGATTTAACTAGGCTTAATTTCAATTTGGAATTGAATGTTTAGTTTGCTTATCATTTAATTCTCATTTTAGGACTATCACTAATGGAATCTTGTTGAGAGCTTTGCATTAGCATCCCTAAATAGAGATCCATAGAGTGCTTAATTGTCAATTCTTTGCTTAATTAGATTTCTATTTGTGGTAATTTAGTTGTTATTTGAGTTATTGATGATACTAACCATATGAAGGTACTTTTTCTAGTACACACTACTTATATAGAGTTGTAGGGGGATTTTAGGGTTCAATTCTAGAAGGGTAGATTGTAGGTCTATCTTGCAAATCATTATAATGAAAATTCCATGTGGTTTTAGCATGTTACCTTTTTAATTATTTTAATGTCATTTCACAAAAGATAACGGAAAGAGAGTGTTTCTATTCTTTCCATTCTTATATTCTTGCAATTTTTTGTTTATTTCTCTATTGTGTTGTGTATGTTTGGTTGAATAAGAGGAATACCCTTAATCAATATGTGTGTATGTATGTGTGTGTGTGCATGTGTATGTGTGTATATATATATATGTGTATGTATATACATGCATGTATACAATCACATATGCTTGCACGCATACATACATACATGCATGCATGCATCCATGCATATATACATATTTGCATATATGCATATTTTCATATTTGTATATTTACATATATACATATAGATATATATTATAGCAAGGGCTGTATCTATTTATCTTGTTATTTCCTTTAGGTGTTGTATTTTTTATGTATTCTTTTAATTATTTTCCAAATTCTTGATTTTATTATGAATTATTTTATTTTTGTGTAATTAAGTGATTAAGAACAGTGCTCTACCACTTCTAATAAATTAACTCAAACCCCAATAGAATCATGCAATAAAGGGAAACTTTAAAATATAAAAACCCATGCTATATTAGAGCTAGAATAAGCATTCAAACACTAACACTAAATATTGTATTAAATCTGATTACAAGACTTGTGTAGAAACAAATTATAGGAGCTCGATGATATTAGATCCAAATGAAAAATTAAATATAAATTTATAACACTATACATTAGAGTCTAATCACTAATTATCAAATAAATGTGATTATGAACCTATGGAAACATCATAATATCATTAAATAAACTAAGAAATGACACAACATAATACTAAAATGGTGAACTAGCTAGTAAGTAGGTATTGATGGAGATAAAATGATTGAGAATTAGTTATATTCAATCCTCAATTAGTTCTTATAGATCTAATTTGAATTATGAATGATTTAACTTCCCAAAATTATCAAAAAGTCCTATACATGAGGATGGCATTGTATGTCTATCCTTGGAAGGGGCATACCAATTATAAAGGAGGTAGAATATCCTTCAAGACAAAAATAAATAAATATTCAAAATATTTAGAACAATTTTAAATTTGATTCTTCAATGCAATGGCCTCACAAAACAATGTTAGGTGACCCAAAAATATGTTTCTAGTGATAATACATTATAGAACATTGTAGAAACAATATACAATCCTCAAAATATCAAGATATTCAATAAAATACTATAGTGTCACTATAAAAACAACATATAACCCTCCAAATGATGAAATTTAAAAAAATATTTTGCTAGCAATATGAAAAGCTAGAAAGTGGCTTAACTTGTCAAAAAATCAACACATATGTGATCTTTGGATGGAATCATCCAAAATGGGAAGAAAGGTTGTTCTTCCTTGATTTCAAATGTGGACTAAAAGATGGATTATATCTTCTCAAACCCTAAACAAACCAAGGTATTTTATGTTTGGATACCCTAGATTGTACAAACTACTCAAAATATAAAGATGGATGCAAAAGGATAGATTCTAGGATTCCCAAATTGAAGATAGGTATCTCTTTGATATGACTTTTCAAATCTATCCCTTGGGTTTTGAATTCCATTTCAAGTATTTAAATACATTTGGATTTTTTAATCTTGTAACTAGCATTCAAAAACATTCTTTACTTTAATTGTAATAATATTATTAGTTTTCACTAAGAATTAAAATTATCAAGCCCAAATTAAATCTTTTTATTAAATATTTTAATTTGAAAAGGGGAAAATGTGACATTCTTATAGGTATTTTTTAGATACATCATGTGCATATTAAAATTATTTAATCATATTACATGATATTGTATGGCTCTTCCCTCCCAACAATAAGGTATGTATGGCACTTTTGATATACTATGTATAACATACTTACAAAACAAGTGTATTAGCTATTAGGGCTCATCTATGGCTTGAAACTTGATGAAAGAGCATCCATGGTGTAAGAGAAATATTGCATCACCCAAAAGATATAGTCAAATTTTTATTAAGGGCTCTTTTTGGGTAGGGTTTCTATTTTTCAAAAATTTACTATTTTTAGTAATTTTTTTGTTTGAGAACAGATTGTTCCAATTACTTACATGGAGGTTCATTTTGGATATATAAGCTTGTTGATAAAGTTTCATGGCAAGATCAAGTCTAGTTTTAAAGATATTGAAATTTCTATTTTAACGGGGTGATACAAAAACTTTGAACTCAATTTAAAGGCCATAGAGGATTTGAAAGGGGTCAAAACTTGTCTAAGATAGTGCTACATTATCCTAGCTATAAAGAGCTTCAAGATGTTTCCAAAAAGTGGTTATAATATAAAATTGAGTACATCACTTAAAATTTATGGCTTTTGGAAGTTGTACCATCAAGACTCAAGTTTTAATACCAAAAGGAAGAGAGAAAAATCACTTAGGCAAGAAACTGAACTACTAGGTGCCAAAATGGAAAAGATTCACTTTCTAGAATATTCTAGAGCGGTTATTGGTGCTACATATACAAGGATGAAGGGGGATTTCAGGCTCAGTTCCAGAAGGGTATTTTGTGGCTCTATCTTGTAGACTATTGTAATGAAAATGCCCATGTATTTGTAGCATGTTATTTAAACTCAAATATTATAATGTTATTTTATTTAAAATAATAGAAAGAAAGTGTTTATATTCTTATAATTGTTCGGTTCTTGCAAATTATTTTTTATTTCCCTATTTTGTTGTGTGTGTTTGGGTTAGTGAGGGGAGTACCCTTCACCAAAAATGGTAGCTAAGGAATAAATTATCGGCATCTTATGAATGACAACAAAAATAATGATTAATAATGATAATTCCTTACAAAAGAGATCGATGCTCAATTGGAAAAATTAGATAATAAAATATCAAGAGTATAACAAAATAAGAAAGGAAGTGGAAACAAAAATATTGTCACAACTACAATTTTAGTAATAAGGAATTATAACTAGAGGGATGAGATAGGAAAAAAATAGACAATAAAATATTTAGAGTGGGATATGTATATTAAATATGATCTATTGATGCTAATCTAGATGATAGTATTGTTGGTGTGCTGAAGGATGAAGTATTAGTTATTTTGTGTTGATGAAAAATTGTTGGTTCAAATAAAGAATATTGTTGGTGTGTCTGGATATAATAAGTTTAGCTATGCATGGTGTATAGATGCTCCAAAAGTTCCTTATTTGAATATGTTTCTGATGCAAGGGCCAAGAGCAAGAGGGGCCAAAGGATGGCACACCCTAATGATCCAAGCTTGCAACACACATGTGGAAGAAACAAACAAGAGTGAGAGAGAGAATGCCAGATCTTTCATCAAATTTCATCAATTTGAATTAAACATGCCAAGCTGTAAGGCCTTCTCGATTAGGGCTTGATATTACAATGAATTACATAAGTCCTCAAACATGCGAGGATCTGCTACCAATCTCTAATCTAATGCCTTCTATCTTCTATCAAAAATTGCCTCCTATCTTCTATCAAAAACTGCCCCCTAAAACTACCACCAAATATCTACATTTATACAACGAGCTACCGAGTTGAGTCAGCCTTCAGATCCATAATTAATGGAATTAATGGTCAAATATAGGACCACACACTTCCCAATGATAGATACCAATATTAATTATGTTATCCAATATAAATGCACAAGTCGGCCACAATAGGAAACAAAACTAGACCCGTCGGTAAGCAAGATAACCGAGCAGTAGATAGACAATGCCGAGTGCCAGTGAAATAACTGACCACCTAGGAGAGAACCGACCACACCTGGTAACTAAAGGAAACTGACCAACTACCGACCAACTCAGTCAAAGAAGAAACTAAGCAACATAGAAAAACTCTAAATTCTTTTTGGTGACACAGGATTGCCAAGGACTTGAGATGCTCCTGCATCAGACACCTAGGGTTATTTTGAAATGATTCTCCAAATCATTTGGTAGGTCTAGTATGAGCTACATCCAACTCAAACTATGAAATCCATGAACTATCTTCCATCGGTCTATTCTTCCACTTAACCAGATATTCCATATACTGTTTTCCTCTTGTGCTCTTTCCAACTCTTTCCTTTAGAATCTATTCAACTTTATCATTCTACTTCTTAGGATATTCTATTGATATTGTCATTTATTCATCAGGTTCATGATACTCATATAAATCAACAATATTAAAAATCAGTGATTTGTCCATGTCATCAGGTAACTCTATCTCATATGCATTTCCACTGTCAAATTTCCTCAAAATCTTGCAAGGTCCAAACTTCTTCATTTTTAGTTTTCCATATGTGCCAACAGGAAACCGGCCTTTCTTCAAATGAACCATCACTTCATCACCAATATCAAAATTCTTTTGTCTTCTTGATCTATCAGCTCTGTCTTTGTATTTCTGATTACTGTCTTCCAGCTTCAGCTTCACATCTTCATGCAATGTCTTCATGTATTCAACAAATTTTACTCCTTTAGCACTTATCTTATTCTCATCGGCAATGTCTCTCAAATCAAATATTCCTCTCAATTGTGTGCCATTCACAATCTCAAATGGTGTCTTTCCAGTACTCCTATTCATTGAATTATTATATGCAAACTCTTCTTGTGCTAACACAGAATCTCAATTACTTGGTGTGTCCCCAACTAAACATCTCAAAAGATTTCCCAAACTTTTATTCACAACTTCAGTCTGTCCATCAGTTTGTGGGTGAAATGTAGAACTATATTTCAATTTAGTGCCAAATTTCTTCCAAAGTGTTTTCCAAAAATATCCAACAAATTTACTATCTCAGTGAGAGATAATACTCCTCGATAATCCATGCAGTCTGACAATTTCCTTAAAGAAAAGATCTGCTATATGTATTGCATCTATTGTCTTTCTACAAGGTATGAAATGTACCATCTTAGAAAATCTTTCCACAACAACAAATATTGAATCATTACCTCTTACTGTCTTCGGTAAGCCAAGAACAAAATCCATACTGATATCAATCCAAGGTTTCTCAGGTACAACAATCAGTGTATACAATCTAGTATTCTGACTTACTCCTTTTGCAACTTGACAAATACCACAACTTTTCACAAATTTTTGAACATCTCTATACAACTGCAGCTAAAAGTACTTTGCCTTCAACAAATTTCATGTTTTATCAATGCCAAAGTGTCCATCCAAACCACTACTATGTTTCTCCTTTATCAAATTGGATATCACTACTCCTCTCAATATACATAACTAAATACCTTTAAACAACATACCTTCCTGAATGAAATATTCATCCCATTTAGTATCTTGTTGATCTTGAATAGGTGCTCTACACTTTCTCCATGGCTTAGAAAAATCAAGGTCATTTTCATACAAACCTCTCATCTTATCAAAACCAAGAACTTTAATTTTCATCTCGGTCATCAAAGATCTTCTTCTACTCAATGCATCAGCAACTCGATTAGTGACTCCACTCTTATACTTTATCACAAATGTATAACTCTACAAATACTCAACCCACTTCATGTGTCTTTGATTCAACTTATTTTGACTATCCAAATATTGTAAAGCCTTATGATCAGTATACAACACAAATTCACTCAGTATCAAATAATGTCTCCATTTCTTCAGTGCTTGAACAATAGCATAGAATTATTGATCATACATAGAATATTTCCTTCTAGCATCATTCAACTTTTCACTAAAGAAAGCAATAGGTTTACCTTCTTGACTCAACATAGCTCCATTTGCACTTCCACTTGCATCACATTCTACTTAAAATACTTTACTAAAATCAGGTAATGCCAAAATAGGTAATTCAGCAACCTTCTACTTTAGGGTCTCAAAACTTTTATCAGCTCCATGTGTCCACCTGAATTCACTTTTGTCTCCTCTCATAGTCTCAGCCATAGCATTACAAATTGAATTGAAATTCCTTATGAACTTTTGGTAAAAAATTGCAAAACCATGAAATGATCTTACCCCAATAGCATTCATAGGTGTAGGCCAATTCAAAATAGCTTCAACCTTTTTAGGATCCATCTTCAAACCATTAGCTAAAATAAAAAATCCAAAATACACAATCTCTTCTTGCATGAATGAACACTTTTTCAAATTTACCAACAATTTTTCTTCTTTTAGTCTCTACAAAACTTGTCTTACATGCAACAAATGTTCTTCTCTGGTCTTACTGAATATCAAAATATCATCAAGATATACAATCACAAACTTACCCAATAATTTCTTCAAAACTTCATTCATCAACCTCATAAAAGTACTCGATGCATTAGTTGAATCAAAAGGCATAACCAACCACTCATACAAACCTTCCTTTGTCTTGAAAGTAGTCTTCCATTCATCACCTTCTTTAATTATGATCTGATGATATTACCCACTTTTCAAATCAATCTTTGTGAAATACTTTACTCTAGTCAAACTGTCCATTATGTCATCCATTCTCAGTATAGGAAACCTATACTTCACGATTATCTTATTGATTGCTCTGGAATCAGTACACATTCTCCATTCTCCATTATTTTTTGGTGCAAATATAGTAGGTACTGCACAAGGACTCAAACTTTCTCTGATCAAACCTTTCTCCAGCAACTCTTGAATCTATCAGTTCAATTCCTGATTCTTGGTAGGTATCAACTGATAAGGTGCCTTGTTCGGTAAACTAGCTCCAAGGATTAGATCCATACAATGATCAATACTTCTTTTCAATGGAAAACCATCAGGTACATTATTAGAAATGATATCACTATACTTGGTGAGTAACTTATCAATATCCTCAGGGACATTATCTTCTATTTTCTTACTCGATTTATTAGGAATCATAGCAAAACATACATCATCCCTCTTCAAAGAGTTAACATACTTCCTTCCTTCCATCAAGAAAAATTTCACAAATGTGCAAACATTACTAACAGGTTCTTCTATCAATGCTAACAAGATTTGTTTCTTTCCATTAGCCACAATAGTATACTTATGCAATCTCCCATCATATATAGCATGTCTATCATATTGCCAAGGTCTACCCAAAAAAATATGACAACAATCCATAGGCATGATATCACATAACACCTTATCATAGTACTTTCCAATCTTGAAATTCACATAACATTGTTCACTTACCAGGAGTTTATGTTCATCTTTGATCCATGAAATTTGATAGGGCTTCGGATGTACCAACCTCTCCAACTGCAATTTTGTGACCATCTCTTTAGATACCAAATTCTCCGAGCTACCACTGTCAATGATTACCTTCCAAAATTTGTCAGAAACTCTACATTTGGTCTTGAACAAACTTTTCCTTACTAGATCTTCCTTCTTTCTTTCATTCCATAGTGCTCTTCTTACCATCAAGTTATTTTCTTTCTCAGGTTCATTTGGTGACTCTTCTTGCACCAAAGTGTTTCTACTGCTACCAGCCTTCTTACTAGCATGTGTACATTCAAAATATCTATGTCCTTCTTCTCCACAATTATAACAAGTTCCTCAAAAACTTCCTCTGCTATAACCACCTTGGTAGTTACTGCCTCTACCTCTAGAACTTTCACCTTTCCACTCGGTCTTGCCTTTGTCTAGATTTGTCTTTTCTAGTTCAGATCTACCATTTTCACCATTAGATCTACCTCTTACTCTAGGTAATCTACCATCATGACCTCTCTATCTTTTCCCATGTCTTTATTCAATTTCTCCTCAGCTTTCAAAGAAAATTGATAAGCCTCCTCAATGTTCTCCAACTTGACCATGCTGATCTCCTCTTGGATGGAAACCCTCAAACCATTAAGGTATCGACCGATTCTTTCCACATCATCTTCATCATGTCCAAATTTGATATCTAATCTATAGAATTTCTCACTATACTCTTTTATCGAGCTTTCCTTCTATCTCAGACTTTGCATTCACCGAACTAGGCTAATCTGATAATCACGGGGTAAGAACTTTGCTTTCAACTTATTGACCATTTTACTCCATACCTTGATTTTTTCTTTGCCTTTCCTCTTCTGATCCAATTGTAGATGTTCCCACCATAGGGATGCATGACTTTTCAACTTTGTGCTTGCAATCTTCACCTTCTTATCCTTAGGGATACTCTCATATTCAAAATACTTTTCCATCTTGGTGATCCAGTCCACTAGTTCATCAGAATCCAACTTTCCTCCATACTTAGGGGGGTTGAAATGTGATGTTGACTTCAGATTTGTCAAAGCCTTCAAAAATATTTCTTCACCTTGATCCACAATAGGAGCAGGTTCTGCATTCACTTGTTCTTCTTCAATTTCATCATCACTAACATCTTCAAGATGTCTGCCTCTTCTTTGGGCTATTTCCACTACTTCTAATCTATTAGAAGTCTACCTTAGCATATCTGTCAATATTGGATCTACATCTCACCTCCCACAAACCATCTTGAAAACCTTTTGCAATTATAGGTCAGATCATAATCTGCTACCCCACAATAATTCAGCCAAGGCTTCAAGAGGAACCTACAAACCTAGATCTGCAGACCTAGATCAAGATCTAACCTCACTCTGATACCACCTGACACAAGGGCTAGGAGCAAGAGGGGCCAAAGGATGGAACACCCTAATGATCCAAGCCTACAACACACATGCGGAAGCAACAAACAACAAGAGTGAGAGAGAGAATGACAGATCTTTCATCAACTTTCATCAATTTGAATTAAACATGTCGGGCTATAAGGCCTTCCCGGTTAGGGCCTGATACTACAATGAATTACAAAATTCCTCAAACATGCAAGGATCTACTACCAATCTCTAATCTAATGCTTTCTATCTTCTATCAAAAACTACCTCCTATCTTCTATCAGAAATTGCCCCCTAAAACTACCACCAAACATCTACATTTATACAAGGAGCTACTGAGTTGAGTCAGCCTTCAGATCCATAATTAATGGAAGTAATGGTCAAATCAAGGACCACATGCTTCCCAATGATGGATACTAACATTAATTCTATGATCCAATATAAATGCACAAGTCAACCACAACAGGAAACAAAACTAGACTCATTGGTAAGCAAGATAACCGAGCAGCAGACAGACAATGCCGAGTGCTAGTGAAATAACCAACCACACTTGGTAACCAAAGGAAACCAACCAACTATTGACCAACTCAATCAAAGAAGAAACTGAGCAACACAGACAAACTCAAAATTCTTTTTGGTGACACAGGATTGCCAAGGACCCGAGATGCTCTTGCATCAGTTTCTCCTTAGTCTAAAAGTTGTTCATCCACAATTTTCTAGATCTATTCATTTGGTCTAGAAGATGTTCTTACAAGAACTTCAATTTTTTTTTTGATACTAGTGTTATGACCATATAAAATTGTAGTCTTGGGTTGATGTTTTTTGAAGATAATATCATTACTCACCTAATGATGTTCAGCCTGGTTCAGAAGCTGTTAGTTGGTATGTTGTTACTTAGTAGTATCCTTTGTAATTTTGAAGGTCAACCTCATATTTATCAGAAACATTTATGTCAATCACCCTTGGTGTGACATTAATGTCTATATATTGTATTCGTGAAAGTCTAGGATATTGATTGATGAAGAAGATTTGAAAATGTTCAAATGTGCAAGTTGTTCATTCAATTTAGAGCTACCACTTAGAATTTGTAGAGAGATGTTTTTTTTTGGTATTGAATATATAGTGATCTTGATCAGACTGGTTTAGAGTATCTTTTTTTCTCTCTAGATATGGTTGGATAGTAATATTGTTGATTGATGTTCTCATTCTAGTGTGATCATATTTTCTAGTAATCTTTGTGGTTTCTAGTTGAGCCTTGATGATATATATACAATATGTTCAATCATGTTATGTTTCAGTGTATCCAAATGTTCTACCTCATCTATGATCATTCTTTAGTCTAGTATACCTCACAATAAATGTTGGGATTTCTATTTGAGTCCAACCTTGGTGCATGGATATCCACATGATTCAATATTTATTTGGGAGATGTTTTCTTGGTCGATTGTTCAACAAGCCTTAATTTTTTATTCAAACATTACATTTTAGTAATTTTATTGGTTGATGTGAAGACCATTGGATCTATCTTAAAAGGTTGTGTTGAGATTATTTGGGTCCTCTCTTTCTCTTGGAGTAGGCCACTTCTTGTATTTTGGGTCTAGATGGCCTATATTATATAATATTATTTTATCTTTGTTAAGTCCAACTTGTAGTATATATTTTAATGATCCATATCATATTAAAGGAATACATTCAAGGAAAAATCAATAGTGCAATGGTGTGTGGAAATAGTGAAGGTGATGGGTGTAATACCCCAAAATTAGCCTTAGTATATCAATCTTTGTAAATCATCAAAGTCCTATTATACTAGGCAATTATGTCTTCTAATTTACTCTACTCGACTTACTGTCAAATACAAAAAACTTTAAATCTGTATTAATCACATGCTACATTTAATATAATGGTTAAACAAACCCTATGATTGATTAATTTAAAGTCCCAGTACTTTTATTAATTAAATCCCCTTCTTCTATAAATTTAAATAAATACATTTAAATTAATTCACATTTCCTTTTTTAACCCACTTGGAATTAAATATTACATTTAATTCTATTTTCTTCTATTAATTTAAATAAATATATTTATCTATTTAAATTAATTCATATTTCCTTTTTTAAATCACTTGGAATTAAATATTACATTTAATTCTATTTTTTTCTATTAATTTAAATAAATATATTTATTTATTTAAATTAATTCATATTTCTCTTTTAACCCACTTGAAATTAAATATTATATTTAATTCTATTTGAGCACATGACTCCTAATTCTAACCAAACTCATCTTTCTTACCCACCCACTAAAATTAAAATAATGATTTCTTTAACTTCTAAAGTCTTCACTTCTCCTCTTAAGTCAAAAACAACCACATTGAAGAAATATACTTTGTCCAAATAATCTAAAACTCCACAAACTCGGATTTGAACTTTGGGGTCATTTTTGGAGGCTCTTTTATGAGTCTTGGGCCACCTAGTGACCAAAATTCAACCCTCTATCCTAAGTATATCAAGTGGGGAAGCTAAATTTGACTCTAACTACCCTCTAGAAGCCTCCTAACCCCTTCAAAACCTCACTTAAATATTTCATACGAATTTGGGTAGTAGGTTTCAATTTTCAAAGTGGATCCACCCACTCACCCACTTTGAATTAAATAATTAAAATAAGAGAATTTTAGCCCTTGATCTTCATTCAATCCTGACCGTTGATTCTCCTAAAAATCTTATAAATAGGACTTCATTTCCCTTTACAAGGGGAGCCTTCATTAGCATTGTTATTATAAATCTAAGGGATCCAAATTCTTCTATTCTATCTTCTATCTATTTCTACACCACACTCCTAGTATTCTCATAGCATTGCTTTCAAACATATAGTGCATTTCAAGGCATTTGGAGAGCTACATCAACCCATCTTTAGGAGAAGAAAGGAGGACATGGGAACTAAATTTTGGAGAGAGTTTAGATAGATTTATATTCTTCATTTTCTAAGTTGTTTCTCATGCGTAGATTAGAGCTGCTTTGCATGTTTGTTTGTATGAATCTTGTGGTTATTTCATATGCATGCAATCTATTCCAGTTTCTAATCATACATTTTGGTGAACCCGACGTGAATACTAACCTTTTTTATTTTTATTTATTTATTTTTGTGATGTTTTTGTGCTTGTAGGGCTCTTGGGAAGCTTCCTCAACAATTTTTGCAAGATTGGACTATTTCTTCCACTTCTTCTTGTCTTCCATTCTTCCACTTTCTTGTCTCATTCTTGGCTATTCCCATTCCATTATAAGGGTCTAAAATGAACTTCTAATGCATCTCATTTCAAGTTCTAAAGCTAATGAACTCTCACATTTGGATTTGGTGCACATAAAATGAACTCAAATGCTTCTATTTCCAATTTCTAAAGACAAAATCAACCTTCACACTTAGCTTCGAAATGCTTAAAAAAACCTCACATTTAGATTTGGTGCTCTTAAAATTGATGCAACTAGTTTTCAATCCAATCACTAAAGGCTAAATGAACTCTCATATTTGGATTTGGCGTACCTAAAATGAATTCAACTTGTTTCAAATCCAATTTCTAAATGCTCATGAATCCTCACATTTCCTTTTGCAGTACCTAAAAAGAACTTCACATCTTTGATTTTCCTAAAGGCAAATGAATCTCATCTAAGTAGGATTCAAAGTAAATCAACGTTTATTTCTTCAAGCTATGCTCTAATGTTCTTCAATCTTTTCAAATCTAGCTAAGTAGGGGTGAAAATTGATCAAATGTCTCTCAAATTTGCATATTCTAAGGTCAATTAACTCTAATCTTTTGCAAATATACATGTTTCCAAATTTCTCACGCACAACAACACAAAGGTGAATCGTGTTGCTAGGATTTGAGGTATTCTATTACATCTCTACAACATTTCAATTTTGGGAATAAAATGAACCTCTCATGTGTATGGCTTGTGTGGCTCAATACTTTCATAAACCACATTTCAATTTTGGGCTCTAAAAAGAATATAGATTCAATTCCACGCATAAGTGTTTCACATAATAATTAGGCCCTATGAACACTATTTGTGGTTCTTGAGAGAGTGGGCTTCCAGTGAAGCTCTTCTCAACAAGAGAATCCTTGTAGGTAGGGAGGATACTGAAAATATTTTGTGTTCCACTAGGTTTGTAGTCATTGACTTATTGATCGATGCATTCTCTCTCCGGAGAGATTGATAGACCATGAGTTGTTGACATCATGAACCTTGGTGAGACCATTTCAGTCTTAGCATGTCAGATGAACCTTGTTTGCTATGTTTTGGTGAGGTGAAGAAGCTAGAGGACTATGCTCTACTCCCTTTTTGGGTAGTATCAGAAACTCAAATCGTTGGATCCAAACAAAGTCCCAATGTGGTCCCTTTTTTGAGTCACCTTTTAGAGAGGGTTAACTGTAGTGGACATTCCCTTTATTGGGTTAACCACATGGATGGAACCTCAAGCGGTAATAGCCATTTTTGCCATGGTAGTGACAACTGCTATATAAATGTCCTTGTGAAAAAAATCTCCACGGGTGTAGTTTCTTGTTGGGCTGTCAGAACTCCTCAGCATCTTTGATTGATTAAAATCTTGGAATGTGTCAAAACTCTGGTGCGTTGGGATTGGAGTTCACCCACTTGAAATTACAAAAGTCATAGAGTCAAACCATTACTACAAACCATAGAGCAACCAAATTTTTCTTGCTAGGACTATGTGCGTAATTAAAAAATATTTTGAGAACATACACAAATAGTTCTTTAGGGAGTAGAAATACTAAGTCACTATCTTTCTTCATGTGCAAGGTTTCTTTGTCCCTTGCTCATTGTTTGAAAACAATGGTTTGCTTGAACTCCCTGATTGCTATCTTGCATGCTTGTTTAACAAATAAAAACTGAGTTCCTGCATTTATAGCTACTTGATAGTTCAAACCCATGTGCTTGTTAACAAATAGTTTCAAAACATTCAAACATCCAAAACAGTTGAATCCTTTTTTGGTAAACACGGTCATCCCAAGCTTTCACATAGTTCTGTAGAAACCCTATGTCAGGAATGAAATAGAGAGAAATAGCTTCCAATCCATTTTTCCAAGGAGATCCTTTTAGCTTGATTTTTCCTTCTAATTCATCTATCTAAATTTGGTCTCATCTTGTGTCAAAACCTTGTCAAGACAACCTCAAATCAATTCTCAAACAACAGCTAGGTGTTGTGAACTTGTGTTTGCCATCTTTTGGGCATCTACCCATACAACTAGGGCACAGTATCATACACTTACATCCAAATCATTTATCAACCAATCAACCAAACCAATCTTGATAGGGTTGTGTCATTTGATTTGTCCTAAATCAGGTCATCTATCAGTTGTCTTTTCTTGCTCTTTTGGATTCACCAAAGATTGATGGTGGAAACTTGAGCATCCTCACATAAGAAACCTGGAGAAGAGTCTAACATTTTACCCCCTCTGGCATCAGTTCATGCAAATAACCCACCAATCCCTCCAGTATCAATACTAGAACATAATCAAAATACCGCCATGTCTCAAGGTGGAACCTGTCATGGCTCTCAAGGTCATCAATCTAAACATGGTGAGGACCGAGAACCCACACCATCTAAAATAGCCAATCACCAAAACAATGATGACTTTTGAAGAATGATGAGACATTTCTTATGAGAAGAGAAAGAGGCTTATTTCTTACAACTAGCTCAACAAGGAGCCAAACTTCCTCCTAATTTCAATGTTGAAGATATCATCAAACATGAGGAAGAAACTCCCATTACTGCTATGATGAAACAAATGCATGTCATGCAAGTCAAACTTAACCAGATAGAAAAAGAGAAAACACCCATGGAATTCTCTATGGAGGCTTTATGCCCCTTTCCATTCGATAAAGACTTGTACATGCCACCATTCCTAAAAAGAATGGAAATACCCAAATATGACAAATACAATGGAAACTCTAATCCCCAAGATCATGTCAGAGAATTTTATACACAATCCATAGATTTTATGCATGAACCAACTTACTTAATGCACCTTTTCCCTTGATCTTTGGGAGGAGCGGCTATAAAATGGTTCTCTAAAATACCTCCAACTATCAAGACTTTTGAGGATTTAATCAAACTATTTTATCAGCAATACTCCTACAACATCCAATGCCCAGTCACCATGATCGACATTTGCAATTTGAAACAAAAGTTAGTAGAATCCCTTCTCACTTTTCTCAAACGTTGGAGGAAGAAATTTTCACTCTATGCTCGGCAGATTCCAGAAAATGAAAAACTTGAAATATTCATCAACAACCTCATTCCAAAACTCAATTATCACCTCCAAATACAAAATCATACTTCTTTTGATAAGATGGTAGAAAATGCCATAAAAATTGAAGATATACTTGTTCGTAAGGGAGACATATCCCTTTACAAGGAAAATAAGTTTGAAACAAGTTCTAATTCCAAACCAAAGGACAAAAAGCAAAATGTCAAATTTTGGAATAAGAACAAAGGCATTGTCATAGATGGTGTTGTTGATACTCTCTGTGCCCCATCTAAGGCACCAGCATTTAATCTCACTCTTGGCACCAAGGCCATCAAGGCTTCAGAACTGAAGACACCTGAACCTGCTAACAAAAAGTCATCTGAATATAAACCTTGGGCTTAAGATCCTAAATGCAAGTTTACTCCTCTTGGAGAATCTTTGGAATCATCTATGAAAACTTTGTTAGCTAATGACATCATATCTCTACCTGAGATCCGACAATATGACCCTGAACCTAAACCAAAGTGGTGGAGAGAGAATGAGTTCTGTGACTTCCATCATGGCAAGGGTCATAAAACTAATAACTACTTACGCTTGAAGCATCTTGTACAAGACAAAATTGATGCTAAAGAGATTTTAATTGAAAACCATAAGAACAATAATAATCATACAGCATTCATAGAACCATTTCCAAAACATGGTCAGGAAGTTTCATCTTCTCAGCCTAATATGGGGGCAAAGGTCAATTATGCCTACCCTGGAAATAATTTTGTCATCAATATGGTTGAACCATGTCTCTCTAAGAGTTTCAATGTCATCACAATTGTACGAAGAGATAGAGATCACTCCTCAACTAATGCAGTTACTTATCACAAGCTCAGGCACATCTGAAAGGACAAATCCCAGATTCATCTAATGTCCCTAAGATACCTTTCAATCTTTCTTCTACTTCCAAACAGAAGGTTGTTTCAAAATCTTCCAATCCAAAAGATACAAGGCCTACATCTTATAGCATTGTTCAACAACTCCAACACACTAATGCAAAAATATCTATGTTTGAGTTGCTTCGAATATCTCCAGCTCACAGAGCCATTCTAGACAAAGCTTTGCTTGGATCCAATGTTCCTGACGACCTTGATTTAGACAGGTTCCAGACTATGGTTGGACATCTTACATCTCCTCAATACATCTCCTTTTCAAAAGAAGATGACAATTCATTAAGTCACCCCCATAACCAACCTTTTCATATAGAAGTCTTAATCCAAAACCATCATGTCAAACATGTGTTGATAGATGGCTGGCCTCAATATTTTCTCCTACAAATTGGTGACACAATTGGGATGGTCAAAAAATGCTATTGATCCTAAAAAGAGGATAACCATAAAAGCATATGATGAACAAGAAAGATCCTCAAAAGGAACATTGTCTTGCCTATCAGAACAGGACCTGTAATCAGAGATGTCACCTGCCAAGTACTGGATCTCCCACTAGCCTACAACATTCTTCTAGGAAGACCTTGGATCCATGACATGCAAGCTATTCCATCAACCTATCACCAATGTGTAAAATTTCCCTATGATGGAGTCGAGGTCACTATACCATCAGACATTACAGCTTCTTGCAATGCTTTGCAAGAAAGTGAAGACAAACTTGTTCCACACAACAGGGAATCCACCACTAAACAAAGTAACACAACCTCTAACTCTAAAGTAGAGGATGTAATGAAGTAGGTCAAAATCAAAGACACTAGCATGGGAGAATATAGAATGGAACCTGTGTTGTCTCTCACTTCTATCCCAATTTCACCTAAGTCTTATGGACAACCCTCAGAAAAGACAAAACTAGCAATCAGAGCACCAAAAGTCATCTATAATGGGAGCTTTGTCATAGAGCAAGTGTCCAAGAAAGAATTTGAGGAAGAAATAGGTGTACTCACCTGGTTATACAAAGAAAAGACCCAATCACACACAGTTCAAAATTGTGGCTCTCAATCACACAAGATTCTTGTAGAATCATATGGACTGGGTAGTAAGTTAATGACTCAAATGGGATACACAGGAAAAGGACCTCTAGGAATAAGAGGCAAAGGTCTTATATCACCCATTGAACATTGTGGCTAGGAAAATAAGGACACTACAGGTCTAGGATACAAGAAGAAGCCTTTCCATCTTAGCAAGAATTCCTCTCATGTCATAGAGAAAATCAAGCCAAGAGAAACTCTTCTTGAGAAAGAAGAAATAGAACAATCTAATAGTGATGATTTTGACACTACTAAGGAGCTCATTCCTTATGAGCATTTTCCTAAAGAAATAACAAACCTCCTTGATGCTGAAGATGATCCCATAAAGAGAATCAATATAGTGGACACCCAAAAGATAGTCACCACACAAAAACTGACTGATCCCGAAAGAATGTTGACTAAACAGCTTGAACACAACAATGATTCTAAAACAAACTCCCATGAATATGAGTTCCACTCAGAATCTGAAGGAAATCATGCTTGGGGAATTCGTCCCGATTTCACCCATGTTCTTGATTTGGAGGAAGAATCAAAAAAAGATGAGCTTGTCACAGATGCCACTCATCAAAACTCACCTACACCTAACATAATTTTAGAGTGAAGTAATGAACCTCGTGAATCTGATTCACTTAATACTAACAATGGAATCACTAATGTCGTTGAAATGATTAATGAACTAGACATTCTTAGTAGTGATACTATCTTCAAATTTGAGAGTCAGGTTAAAACCAATGATGACAGCACCATAAGCATAAACACCATCAGTCAATCTTTCCATACATTGACTGTCCATCATCCTAACCTCATAGACCAAAACTCAGCTGACCCAAACCAAGATGTCCATATCTTTTTGACTAACTACACCCTTGCGTGCTACCTCAATGCAGTGGAACCCATGATGACTTCCATCAGTAAATCTAGCAGTACCATGACAGAGTCAGACATCAAATATCTCAGTCAAAAAAGTAAAAACAAAAGGAAAAAGAGTTTTGAGGGTGAAAACCACTATGTGGTAGTCTCAGAACATAAAATAGTAAAAACAAAAGATGCATGCAAAGGTGAAAACCTCTCAGAGGCACCTAAGGATGAGATATTTGATGTCCTTCTGAGTCACTCACAGGACTGATCTCTAGTATTGATTGAACCAACTTAGTCTATCAACTTGGGCACAGTGGAAGAACCTCAGTTAATCCATGTAGGTCAATCTTTGTCAAAAGAAGAAAAACAAGCATTCACTATGTTCTTATCAGAAAAGAAAATCAACTTTGCATGGAAATATTTTGATATGCCTAGATTAGATCCTAAGCTAATCATGCATCATCTTTCCATAGCTCTGGGAGTCAAACCTGTCAAACAAAAATTGTGAAAAATGCATCCTCATATTGCACTTCTAGTCAAAGTTGAGTTGGAAAAGTTGCTAAAAGCCGGATTTATCCGAGTCATAGATTATGCTGAGTGGATATCAAACATAGTCCCAGTTTCAAAACCAGATAAATCTATCAAGATATGCACAGACTTTAGAGATTTAGACAAAGCATGCCCTAAGGATGACTTTCCACTACCGAACATTGATATGATAGTGGACATGACTGCTGGCTTTGAAATGTACTCTCTAATGGATGGTTTTTCTAGCTACAACCAGATCAAGATTGCTCCAGAAGATCAGGAGAAAATAGCTTTTACTTGTGCTTGGGGTACTTTCTATTGGAATGTCATGCCATTTGGTCTCAAGAATGTTGGTGCTACATATCAGAGAGCTATGACAGCTATCTTCCATGATATGATGCATAAAACCATGGAAGACTATGTTGATGACACCTTAGCAAAATCAATGATAAGATCAGAACATCTAAATGATTTGCGCAAAACACTGGATAGAATGGAGAAGTTTAGTCTCAGACTAAATCCTAAGAAATGTGCTTTTGGTGTCACTTCCAGAAAGCTCCTAGGCTATATTGTGTCAAAGAAAGGCATTGAAGTAGATCCTACTAAAGTCAAGGCTATCATAGAGATGCCACCTCCTAAAAATATCAATCAAATGAGAACCTTGCAAGGAAGGGTGCAATCTATCAAATGCTTCATATCTCAGTTAGCAGATATATCACAACCTTCCACAAACACATTACATAAGGGTGTGATTTTTACATGGAATGAAGAATGTGAAAGTAACTTTAACCACATCAAGCAATATCTTTCAAATCCTCCTATTTTGATGCCTCCCATTTAGGGGAAGCCATTGATTTTGTATGTCTCTACCATAGATACCTCACTGGGGGCATTATTGACACAACATGAGGACAACAATAAAGAGAGAGCCATCTACTACATCAGTAGAACCTTGGTAGCATATGAAAAGAACTATTCAAAGATTGAAAAATCCTGTCTAGATATGATTTTTGCATCACAGAAATTGAGACACTATATGTTAGCTCATACAACATAGTTGATAGCTAAGATTGACCCATTAAAATACTTATTGAGCCAGGCTGCCCTCACAGGTAGATTAGCTAAATGGGTGATGCTATTGAGTGAATTCAACATAGAATATGTTGAACGAAAAGCTATCAAAGGTCAAGTCATTGTCAATCAATTGGCTAAAGCACCAATGTTTGATGACACACCATTATAGATGGAATTTCTAGACTCCTCTATCATGCACATATCTTCAAAGGATTTGGCAACTTTCTTTGATGGATCTTACACACAAAATGGATCTGGAGCTGGCATATTGTTCATAACACCACAAGGATACTCAATATCTAAAGCATTTAGAATAAAATTTCCTTGTACAAACAATATTGCAGAATATGAAGCTCTACTTAATGGCATGAAGATAGCAATTGAGTGGTGAGTGATAGAGTTACACATTCAAGGAGACTCCCAGCTCATTATACACCAAGTCAATGATGTATACCAGACAAAGGATGAGAAACTAGTTCCATACAAATGCATGGTTGATGACCTTAAGAAGTATTTCATCATAGTCACTTTTGAGAAAATTCCTTGAACAAAGAACAAGGCTACTAATGCTATGGAAACATTATCATCTCTACTACAATAGCCAGAACATGAGCTACATTATGAGTTCCTGGTGGAAGCACTATCATTCCCTGCATATGGTTGTCCAGAAACTCACATGATCTCCACTGTTGTTGGTCATGATTCTTCTAGATACAAACCCCTTTTCTCATTCCTTCGAGATCAAATCATTCCTGATTCCTTTAACCACCATGAAAAACATTCCCTTATCTAAAATGCATCATGGTATGTCATCATTGGTAATGATCTATACAAATGAAGTCTAGATGGTACACTTCTTAGGTGTTTAGAATAGGAAGAGTCTCAACACGCATTAGAGGAAGTCCATGACGGTATATGTGGATCACATTCCAATGGTTTAACACTAGCTCAAAAACTTATTAGGGCTAGGTATTATTGGCCAAACATGGAACAAGAGGCTATTACATATGCCAAGAAATGTCAAAAGTGTCAAGTCCATGGAAACTTGATACATGCACTAGGGAGAGATTTGATCTCCTTTACAACACAATGGCCTTTTCAAAAATGGGCATTTGATCTTATAGGGACTATTTATCCACATTCTTCAAATGGACATACCCATATAATTACTGTTAGAAATAGGAAATACTGAGAGGGGGGGGTGAATTAGTATTTCACAAACTTTTACTTTTGCCCACTTATGGATATAACATATTACTTTAGTGCATACAAAGATTATCAAGTTGATTAACAAACATAGTAGTAAATAGAAAGAACTCATAACACATGATATGTTCTCGAGGAAACCCTAGCCAAGGGAAAACCCCGGTGGGGATGGTACCCACAAAGATCACTAATCAAAAGTATCCTGTTAGGGATAGTGAACCCTGTTAAGAGTCAATTTACAATATATAGTAGATTTGTCCTAGTTAAAGGACTTTAGGCCTTGTTAGAAGCCTTAACCATGTTAGGAGTTAGATTACAAAACCTGATCACCAGCTGAGCTCACTGCCCAAACAGGTAATACAAAATGTTTCTGACTATAATATGGTACTACTTACAACTTCACATCAATAGCCTTTGCTGCTATCACAATATACAACTTTCGCAAGTTATCCTTTTCTTTCTTTTTACAAAACACATCATTATCATTACATTTGAAGTATGCCTAATATATGAGTCATTAGAGCTAATAAATTTATATGGTTAGCTTCCAAAATATTTATCCAAGGGTAAACATCTAGGATGTCATCCCTTCATAATGTTAAGTCATTATTTTGACAAGCAAAAATAATCCCTTAACTCTTTCGCTAATACTGTCTCCAAAACTGTTATGTCTACAAAATTGTCTTCGGTAAACTTTGAATAACTTCATCCATACTGCTCCAAAATTTATGTGCACTAACATGGGGTATCCTCATACTCTTTAGAAGCTTTAGTTAACTACACAAACAAAAATATTACTCCAGTGGACGTCGCCAACTAAATCTTCATCGGGTGCTTTGTCAAGATCACTGTATCCATACTTAGACAATTTCTTCCTTCAACTTTCCATACTTGCATTCTAGATTCTATGCTCTTAGTAGAGATCATATGTTTCCATAATGACAACATCTATGATCCACATCAGCCAAATTGACAACAATCTCCCCCTTTGTCATTGGTGGCAACATATGGGAAAATTGGCTAAGTGTGCAAACAAAACCTCAAAATACTTACACAAAATTGTGGCCAAATGTTATACAACACATATACAATATTTTACTCCATAGAGTAGCTCCCCCTATGAGTATCCTTCCTCAACATATTATCAATTTTTTGCTATCTCTCCCCCTTTGACAACAATGACAAAGATAGGGTGTACAAAAATTTCAATAAAAACTTGATATCTTGTTATCAACTATTGCAAAGCTGGTAGGCTTGCAACACAGTCACCAAACTCTAACTTCAATGATTCAAAATCTTTGTCCCATATCTTCCTTATGGATTTGGCAACATTGAGTAGAGTACTCAATCCATATGTTGTTGTCTAACAAGCTTGCAGGGAATTAAAGCTAAATTTCTGAAAAGATGTCTTTGCTGAAAGACACTGCTCAATTTGGTCTTCAACAATTGAGGTCCTGATTGAGATATGATCTCTCAAGATGTTAATCCTGATCATCTTTCTATTCTTCTCCTCTGCTAACATTCTGATTTCATCATTTAACTTCCTTATGTTCTTCTCCATAGAACTTATCTTTTCATTTGGGCTTGTCAAGGTGTTTGTTTCAGCTGTAATTGCATCTATTTTCTCTCTGATCTTCTTATCTTCTTCAGCTGTTATGATTTCTAATTTTGTGCATTGTATATACAAACTCTTTCCAGTCTCAAAATGTTTCCTCAAATTCTTTATGCATACATCCAAATTACCAATATCATTTTGAATATTTACACTTAAATTTTGTTGCATTTATGCTTCATAGGCTTCCTGAACTTTTATTCTAGCAATATCCTTTAAGTTAGAAAATTTAGAGTCAAAAGAGTTTATTACCATTTTAGCTTTCTCAAGTGGATCTGATTCAAATACCTTAGTGCTGATCACACTCTCAAGTTTCTCTGTCAAAACTCTAACTTTGCCTTCAAGGTCCTTCACCTTCTTATTCTTTCTAATAATTTTATTAAGAGATGTGATAAACTCAAGCTAATCATCATCTTCAACCTCTTTTCCAAGGTCTTCAAAAATTGAACCAATTTGTCTCTTCTTACTGTCAGGTGCACTAGGGGTAGTGACCTCTGTCAAAATTTGTTTACCTTTAACTATCTACTCTTGTGGAACTGATTTTGATACAGCTGGTGCTTCCACTACCTCTGTATCCTTTTCTGATTCTGTAACTTTCTCTTGCTCTTCTAAAGCCAAATTGTCAACAATGTTTCCTAGATCATGAAATACTGCATCATCTGACTCTAGTGTCACTTTGATTCCTTCAATGTCCATTGATTCTTTGCCAATATTGATATGTGAAGAAGATGGGACTTCTTCAATACCAACTTCCTCTACATGTTGTTCCTCTGATTGCTTCTGCTGAGGATCTGACTCAACATGCTTTCCTGCAACTATATTTGCAAGAACTTGCATTACTGCTTGCTCAGTCTCTTTCTGTACTTCCTCCTTTTTGCCTCCCATTATAAGAATTGTTCTTCTCTTATTTCTCAATAAAGTTCCAAGAGGCTTCAAGATTCTCTTCAAATGATCCTCATCCTCAACTTCACAAAACTGTCTGATTACATGTTCTCTCATCTTTATGTCCTCTTCTTGTGCTCTTTGTTTTCTATTCACAAGTCTATTATACAAATCTTCTGGGATCTTACCATGAATAGTGCTAAGTTTCTTATCTATCAAAATCATATGTGTAATCATTGCATTTTCAAAATTCAATCTGTCAAATGATCCATATAGATCATAGAATTTATTTATCTTAGTGAAGTCTCCATGCTACAATATATCTTCATTAACTCTTTCAATTCTTGGTTTCCAAGTTTTCTTCTTGATTGAAACTTCATCATCATCTTTAATTACTGCTACTTTTCTAGGTACAAGTGGTACAATCACTTTCTGTCTCTTTTCGGGTCTTGTTGCACTCACTTTTACTCTTTTTCTAGGAATAGGAGAAAAGGATTTTTCTCCTTCATCTTTTTCAAGTACTTTAACTTTTACCTTTACTGCAATAGGATCAACAGGGTCTGCACTAGATGCCACAGGTGGAACTACAAGTTTTTCACTTTGCTTCAAGGCTTCTGCAGTCTTCTTAGTTATGTCAAACTCATGACTTGACATACCTGATTCTTTCAATATTTTCTTCATAGTAGATTCAACTCTCCTACTAGATTCACATATCCTACTATTTCTACTTCAGATATTTCATAGCCAAGAGGGTCTATGAATTCCATTCTAGGCTCAACTACTTCAATGTAGGTGAAATCAGTGTCTACCATAAAATAAATGTCATCTTTATGCTTTTCAACTAAGGATTGAGGAATCCTTGATCTGTTCTTAACAATATTCTGAAAAGTCTTCAATACAAGCTTCACACTGTCATTGACTTTATCAATTAGGTGCTTCATGTAGACTGAGTTTATTATTTCCATTGTATTCACATTGTCACTCTAGTCAACTGTGTAAGGAAATCTTCACAAAATATGGAAAAACATATAGGTTATCAAAGATGAAAACCTAAACTGTGTGTACTTAGCCTTCTTAATCTTTTCTAAATTCTCAAATAACTGAATTTTTAGAATTTCACATAGGTCTACTTGTTTCTTCTCAATACACATAAGATAAGCTACATGAACCATTCCTACAGCCATGTCATCTTCTCTTGAACTAACATAGAATTTAGTTGTTAGGATCTTGCAAAGGTATTGTGTGTGAGTGATTTACACCTTCATGAAATAATAAGATTTAAAGAGAATTTACACTATTCAAAGCAAACTAATCTAAATAATGCACAAATTAATCTAAATATCTCATGGTTCTCTAAAATAAAGTGGTAAATGAGGCTCTCAGCTGCAAATCCTCACTAGTGACACTCTAAAGATGAGAATTAAGCTATATGATATGCAAATTTAGATCTAATTATCAAATTCTAGCTCTATTTGATAAGAAATCTACAAAAATGATCAACAATTTAAGCTAAATATCAATGAAAATGCTAAGTGAGTGATGTGGATGCAAATTGCAAGAGCTTTGCTGCAATTCAAAGATATGGAGTGGATGATTTAATGCCTCAAAATGCCTTCTATTTATAAGATTTTCCCAAGGGTAGGGGGTAGAGTGAGATAACCATGGTTATGCTTGGGTAAGGTCAATTGGCTTTGCTTTGTCCCTAAATGGGGGGGACAAACATTTAAATGGTTTCAAAAGGCTGGACCATTTCAACAAAAGTGAGTGATTTGTGTCCATTTTGTCTCCTTTTTGTTTTGTTGAGGGAATTTCATATTTATTAATTAATTAAAGTAATTAAATTTAGCCATGAAGGGTAAGATGTTCATTTTGATTTTTCATTTCAACAACTATGTCATTAATTGAATTTAATCAATTTCTTAGTGTTTTTCCCCTTTTCAAGCTTTATTTAATCATTTAATCATTTAATTGAATTTTCCTTTGATTTGAATTGCCTTTGTTCCATTTATCGATTTTTAGTGCTATTTTGATGATTTGATTGCACCTTTTGATTGAATTAAGCCTTTGCCAATTTTCTGTGTCTACAAATGCCCCTCTTTGAGTCGATGTGCGAAGAACACCGATTCAAAGATTCCCTTAGTATGATGATCTAATTCAGGTCCTGGTTCTGATATGCCTCTAATCATTCTGATTGATGTACTTCCTGATGATGATGATGTGCCTCTAATATGATATGATTTTGATGCCTCTGATATGATATGGGTCCTGATTTGATGATAGGTCCTGGGTTCACTGATAAAGGTCCTGGGTTGATTGATAAAGGTCCTGGGTTGATTGATTGCTGATATGTTGATAGGTTTGATATGATATGATAAACTGATCTGATACTGATTTGCCTCCTGATATGATAACGATAAGATATGATACTGATATGATACGATATGATACTGATATGATATGCCCCACTGATAAATGTTTTTATGTGATGCCCATTTGATACTCTGATGCCCCCTCAGAAATAAAACATATTGATTCCTTGATTTGAAAGATTTTGATTGATTGGTCCAATATGTTTTCATTTCTGAAAAAAAATTAATGATATGCCATGACTCACAAATTTGCATATCCAAGATAGATAGGTCTGTTGTAGTTAAGCAAAACAAGTGATTAGGTTAACAGGATAATGGTACCAATGAATGTGATTTGTCAATCTGATAGGATAGTTCTGATAGGTATAAATCAATCAGTGTGAAAACTGATATGATTTGATAGGATTGATCTTGATCAGTGTGAAAACTGATATGGGATCTTGATAGGATAAATCAATCAGTGTGAAAACCGATATGATTTGATACTACTGCTTCATTCTCAGGACACAGAGACACGAACAATGGTACTGGGTGTGATTTCTTGATACTTTGATAGGATTGATTGACGTAAGATGACTCACTGATATAGAATACTGATATGATTCCCTTGATTTGTGAAACAGGCACATTTCCGTAAATGATATATATACGGACCTTAGCTTTCTTGGCTATTTGAATTTAAGTCATGGTTTGACCCAGCTAGAGTACATGTTATTGAGATGATTGATTATGGAGATCCTTCAGTTTGTTGATAGTGTATCATGATATTTCAGTTATTGATCAGGACTTGGATGTATCACTTTGATGACATTGTATCTTTGATTAGACAAAGTTCATGGATCTTTGATGTTATGGACACTTATGATTTATGGACTTTCCTTGATTCTTGATTGAATGACCCATTTTATGATTGATCAAGATTTCAATTGAATGAACCCCCTTTTCCCTTGGAAAAATACTACAAACAAATGCACATGCAATTAATCTAACATGATAATGCAATTAACCTTCCATGATAATGTAATGCAATGCAACTAAGTGTCACTAGCTTTTAGCAAATAAATGCCTTGAGGATAAATTTTCATCATTGAGCACTTCAGGACCAAAAAGCAAGTACAATCACCACTGTCCACTGACATGATGATATGAATACCACTTTTTATTGCATTTGGTAACCTCCTTTTTGAACTAGTACAACCCACACTAGTTGAATAAACCAACTATGAGAGTATGAATACCAGTTTCAACGAATTCAATGTTGCATAAACAAGCAAAGGTCAACCTTCCACCCTATATGAAAGTCCTCGATGGTTCTTTGATGACCATGTCGTTAGACGAATTCACATAAGTTGTTGGATATCCCTCAAGACAGTCACTCAAAGGCAAGAAAATTATCATGTCTCCATCATTACCAATCTAGTCGAAACATCATCGATTAGCTAAAAAGATGTGATAAAAATCAATGTAAGTAAAGATCATCAAAAGAAAGCTTCAAGTGTTTTGCATTGTTTCATGATTTTCAAAAAGTATTTCCAAGTATTCTGATCTTTAAAGTGTTGTCAATTTTTAATCCTGAATAATAAAGTCAATGAAGGCTCATGGATCAAGTTGTGGTAATTGAATTCTTGGTTAGTGAACAATGATATCCATCAAAGGTTCACGAAAATCTTCTTCTCTCTTTTGAAGCTCTTATAATTCCCTCTCTGATGTGATTGAATGTTGTACTATTGAATCCTTTTGAAGTTAATGCCTTGCTTCATGTGAATTCATGCTTGTTTGCTGAAATCCGCTGATTAAGAGGAAATGCCCCAGTTGGATAAAAAAAATGTTGGACTTGGACAAACTTCCAAAATATTACCGAAGCTCGGTTTATGCAAGATGCAGCTCAAAGTATTTTATGCTTTCCTTTTTACCCACTCTCAAACAAGATCACATTGGTTTGCCCCCAATGTCTAGCAAGATATAGGACATGAAGGATGGATTTTCAAGCTGATGGATTAGAGATGGAAAGGCTATGATGGAAGAAGTATGCGAATGTGACCCATAGGACTATCTCCTCAAGAGTACCCAAGCTAAGGAAAAAATGATATAGCAATGTGAAGCATGTTTTTGGATAAGCCATGAAAGTCAATTGTGCAGGGCTAGATAGTGTATAGGATAATGATTTGCTTCCATGAAAAGGAGTGATCCAAAAGAGTGGACATGTCAAGAAGTTTTTTGATAACAATTTTTTTTTTTAAAGTTCATCTTGATCAAGACCAAGGGTCAATTTGGGGAAGATGTGTATAAGATAACACAATCAAGATAAAGGAGTGATGGAGGCTATGAAGGGATGTTTTGGGATTATGAAAAAGCTGATGGAATAATGGAGGTGAATTTGGGATAAGCAAGATCATGATAGGGTAACATGGATGCAACAAGTACATAAGCTGATGGAAAGGATAACAGATGTTAAGATACTCATTGCTCATGGATGTGTTCAACCTTGTCAAGACGAAGGTGATAGAGGAAATATGGACAAAAGTGAGCTAAATGATAGGAAGATGGAAGATGGAATGGATGAAACTTTGCCCCCAAGTGTAGAGTGCAAGAAGGGAAAATTACGCATGACGCCTATTTGCCAGGTTTTCATCATGGTACTTGTCTAAGGTGCCACAAGAAGTGGTTTTCACCCTAGATTTATTTCTTTTTATTTTTGCTACCAAGGTGCCTATTGCTAGGTTTTCACCAAGGCACTTTTTCTCTTTTTTCATTTTTTTTTTTCTTTATTTTTTTCTTTTTTTGTATTTTTCAATATTTTCCCAACATTAGAATCTTTGGACAATGCTCCTCTGAAAGATATGCTATAATAAACCATGGGTATGACTAGGATGCTCAAAGATATTGATAAGAGGGATGGAAGTACGGAAAGTATGCATTGGAAAATGAATGTGAGGATAAGAAGAAGGTATGTTGAAAATGGAAATGTTGGCAAGATCAACTTTGACACACACTTTGAAGAGTGGTGGAATGATGGAGGAACAATAGATGATGGAGGTAAGGATCTTTTTGAGGTAGTGGATTTTGGGATGTAATAAGATGAAGGATGTTTGGAAGGAGATGGAATGGAAGCCTTTGGAAGCTTGAATGTCAATTTTGATTCTTCCTTTGTGTGCAAGTCTTTTAACAATGACTTGGGAATCCACATATTCTTTGATTTTTCTTTCTTTTGGAATGCTTTTGAATGCATTTCTTCAATGAGGGATTTAGGAACCCACATTTTATTTTTTTCTTTTTGCTTGATGGACCTTTGCGGCCTTTTGGATATTTCATTTTTCTTTTCATTCACATGTCGATTAGATGGGACATTGTGATTTTTATGCACATATGGATTCTTGGATTTATGATTTTTATGTTGCACATCAACATTGCTTCCAAAAGACTTAGGAATTATGGATGAATAGGAATAATATGGATGGTTCATATGGATTGGTGTTTGGACATTCTTCAAGTATGTGTGTCTTTGTTGATCTTGATACATGGTAGGGTAAGTGAATGGATAGCTAGGGATGATAGGAACGGTTGATGGGGGAATATATGGACCTAGTATGGATGGAAGGGATGAAGATTTTTGTTTTGGGACATAGGCACCCAAAATGGATTTGGAGGATAGTGGAGGTATGTGGTTGTATTTGAATGGAGGAATATAAGGTGTGAAAGGGATATCAATATCTTTGGAAGGAGCTCCATCGTCAATGTTCTCATCTTTAAGATTTATCTTTATACCAATAGGCTCATGAGTAGCTTTGATAGGAACACATTTGATAGGATCAACTGAAGCTTGAAGGGATTCATTATCATGCAAGGGATTTGGAAGAATGATGGTTTCTTGAGGTGAACATGGAGGAATATGACAAGGAAATGATGGGATACTTTGATCTTGACAAGGATCTTTGAATGGTGTAGCAAAGGTATTTTGCTCTTGATTTTCAATATGCTCATTGGAAGTTATGGAAGGGATATCTTGAGCTTGCTTGGGAAATGGAGAAAATATGGAACTTGGAAGGGTACTATCTTGAAAGACATGAAAGGATGCAAGGGGATCATCACAAGGTTCAAGGGATATGGGACCTTCATCAAATATGGGAGGGGTTTGTATATAATCTTGATCTTGATCTTTATCAATATTTATCTCTTTTATGTTTGTATTATCTTCTTGACATGGAGCCACTTCTAAGGATAAGGTAGATGTTTGGATATGTGTGGGGGATGTTTGGAAGGATGGTGTAGGATCCTCTTGAATAGGTATAATAGGCATTGAGGCACATGAAGCTTCAGGTTATAAGATCTTTGAATCATGGAAAAGGTCTGCAACAAGATGGAAGTTAGCTTGGGTTTCTTTTAGAGATAGCCCTTGAGGGTAGACATAGTCAATGGGAAAAGTATCATTATTAGGCTCATTCTTTGATGGAGGAATTTTGGGTAATTGTGGAGCTTTGGGAGATGAAGAAAAGATGAAAGGAATGCTAGCTATGGGAGGGTCTTTGCTAGATAGAGGTTCGGGAGATGGATGAAGGATGAAAGGTGTACAAGTCATCCAGGGAGAAACCTTGTTAGGATATGGACAAAGGATGAATGGATTACTCTTGCTATATGGAGGTTTTTGAATTAGATCTTGCTTGAGAGTGGTATTTTTCACTCCATATTCTTTATTATCTTGATCACAAATAGGTTGATTATGCAATTTCCTTTGATCTGAGATAAGTTTATCACTCTTAAATGCTTCCTTTTGTGAGGAGGATGAAGATATGGATGACCCATCATCATAGAGGAAAGGAAAAATTGATCTTAATGATGGCTCTTTAGATAAAGTATCTTTTTTCTTTTCTTCATCCTTTCTTAAAGTTGATGTGTCATAATTATGTGGAAGCTTAGCTCCAGATTGAGCTAAAGTTAGGAAATATGCTTCTTTATCCCAGTCCAAAATTCATTCCATTATTTCTATAAACACGGGATCTTGGGATGCTCTCACAACATCATCTTTAGACACCTCATCACTTTGAAAAGAATAGCTTGATATTAATAAGGGCATTTTATATGATGTATCTCTTTGGTTTTCCTCATTCTTTCTCAAGGTTGATGTGTCATAATTATAAGGAAGTTTAGCTCCTGCTTGAGCGAAAGCTAGAAAATATGTGTCTTTATCCCACTTCAAAAGTAATTCCATTATTTCCAGAAACACGGGACTTTGGGATGCTTCAACAACGTCATCTTCAGACACCTCATCACTTTGATTCCTATAGAGATCTTGATCTTGACTTTGATAATTATGCTCCATAATAGGGTTGATTTGTTTCCCAAATAGGCTCATCATTATGGATCAATCCTTCCTTCTTTAATTTCAATCCGATTGGGTTGGTTTGGAATGGGTAAATGGTATTGATCAATTTTATAAGATTTAAAAATTTAATTGTATTTTGATCAAGTACTTTAGAACTTCTTGTTTGAAAAGTTGAAGACAATCTCAACACGCACATCAATAATTCACCATATCCCTAGATCATTCTAATGTGTATATTCTCAAATGTTTCCACGGGTTTGATCACAAGAAAGACTTCCAAGCAAGCTACCTAGCACAAATTTGGCTTTTAAATGGCTCTAATAGGTAGTTTTGCTATTTTACCATTATGTAGTAAGTTTTCCGTTCAAAATAGATCTTAGCCTTTCATCCCCCAAGAATGTTAAGGGGCTTCCCACACGCACCGAAGCACGATTTTGCACAATCTGTTAAGACTACTAGAGGAAGTTTGAAAGAGCTAAAATCCTTTTGTCGTGTACCCCATTAAGGATACCCGCGTTTCATTTTATAGTGGGTCGGATTCTCACGGCAAAAGCAAGTGTATCCCACTTTGGGCTGTCCCTCTCACCGGCCCTTCTAAGGCAATCTCGGGAGGTGAGCCCACTAAGTTTTAAACATGTTCATTTGAAAGCATGAAAAGTGGATTTGGTAGAGCAAGTTTGGGAATTTGATTCACTCAAAGAGTGAAGAGCATATCCCTATTGCTTTTCCCTTATCCCAAACACTCACAATCAAATTTGGTTCTTTTTCAACCCCGTGACAAAGGGGTTCTTAGAATTGAAGTGTTTATTTTTTTCCTTTTATGATTAAACTATGTTTTGAACTTTTAAAATGCCACAAGCTAAGGGAATGTGCCAGCTTGATGAGAAAAATACCTCAAACGATGCTAGCAAAGGCTAGGCACATTTTTAAGTAGTAGATTTTCTCATTTTCTCTCCAAATCCTTCTCTTACCTTAGCAAAACGTTCCCTCCACCAACAAGTTAGTCAACACAAATTCATACAAAGTGAGGAGAAACCAAAATCAAAAAGCTTAAAATGATCAAATTGATTATGCTCTTGATTTATTTTGAACTCAAATATTTGCAAATTAAATCCAAAAGGTGCAAGGTATACTCTAATAGGACGTCCTTTTTTGTTTCTTTTTTGCATGCAAAAAAGAAAAAAAAAAATTTGAGCACTTTTCTGTGACAGAGCCTGTACCTGAGACAGAAAAATGGACAGTGAAGTTAGCATACAGTCCTTATTTTGAAAAAATAGAGAAAATACAGCCAGGCGACATCATCCAGACTACAGGTGAGATTAAATTTAATGAAGACGTGACTACTTTAACCGCGAGCGTCACCAAAAGGGGCTCAAGCGAGATTAAAATAGTCAAGTGCGATATTAAATTTTGCAAACGCGTGAAATCTTTAATACATGCGACAACAGCAATTACTCTGATACAATATAAATGCTAAACCAGGCGACATTTTCCATGCTAAAGGCGAGATCTAATTTGCAAATTAAATCCAAAAGGTGCAAGGTATACTCTAATAGGACGTCCTTTTTTGTTTCTTTTTTGCATGCAAAAAAGAAAAAAAAAATTTGAGCACTTTTCTGTGACAGAGCCTGTACCTGAGATAGAAAAATGGACAGTGAAGTTAGCATACAGTCCTTATTTTGACAAAATAGAGAAAATACAGCCAGGCAACATCATCCAGACTACAGGCGAGATTAAATTTAATGAAGACGTGACTACTTTAACTGTGAGCGTCACCAAAAGGGGCTCAAGCGAGATTAAAATAGTCAAGTGCGATATTAAATTTTGCAAACGCGTGAAATCTTTAATACATGCGACAACAGCAATTACTCTGATACAATATAAATGCTAAACCAAGCGACATTTTCCATGCTAAAGGCGAGATCTAATTTAATAAAGACGTAATTACTTTAACCGCGAGCGTCACCAAAAGGGGCTCAAGTGAGATTAAAGTAAATAAGTGCGATATCAAATTAAATGAACGCGTAAACTCTTTATTTTAAGCGACAAATTAACTCACAGAAGCGACATTTAATTAACTGAAAGCGACATTTAAAATGTTCAAAGTGACAAATTAAAAGCGAAATGCAGTAAACTCCCTTTACACCAGGCATAAACTCATTCCTCGGCCGCGGCTTTTAATTCTTTCCAGGCGACATCTAAATAGCCAAAGGCATCAGCTGCTTGTCTGTGACGCGAGAATTTAATGTCCGCAGGTGTGATTTCTTTCTCCAGAAGCATGATTCTGCAGGCTAAGAAGCGTGAGCGTTCAGACTCCAGGTGACATTTTAATTATCGTGAGCGACATCTCTTTGCTGGAGGCATGATTTCTTTACCAGCAGGCATGATTTCTTTCCTGTAACCTGCAAACAGTGAGCAAAATCATGCAATTCTAGCCTAAATTTTGCAAATAACATGGAAATTATGATAAATTTGAGGCCTAGAGCCCCACGGTGGGTGCCATTTGTGTGTGAGTGATTTACACCTTCATGAAATAACAAGATTTAAAGAGAATTTACACTATTCAAAGCAAAATAATTTAAATAATGCACAAATTAATCTAAATATCTCATGGTTCTCTAAAATAAAGTGGTAAATGAGGCTCTCAGCTGCAAATCCTCACTAGTGACACTCTAAAGATGAGAATTAAGCTATATGATATGCAAATTTAGATCTAATTATCAAATTCTAGCTCTATTTGATAAGAAATCTACAAAAATGATCAACAATTTAAGCTAAATATCAATGAAAATGCTAAGTGAGTGATGTGGATGCAAATTGCAAGAGCTTTGCTGCAATTCAAAGATATGGAGTGGATGATTTAATGCCTCAAAATGCCTTCTATTTATAAGATTTTCCCAAGGGTAGGGGGTAGAGTGAGATAACCATGGTTATGCTTGGGTAAGGTCAATTGGCTTTGCTTTGTCCCTAAATGGGGGGACAAACATTTAAATGGTTTCAAAAGGCTGGACCATTTCAACAAAAGTGAGTGATTTGTGTCCATTTTGTCTCCTTTTTGTTTTGTTGAGGGAATTTCATATTTATTAATTAATTAAAGTAATTAAATTTAGCCATGAAGGGTAAGATGTTCATTTTGATTTTTCATTTCAACAACTATGTCATTAATTGAATTTAATCAATTTCTTAGTGTTTTTCCCCTTTTCAAGCTTTATTTAATCATTTAATCATTTAATTGAATTTTCCTTTGATTTGAATTGCCTTTGTTCCATTTATCGATTTTTAGTGCTATTTTGATGATTTGATTGCACCTTTTGATTGAATTAAGCCTTTGCCAATTTTCTGTGTCTACAGGTACCTAACATCATCTTGCTTAATCTTACTTATCGTAATTCCTCTACCATTATAACTAGATCCAGTGTTGTCTAAGACAATCTTTCTCATGTTCTTTTCATTCAGTGGAATCTCTCAAACTTTTGATAATCCAGTAACATCATGAATTAGGTCGGCAGTTATATCAATAACTCTATCCTCCATCTAGAATTTCCCATTGTGGATTCTACTTAAAATGATCTTGCTACATTCTTCATCATTAAATTCATACTTCATGGAATAATTGATAATTTCATTGTTCTCTAGGTACCCATAAGATGGTTTAACTGACATGTCTTGATTATACAATTTCCTATAATCATCACTAAAATCTGCATCTCCCAAGGTTTCAAACTTGCAACCTAAATATCCTTTAACATTCTCAATGTGTAATACTCCATCTGGTACAGATGATAGTGCTAGTCTGTCATCAATTTCAGCTGGTTCTACTAGTTCTTTCTTAATCTTAGGTCTATTCTTATCCTTAACATTATGAACCATAGAAATATCCATCTTATCAACTGATTAAAGATCAAAAATACCTCAACTTTGCAAATCTAGGGTTTCAGTATGATCGATGCTGCAAACTGCTTCCAAACTTCTTCAAATCATCCTCAACTCACTTTTTCTTCTTTCAAATCTCTTTTCAATCACTTTTTAATCGTGATAACTTCAATTTTGACCTTATAACACTTCACATTAACTCAATCTGACATCGCATTCATTCATTTTGCTGCTAAAACCTCAAAAAGCTGATTCTGCAAACCTGCAGCCATAAAACCTTTTTGTGACCTCGCAAAACACAATATTTTCTTTTGTTCACTTAACCATAGCATTAGTACAACATAAAAAACCTATATCTAACTACACAAAACTTAACTCATTCAAATTCCTAATCTACACTAATCCTAAGTCCTAAACTATAGAAACTTACATAATTTAAGTACTTAAAGAAGGGTCAGGTAAATATTCATCCTTACCATCAGTTACATTACCTTCCTAACTACTTTTAGTGCTGAATATACCTCCTTGATCTATGTCTTATCAAATTTTACTTTATCTTTATTGCTACAGCAACCTTTCTCTTTGTTTCTTGCATTTTCTTTCCTTCTTGCATTGTTCCTAGGGTTAGGGTTATGATGATAACCTCCATTGTTCATTCTTCAAACTCTTGTTGAGTGTCCAAACTTGTTGCATATCTGACAAATGATTCCATTATTTCCAAATCTCTATCCTTGCTAGTTAATCTATGACCTGCAATTTCTAGCAATATGTCCTATTTTGTTGCATCTAAAACATACTAGCACTTTTCTTTTATTCATTTCTTCAATAGATCTCTTATCTACATTGTTAGTATTCCCAATCATTCTATTATCATAATTATTCAAAATTACTTTAGGTCTTCTACATTCGTTAGCTCTATGTCCAAAACCATGACAATTATAACAATGTCCATTAAGAGGTTTAAATTGCTTACCTGTGCAATCTCTCTTCATGTGCCCAATAGTATTACAATCAAAACATCTACCTTTGAATTCTCTTTGCATACCTTTAGATGATTCTTCCTATTTTGATTCTTCTTGCTTTGATTTTTTTTTCTCTCTAGGTGGTTCTTCCTTAGGTGGATCTTCCAATGTGTTCTCATCTAGCTTCATTTCCTCCATACTTTCAGATGTCTTTAGATCTAGCTTCTTACTTTCATGATTTGTTCTAAACATACTAAATCCAAATCCAGTCTTATCAAAGAATGGTTCTCCAAAAGAAATTTGTTTTTCAGTCCTATCACTATTTGAATATAGCCTTTCAAGTTGTTGTTTAGATTGAGTTAATTCACCTTTCACAATTTTATTATACTTCTCAAGTTCCACATACTGCACTTTTACTTTTTCAGATTCGGATGTTACCTTTTCAAGTCTTGATCTCAAATCTTCATTCTCAATTTTCAATTTTTCATTATCAGATCTCAAATTTCCATCTTTCATACTAAGCTTCAGATTTACTATCTTCAGCTCATGCTTAAGGATCTCATTTTCTTTTTCTAATTCATCACAATCTTCAACAAGAATATCAAATTTCTTTTTAGATTTTAGATCTTCAATCTTACCTTTTAATTTGTCAATAGCAATCTTTTCATCTTCATACTTTCTTCTTAAGGATTTTCTTTCATCAGTAAGCATATCAATCTGTTCAAGAGCTTCTTCAAGATTCTTCTAAAGTTGATCCATATCCATAGAGATCTTACTCAAGCTGCTAAGCTTTCCTTGAATGTTCCTTCTCCGAGTAACTGTGCTCTGATACCAATTGTTAGAAATAGGAAATACTAAGAGGGGGGGTGAATCAGTATTTCACAAACTTTTACTTTTGCCCACTTATGGCTATAATAGATTACTTTAGTGCATACAAAGATTATCAAGCTGATTAACAAACATAGTAGTAAATAGAAAGAATTCATAGCACATCATATATTCTCGAGGAAACCCTGGCCAAGGTAAAACCTCGGTGGGGATGGTACCCACAAAGATCACTAATCAAAAGTATCCTGTTAGGGATATTGGACCCTGTTAAGAGTCAGTTTACAATATATAGTAGATCTATCTTGGTTAAAGGACTTTAGGCCTTATTAGAAGCCTTAACCCTGTTAGGAGTTAGATTACAAAACCTGATCACCAACTAAGCTCACTGCCCAAATAGGTAATACAAAATGTTTTTGACTATAATATGGTACTGCTTACAACTTCGCATCAATAGCCTTTGCTGCTATCACAATATACAACTTTCACAAGTTATCCTTTTCTTTCTTTTTACAAAACACATCATTATCATTACATTTGAAGTATGCCTAATATATGAGTTATTAGAGCTAATAACTTTATATGGTCAGATTCCAAAATCTTTATCCAAGGGTAAACATATAGGATGTCATCCCTTCATAATGTTAAGTCATTATTTTGACAAGGAAAAATAATCCCTTGACTCTTTCGCTAATACTGTCTCCAAAACTGTTCTGTTTGCAAAACTATCTTCGGTAAACTTTGAATAACTTCATCCGTACTACTCCAAACTTTATGCACACTGAGATGGGGTATCCTCATACTCTATAGAAGCTTCAATTAACTGCATAAACAAAAATATTTCTCCAGTGGACGTCGCCAACTAAATCTTCATCGGGTGCTCTATCAAGATCACTGTATCCATACTTAGACAATTTCTTCCTTCAACTTGCCATACTTGCATTCCAGATTCTACGCTCTTAGTAGAGATCATATGTTGCCATAATGACAACATCTATGTATCCACATTAGCCAAATTGCCAACAATTACAACTACAAACTATTTCACAAAATGGGTAGAAGCAGTTCCCTTAACTCAAGCAACTGGTAAACAAATTTCTATGTTCATCTTGAACTATATCATTTGCAGATATGGTATTCCCCACTCTATAGTCACAAATAATGGTGGACAATTCAAAAATAAAGACTTGGATGATTTATGTGCCAAATTCAAAATCACACAACATTGGTCATCTATTTACTATCCTCAAGGGAATGGACAAGCAGAGGCTTCCAACAAGAATCTATTAAAAATCTTGCACCGTACAGTTAATAAAATAGGAAGAGACTGGCATCTTATGATCAATCTGGCTCTTTGGGCCTATAGAACAAGTATCAAAATGCCTACTAGGGCTACACCATTCACTTTAGTTTATGGGTCTAAAGTGATACTACCTATTGAGGTTGAAATCCCATCAGTAAGAATCAGAATGCATGGTCTAGTAACTGATGATGACTACAGAGTGTCTCAGTTGAAAGAACTTGAACTACTAGATGAGTGCAGACAAGCAATGTATGATCATCTTAGAGTATATCAGAAAAGAATGTCTAGAGGCTACAACAAGAAAGTCAGACAGAGAATTTCAGGTTGGTGATCTAGTCTTGAGAGAGAATCCTAAAAATCAATCACATAGAGAACACAAGGGGAAGTTTGAACCCAACTGGTTGGGTCCCTTTTTTATCACTACTACTTTTGGCTCTAGTGCCTATCAACTCTCAATGACTAAAGGAGAACAGCTCTGAGAACTAATCAACGTTCTCCATCTGAAGAAATTTTATGCCTAGGGCATTCAGTCTATGGTAAAATATCTTAAAAAAATCTTTAAAATTGGAAAAAGTTATGAAAAAAATGAACATCTTGGTGAAAACCTAGCAATAGGTCCTTGATGACTCACAAAAAAAGTAAAAAATATCAAAAGTACAAAAAAATTAAAAAAATTAAAAATACAAAAAAAAAAAAAAAAAAAAGTGCCTTGGTGAAAACTTGGAAACAGGAACCTTGGTAGCAAAAATTGAATCTCTGCCAAGATGGTGAAAACCTGGTAAATGGGTGCCACTTGTTTCAAAACGCTTCATCTATTAGTGCAATCTTGGTCTTTCCCAACTTTCAGTCTTGCTTTAGTTTGTACATATCTCCCAGTTTTGTCTCTACATTTCCAATTTTCAATAAGTCAGTTTGTACACCAATCAGCTCAAGCATCTATATCCTATCAATGCTTAACACTTGGGGGAAATCAATGTCATATCCTATGGCCTCAAGTATATCTTTAGACATGTCATATCCAGTCAGAGTCCTTTGAAGCTTCATCCGGGTTAGTTAGTCTATCTCCTTACCAGAAAAGGATTTTGCACATAACAACAAAACAATCTATGATTCACATGCTTTTATCTCTTTGTATGCTTACTATTTTGCATTGAGATTTTTTTTTTTGCATATTGTGTCCCTTTGAGCTCTTCGATGATGTCCTTTACAGGATTTAGAAAGTGATGACTAGGGGCACAATCTTTTCTTTCTTTCTGCTTGTTGGTTTAGTTCCAATGATCTAAAGACTTCATATAAGAGGGTTGTCCATCTGTAAGAGCCTTCATCTCATATTGGATGGCCATGTGTACCTCGACTCCTTTTATATGGACACTTTGGTGAGGTTGGTTCTTCTCCTTGTCTATTTGAGTGACTTCTTTCTGCTACAAGTGACATTGTAAATGCTTGTCTTGCTAAGTGAATGTAAGGGTCACTGGGAGCATTATTTAAACTTCTTATCAATCATTTAGCACAAGGAGGAACTCTTGCATGTCAAAAGATACCAAATTCTTTGTAATGATAATTATCCAATACGTCATTTATCAAATAATTAATTTGATCTTCCTGTCCAATCTGATAAATGTGATACATTGGAAGAAGTTCAACCATATCTTTCCAAGAATTATTTTCCCTTCACGTGCATAGAGATGATAATATATTGGTGTTGAGCACTTTCAAATGACTACAATGTTCATCAGAATCATGAAGCTAAATGACATGTCTTAATTTTTTCCACATGTTTCACATTTATTAGATTTCACAAGAAGACAAATGCATAGGAACATGAGTCCAAACAAACATCATTATTTCATCATAATATGTGCATATACATACATCTAAACACAAAAAAATTTGGGGCACATACAAATCTTCCCTTCATATATATACATTTGTCAAATACATTTGGAACACATCATGTGCCCAGCCAAAAAAATTACAAAACAAAAAAAAAAACAAGGAAACAAAAAAATACAACAACAACTATGGCATTGCTCAGCCTGAGGAGATTCTGATGAAGAACCACCTCTTCCCCCACTTCTATGTCTCGGTGGTCAAACACCCACACCACCAATTGGCCTATTCACCCACTGCGCCCTTCCTCTATCTATGAATGTTGCTTGCCTCTAATCTACTGGAACTACTTGATGGTACAATCCCATATAGTAGGCAGCTTCCCGACCAACTCTAGCTGATTCTCTCATGACTGACAAAGTCTCCATCAATAGTTGAGATGCTCCTGGGAGTGTAACTACCCATCGTGCAGTATCTCATTCATCTTTGTAGGCTTCTACCACAAACCTCCATCGATCTCTATTCACCGTCACATCCTCTAATTGTTGTCTAAGATTGTTCACCTGTTGAGTCACTGCATTCAGTCACTCTTGTGTCTCCTCCGACATGGCATCAATCTTTGTCATGGTCTTCTGGGATGCTTCCACACTACTCTATAATGTGTCGTAGGCTTCCTGGGCACGATTTTCTCGAGCCCGTTCTGCCTCTATCACCCCCTGCATATGGGATCCTTCAGTCCATGCACTATCTTCCCATACCCTATCCATCATACCTTGCAACCATGTCACCTCACTTTCCACTTGATCCGCCCTTTCTTCTTCTACTGCTAGTTGTCACTGCAAGGCATCTCTCTCTTCCACCACCGCATTGTAGTCTTTTGACAGCACAAATTGTCACCACATTACTAGCTGTGGTACTACTGCTTGTGCTACAACCATTGGCTCTGGTCCTAGTCATTGTACAATAGGATCTAATATCTATTGATCACCTTGTCGACCTTGTTTGAAGAAGCTAGAGAATATCGGATACCTCAATACTAGTCAATGTACAACAAGATTCAATCTCTTTTGATCACCTTGTGGACCTTGTTTGAAGAAGTTGTAGAGTATCGGATAGCTTGATCTCCATGAGGCATATTGCTCCTGAGATCTGGCCTCCTGTCTTCTCTCATCAAGTTCCTCTGTTTGTCCCCTCCAAGCAGCCTATGATAGCAAAGGACCTGAGTCTCTCTATGAGCATCTTACGCTAAGCTCTAGCCTCCATGAAGCATATTGCTCCTGAGAGGTGGCCTCCTACCTTTAATCACCCACTTCTTCTATTTTTTCCCTCCATGTATCCTACAATAGCAAAGGGCCTGGATCCCTTTGGAGCCATCTTATCATGATCTTTGGCCTCACCCATCTACCATCCGAACTCTCATCACCGTCATCTTCATTCCTTCTACTTTCTTCCATTATGCCTAATGCCTTTTCTTCTCCCCACTGATAATATTTCTTTCTTCGCTTTCCTCTCTGATACACTTGTTGTGTTTTCTCTTGTAAATTCTCCATGGCCTCTTCCCTTGCTAAATACCAATCATTCATGCCTATGCACCCTACTACTATTAGCTCATCTTGTCCTTATAACTATTGTATATAGCGCGGTGGCACTTCTTCCTAAAAAATAAATCTTGTCAGAAAATCTTGAGATTTTCTTCATCTAATGTACATATCCTAGTCAGTCTTGCAGTAACATTTGATCATGAATCTTGTCCCATCTAGCCTTATACTCCAACAACTCCTAGGGGAAACTCTTGCCTAACTATCACTGAGATCTCTCTCCTCGAGAATTTCCCTCGCAATAGTCACTAGTCGTCTTTCATACAAGGAGATACAAGGAGAATTTTTGTCCTATTGTTCATCCTATGAAGTGAACGTGTGGGTCACTATGAACATGCTTATCAGATGCTGGGGAAAGTTCTTACTTGTGCATCTCTGTAATATCCTCAGAAAATATTCAAAAAAAAAAAAGGTAAAATATCTTGAAAAACGTGTAAAAACATCAAATATTTTTTTTTCAAAAATCCTAAAAAAAATAAAATAAATAAAATCAAATACTTTAAAAATCTGTAATAAATTTGTAGATAATCATTTTCCTTGCTTTGTTTTAACTTCTGTTTGTTGGACGATCTTCTGAGATCCTGAGGCATTTGTTCATATGTCTTAGGAAGGATGAGATCACTCTCTATCTGCTATGTGTTTGTTTATGCAAATGGATCATTGTCCTAGCATTCTATGCTAGGTATGACATATCCACTTTTGCAACATCAAAATAAAGCTCTAATGATGTGAAGTGCACTTATGAAAGCGAGTATCATCACCAATCATCTTTTCTCTATCTAACATTCCTTCCATCAATCTTATCTAACCTCAATCTTTTTGAAAAATTGTCCTCAAATCAATTTCTACCCAATTTTTTGAGGGGGCATCATATCCACTGAGGCACATTGCTCAGGGTAATCTAATCTCAACCCCTAAAAATTAATTCTGACTGGTATTTGGGAAACCTAACCTAGATTCTAGAAATCAAAACTCTATTCTAGAGATAATCTTGAAATCTACACAACACTTGGGGCATATCAGATTCATCAAAATCCATATCAATCTGGTATTCTTTTAATCTTGTTAAATATATCATCTTTTCGTAACTATCAGTTCATCAGTGCTATTTCCTCGATTCTTCATAACTGAAGGGTTCAGATGTGATACCAATGTGATTCTTATTGATAATCGGGTCTGGAATCGGTCACTCACTTCTTTGTAATCATAGGTTCAGAATCAATCATCTTATCACTTGTTCATAATCATCGGTTCATTGTTGGTACTGTTAACAACATCTCAAATCTTTGGTCGATCAAGACCCAATCTAGACATCAATCATCACATCAGACTATTCTTTGAACCACTATGCTTCACGCAGTAATTCAAAGAGGGGAAAAATGTAATACCCCAAAATTAGCCTCAGTATATTAATCTTTCTAAATCATCAAAGTCCTATTATACTAGGCAATTATGTCTTCTAATTTACTCTACTCGACTTAGTGTCAAATACAGAAAACCTTAAATCTGTATTAATCACATGCTACATTTAATATAATGGCTACACAAACCCTATGATTGATTAATTTAAAGTCCTAGTACTTTTATTAATTAAATCCCCTTCTATTAATTTAAATAAATACATTTAAATTAATTCACATTTCTTTTTTTAACCCACTTGGAATTAAATATTACATTTAATTCTATTTTCTTCTATTAATTTAAATAAATATATTTATCTATTTAAATTAATTCATATTTCCTTTTTTAACTCACTTGGAATTAAATATTACATTTAATTCTATTTTCTTCTATTAATTTAAATAAATATATTTATCTATTTAAATTAATTCATATTTCCCTTTTAACCCACTTGAAATTAAATATTATATTTAATTCTATTTGAGCACATGACTCCTAATTCTAACCAAGCTCATCTTGATGGAATATGGATGAAGTGACTGAGAGGGGGGGTGAATCAGTCAACCATAAATCACTTCAAAATTAATTCTTTGCAGATCCCTTAAGATATCTTAACAATGTTATCTGTTTTAGCACTCGGTAAATAGATTGCAGTAACTTTGAATATGCAGAAAGTATTAGCAAAATTATCTTTTAGATATTCATCAGCACATGTATATGATTGAGAAAGCAATTAAGAACACAAGAGACACAAGATTTAACGTGGAAACCCAATATGGGAAAAACCACCAATGTATCTAGATACTGATTTTCACTTTTCTGAAGTGATGCCCGGTTAGAAGCCAACCCGGTAAAAGGTTACAAAACATACTGTTAGGTGTGACCTTGTTAGAGGATTTAAAACACCCTGCTAGGAGTGGCCTGGTAAGAGGTCTTGAAAATAATTCAATGGAATTGTCACCTTGTTAGAGGATTTACAATATGGTTGTTAAACCAACTCGGTTAAGAGATTCAGAATTCACTATTACAATGATAAGAAGGTAACAATGAAAAATGACCTGTATAATAATGCAACTATCTTGCTGATTATAGATCTCTGTTCTGCATAAGTCTGATCCTTTCCAATCGAATAAATCTCTGCTGCACCTCAAGGATATCTGAACATCCTTCACAAATTCGCATACACTTTTCTTCTATAAATCTTCTGCTGTATTTCTTGTTTACTTTTCACATTTGACCTTTTATTTATATGATTTTAGATTTGTCAAATCGACATTATTTAGTATAACAGTCGGCTGAATTAAGAAAACTTTATTTGCAAAAATCCTTCAAGGGCCGATAGTGCTCGATGACCATAACTTTCTATAATCTTTCGGAGACCGAGGGAACTCGGTAAATACCGACAATATTTTACCTTCGATAACCGACTGAACTCGGTAAACACTAACTTTTCTTCGATGACCGACTGAACTCGGTAAACACTAACTTTTCTTCGATGACCGACTGAACTCGGTAAACACTAAAATTTCCTTTGGTAACCGAGTGAACTCGGTAGACACTGATTTTCTTTGATAACCGAGTGGACTCGGTAAGCACTAATATTCCTGTCTGGCAGACCGACTGAGCTCAGTAGGATCTGATTGCTGCGGACTATGACATTGTGTGACATCAAGGACAATACATAATTGAGTAGCAATTTCCTTCAGACAATTGTTTCCAACAATCTCCCTCTTTGGCATTGATGGCAACACAATATGTCATATCATAAGAAATTTGAAAGAGTTAGCTCGGTTCAGATTCAAATCTCCCTCTGTCAGCAAACTTTCTTTATCCTGAAAATTCTTCCTTCTGACTATTGAAAATTTCTTGAAATAATAATAAAGACATAGCAAACACTCCCTCTTTGACAACACATGCCAAAGACAATTCACAGATTACCGGTGAAAATTAATGTACCTCAAGTACTAATTCATATGCAATGATTCCTTAAATATGCTGCATCAACAAGTTGATTTTCAATCATGTTCTGGTTGATGCATCACTAAAACTATATTTAGTGAGCCTCGGATAGGGGAATGACCCCTAACTTACCTCTTAGATACACAAATGCATCCTTAGGTAATGGTTTGGTAAAAATGTCTGCAATCTGTTCTTTTGTATGAATATATTCTAATCTGATTTCCCTGTCCTGCACCAATTCTCTGACAAAGTGATATTTAATAGCAATGTGCTTGGTTTTGGAATGCATCACTGGATTCTTAGAGATGTTTATTGCACTGGTATTGTCACAAAATATAACAACTGGTTCTTTGATTTCGACCTTCATACATTCTAATAGCTGTTTAAACCAAACAATATTTGAACAGTTTACTGCAGCAGCAACATATTCTGCTTCAGCTGTGGATTGAGATGTGCAATTCTGCTTTTTACTAGTCCAGGATACCAGTCTTTTTCCATGAAAAAATGCTCCACCACTTGTGCTTTTTCTGTCATCAATGTTTCCTGCCCAATCAGCATCAGTATACACTTTCAAGTCTAGATTGCCTCCAAATTTATACCACAAACCATATTCTTCAGTTCCTCTTAAGTATCTTAAGATTCTTTTGATTGCCATCATGTGATTTTCCTTAGGTTTTGCTGAGAATCTAGCTACTATACCGACTGCTAAGGCAATATCAGGTCTTGTATGTACTACATACTGCAATTTTCCAATCATAGATCGGTATAGGGTCTGATCAACTTCTTTTGAATCATCATTCTTGGTAAGTTTCAGTCTAGTACACATGGGTGTACCAACTGGTTTTGAATCTTCCATACCAAACTTCTTAAGTATTTCCTTAATGTATTTAGATTGAGTAATGTATATACCATTCTTGCTTTGTTGAATTTGAAGACCAACAAAGAATTTTATTAAACCAAACATAGACATTTCAAATTCTCTGTTCATTTGCTCTGAAAATTCTTTGCACTGATCTTCATTCCCTGTAAATATAGTATCATCCACAAATATTTCTGCCAATACAATTTTGTCATCAGGTCCTTCTTTAATATACAGATTGCTGTTATCATTAGCTCTTTTGAAATTAATCTGAATCAAATAGTTATGGAGTCTTTCATACCACGCTCTAGGAGCTTGTTTTAAACCATACAATGCTTTGTGTAACCTGCAGACCATGTCCCTTTTATCTGGATCAACAAAACCTTCAGGTTGTTCAATGTAGACTTCTTCATCAAGAATTCCATTGAGAAATGTAGATTTTATATCCATCTGATATACCTTAAATCCTTTGTGTGTTGCATAAGCAAGTAGAGTTCTTACACCTTCTAATCTTGCAACAGGAGCGAAAGTTTCTCCATAATCTATACCTTCTTCTTGAGAATAACCTTTACATACCAGTCTAGCTTTGTTTCTAGATACTTGACCATCTTCATTTAGCTTATTCCTAAATACCCATTTTGTTCCAATTACATTCTTATCTTTAGGTCTAGGTACAAGAGTCCAAGTTTTGTTCTTTTATATTTGTTCTAATTCTTCATTCATTGCTTCATTCCAACTTTCATTTTCCAATGCATCTTTGATATTTCTAGGTTCAAAATCAGTAAGCAAACATGTACCTTTTAGCTTGCTTCTTGTCATAGTACCATCTGATTTGTTTCCAATGATTTGATCTGGTGTATGATGTCTTCTGACATATTTGGCTAGTATAGGTTCCTTGCCTTTTGAATGATTCATGCTGTTGTCTTCTAGGATCTCTTCTTCAGGTTGCTCGGGCTCGGTAGATATTTGCTCGGTAACTTCAGGCTGAGACTCAGTCTGAATTTCTTCCTGTGACTCGGTTTGAACTTCTTCCTGTGACTCGGTAACTATGCTCAGCTCGGTAGATATAGCTTCCTTACTGATAGTTGTGTCTGCCAATGTTTCAGGTTCAATGTAAATGAATCTTCTGTAGTTCTCAGGTTCCCTTTTGCTTTCTTCCTCAGTCTTTTCTGCAAACTCATCAAATTTTACATGTATACTTTCTATGACTTTGTGAGTAGATAAGTTCAGACATTTGTATGCCTTTCTTTTGCTAGAATATCCTAGGAATATTCCTTCATCACTTTTCACATCAAATTTATTTCTTCTGGATTCTTTTAAGATATAACACTTGCTACCAAATATTTTCATGTAACTTATATTGGGTTTATAGCCATACCATAATTCATAAGGAGTTTTGAATGTGTCTTTCTTCAGTTGTACCGGGTTCAAAGTATGAACTGCAGTGCTGATAGCTTCCTTCCAGTACTTTATAGCGATGTTCTTTTCTATCATTAGAGTCCTTGCACAATCCATAATAGATCTATTTCTTCTTTCTGCTATTCCATTCTGCTCAAGAGTTCTAGGAGCTGATACCTGTCTTTTGATTCCTCTTTCAATGCAAAAGTTGTTAAAATCATGGGAGATGAATTCACCACCTCTGTCTGATCTTAAGCATTTGAATCTTTTCCCTGTTTCCTTTTCTACTCTTGCTAAGTACCATTTGAACTTTTCAAATGCTTCTGATTTTTCTCTTAAATACATAACAGTCATCATTCTAGAATAATCATCAATGAAAAGAATAAAGAATTTATCTCCAGTATAGCTTTGTATACCAATAGGTCCACATAAATCAGTATGCACAATTTCCAAAATTTCTTTAGACTGATAGTTCTTACTCTTGAAACTAGTTTTACTCATTTTGCCAATCTGACAATTCTTACATAGACCAGTGTCAGGTTTCTTCAAAGTAGGAATGCCTCTAACCTTCTTGAATTTTCTTATTTTTATCATGTTATCAAAATTCACATGACATAACCTTTTGTGCCATAGCCAACTTTCTTCTATTTGAGCAATAAAGCATGAATATTCACTGAGATCAAGATAAAATAAGTTACCTTTTGTTTGTTTGCCTGATCCAATGAGTTTTCCTTTTCCATCCAGCAGTCTTGCTTGACCATTCATGAATTCAACCTTGAAACCAGTGTTGATTAGCTATGCTACACTTAGAAGATTATGTTTTAGTCCTTCAACCCAATAAGCATTATCACATATGAGTTCTTTGGTTAATGAGATTCTTCCTTTTCCTTTTATACAACAAGGTTCATTGTTTCCAAATCTTACATTACCACTATCACAGTCTTCTAGATATTCAAATTTTATTTTGTCACCAGTCATGTGGTGTGAACATCCGCTGTCTATTATCCATATATCATCTTTGCTTATATGAGAAATAAGTGCCATCTTATCTTCATCATTATCAGATTCATCCTTTATAGCAATAAAGACAATTTCTTCTTCACTATCATTAGAATCTTTAGCCATAAAACATGATTTCTTACCTTTATCCTTGTATGATTTGAAATTCTTTTTGCCATAGTACTTGTGACTTCTCTTCTCTTCTTTGACTTGCTTGTTTGGGCACCTAGCTGCAATATGTCCAATTTCTTCACATGAAAAATAGATTAAAGGAGTTTTACCTTTATACTTACCTTTCCCTCTAGAGTACTTCTTTGCAAGTAATGCTTCTACAATTTCAAGATCACTATCAGAACTTTCTTCTGATACTTCTTCACTTTCTGACTGAACTTCTTTAATTTTCTTGTTCTTCTTTAGTGAAACCTTGGCCTCAAATGCTGATTCAATATTTTTGGAACTAGGAACATAGTTGTCATAGTTGTCTAATTCAAAAGCTGTCAATCTTCCAACTAAAGCATCCAAAGTTATATTGTGGTTTGTTTCACATCTTCTTTCTTGAATAGTTGATACTCTTATTGCATAGATAGGGAGTAATGTTCTGAGTACCTTACTTATAATAGTCTCATCTGAGATTGTTCCTCCAGAAGCTCTAATTGCATTTACACTTGCTTTGATTCTTTCAACATATTTTGCAATGTTTTCATCTTCCTTCATATTCATCTTGTCAAACTGTCCTCTTAGGCTTTCTGCTTTGGCTCTTTTCACATTTACATCACCACCATATATTTTCTTCAGTGCCATCCACATTTCATATGCAGTAGTGCAGTCTTTAATATCATCAAATTCTTCATAGCTGAGAGCAGATGCAATGTCTATCATCATGGTATTGTGAGTCTTTTTATCTGCAATGTCTTCAACAGTTAATGCGCCATTAGGAATTGTGTATTCTTCATCAATGTATTTTCATCCTGAATCACCAATGGAAGCCAGATGAAGTCGCATGAGACCTTGCCATGCTGAAAAGTTATCTCTGTTGAGCTTTGGAATTTCCCTCTTGTAAGACATCCTGATCTTTAGCTTAGGTCCTTGAAACCCTTCCTGCAAGCACCAAAAGCTCTGATACCAATTGATGGAATATGGATGAAGTGGCTGAGAGGGGGGGTGAATCAGTCAACCATAAATCACTTCACAATTAATTCTTTGCAGATCCCTTAAGATATCTTAACAATGTTATCTATTTTAGCACTCGGTAAATAGATTGCAGTAACTTTGAAGATGCAGAAAGTATTAGCAAAATTATCTTTTAGATATTCATCAGCACATGTATATGATTGAGAAAGCAATTAAGAACACAAGAGACACAAGATTTAATGTGGAAACCCAATATGGGAAAAACCACCAATGTATCTAGATACTGATTTTCACTTTTTTGAAGTGATGCCCGGTTAGAAGCCAACCCGGTAAAAGGTTACAAAACACACTGTTAGGTGTGACCTTGTTAGAGGATTTAAAACACCCTGCTAGGAGTGGCCTGGTAAGAGGTCTTGAAAACAATTCAATGGAATTGTCACCTTGTTAGAGGATTTACAATATGGTTGTTAAACCAACTCGGTTAAGAGATTCAAAATTCACTGTTACAATGATAAGAAGGTAACAATGAAAAATGACCTGTATAATAATGCAACTGTCTTGCTGATTATAGATCTCTATTCTGCATAAGTCTGATCCTTTTCGATCGAATAAATCTCTGCTGCACCTCAAGGATATCTGAACATCCTTCACAAATTCGCATACACTTTTCTTCTGTAAATCTTCTGCTGTATTTCTTGTTTACTTTTCACATTTGACCTTTTATTTATATGATTTTAGATTTGTCAAATCGACATTATTTAGTATAACAGTCGGCTAAATTAAGCAAACTTTATTTGCAAAAATCCTTTAAGGGCCGACAGTGCTCGGTGACCATAACTTTCTATAATCTTTCAGAGACCGAGGGAACTCGGTAAACACCGACAATCTTTTACCTTCGATAACCGACTGAACTCGGTAAACACTAGCTTTTCTTCGATGACCGACTGAACTCGGTAAACACTAACTTTTCTTCGATGACCGACTAAACTCGGTAAACACTAACTTTTCTTCGATGACCGACTGAACTCGGTAAACACTAAAATTTCCTTTGGTAACCGAGTGAACTCGGTAGACACTAATGTTCTTTGATAACCGAGTGGACTCGGTAAGCACTAATATTCCTGTCTGGCAGACCAACTGAGCTCAGTAGGATCTGATTGCTGCGGACTATGACATTGTCTGACATCAAGGACAATACATAATTGAGTAGCAATTTCCTTCAGACAATTGTTTCCAACACATCTTTCTTACCCACCCACTAAAATTAAAATAATGATTTCTTTAACTTCTAAAGTCTTCACTTCTCTCAAGTCAAAAACAACCACATGGAAGAAATATACTTTGTCCAAATAATCCAAAACTCCACAAATTCGGATTTAGACTTTGGGGTCATTTTTGGAGGCTCTTTTATGAGTCTTGGGCCACCTAGTGACCAAAATTCAACCTCCTACCCTAAGTATATCAAGTGGGGAAGTTAAATTTGACTATAACTACCCTCTAGAAGCCTCCTAACCCCTTCAAAACCTCACTTAAGCATTTCATACAAATTTGGGTAGTAGGTTTCAATTTTTAGAGTGGATCCACCCACTCACCCACTTTGAATTAAATAATTAAAATAAGAGAATCTCAGCCCTTGATCTTTATTCAATCCTGACCGTTGATTCTCCTAAAAATCTTATAAATAGGACTTCATTTCCCTTTACAAGGGGAGCCTTCATTAGCATTATTATTATAGATCTAAGGGATCCAAATTCTTCTATTCTATCTTCTATCTATTTCTAAACCACACTCCTTGTATTCTCATAGCATTGCTTTCAAACATATAGTGCATTTCAAGGCATTTGGAGAGCTACATCAACCCATCTTTGGGAGAAGAAAGGAGGACATGGGAACTAAATCTTGAAGGGAGTTTAGATAGATTTCTATTCTTCATTTTTTAAGTTGTTTCTCATGCATAGATTAGAGTTGCTTTGCATGTTTGTTTGTATGAATCTTGTGGTTATTTCATGTGCATGCAATCTATTCTAGTTTCTAATCATACAATTGGCATAGTATAAGAAAATTTATTATGAAAATATTAGAGCTTGAATGAAATATCTTTAGAAATAGTGAATTGTGATAGTGTTTGATGTCATGAGATTGGTCACTTGATTTGGTTCATGATCATGAGATCCTTATTTTTTATACTCTAAGATTATTGTTTTTTTAAGGCAAAAGTGAATATTCACTGACTATAGTATATTAATAAAACTAGTTCAAAAGCTCAACTAGGAAAGAACCAGAAAGAAAACCCAAAATCATTTCTTATTACAATACAAAATTGGCCACTCAAAAGGACCGCAAATAAAAATTTACAAATACAAGAAGAATTTATGCACGGACTAAAAAAAGTTTTACAATTGTGATGTTCAAGTATTGAACACACCGCTTCACTAAACTAAATCAGAAGATGGCTATCACTCAAAACATATTAACCCCATTCGAAGCAAGGGGAGGGGAATTTTAACAAAAATAGTAGACCAAAATTAATTCTAAGTCTCACTCACTCCTCCATATCAATGGGAGCTAGAAGATCAAAACCTAGTTGCAAGCATGGAGACCAGCTCGATAGCTCACCCACAGCTTTAGCCCAAGATGAACCCTATGTATCTGATGTCCAACTCGATAGGCCAATATTCCTTGGTACAAACTGTATTGGCACCCCACCAAAAATCATCAATCGGGTCAATGCCATGGGCAGGAAACCCACTTGTATCCCTTGAAGGTTGAATGTTAAGGTTAGGGAGAGAAACTGACTAGTGCTGAATTGACAAGCGTAGGGAAGAACCCGCATCTAGAATATTGGGGATCTCTAGAAAATCAAGAAAAGCATAAACCATAAATTTTTTTCTATCCACCATTTCCTTCCCAAGGAAGTGACCATGGGTATGCATTGCTTTCTTAACATGCTGAAAATTGTATTTTCCAGCGACCGCTTGATACTATCAAAAACCACCATGAATTCATGGTTGCTAAGAAACATACGCTGAGGAAACAAACCCCCCACCAAAGCATGACCCTTCCAAACATCATATTTATGCATAGCCTTATTAATCTTTTTATCCCTTATGAACTAAGGCTTCACAACTTTGAGAGCAAGTATCTCCAAAAGTTGGATTGATTGAAGAAAATCTAGAGCCTTTGAGAGGAAAATTGACACCAAGTGCAATGGAAACAAGAATTTCTTGGTATGCGACAATAATATTTATTCACCAATGACTCGCTTAATTGCATGATGAATTATATTCGAGTTACACACAAAAATTTCATCCAAGACTAGGTCTTCAATTTGTAGTGGAAGGACTTCTTCCTCCACATCTGGCTTCATTCTCACTCTAAAGTTCTAAGGAAGCATCTCATAGTGATACCACCTACATTTCTCACATTTGATGTAGACATTAGTGAAGGAATCCATTACCACTATCAATGCATATTACCAACTTGCTAAGAATTTTTAAGATAAGCCAAGTGTACCATCAAGTGATGTGTAATAATAGAAAATCTTACCCAATCTAAATAAATTAACTACCCTCTGTACAACCAGTTCAGATTGTAATGTTTCACACAAACCATCATTCTCATCCATGTGAAAGTTGGGACGCATCAGCATTGGAGATTGATAAAAGTGTACAACCCACCACCTCATCCTATGGATTAACATATTTAAATAACAATGATTAAAGTTTCCCTACCGCAATGAATGTGTAATGCCCCATCGTAGTTGTTACACATGTGAGAATACCAAACCATGGTAAACATTGTCCTTGAAATACCACACCAATTTAGATACCACAACTCTTTCTATCCAAAATTACTAACTTAAGAAAATCTCGGTGATGTTGAAGTACATCGTGCAGAGAATATGATAACAATTCATACCCATCATAGTCCACATTAGACAACAAATCCACCAATGCATTCCATTCATGGAGAGTATGCCATACACACACCTCCTTGAAGGACTCTAAAAGTTTCCAAATATATTGTAGGACATAAGTAATCCACCAATTATGGGATTCCCTTTTTAGGAAAGCATTAATAATGACCAATACATCAACTTCCACCTGAATCTTCTTAAATCCACCATGTTTTGCTAGGGTTAATCCAAAAAAAAGAGCATGTGCTTTGGCTAAATTGTTAGTACCCTATGGTAAAGGAGATGCTTTAATACCTAGATAATTACCCTAATTATCTCTAATGCAAGCTCCCAAACCTAATTGACTAGGATTCCCCTGAGAAGCTTCATCGAAGTTGATCTTGATTACGCCAAGTGAATGTGGATTCCACTTGATTAGTGATCTATCCATTGGTTCCTTGGATGGGGCTACTTGTGGTAAACTAGTGGGGATTACCAATCCTTTCCAACAATAAATATGGTGTCCATCCCAAAATGACATAATTGGACTACCTCTAAACTTGGCCAAACTAGCATTGACCACTTTTGAAATTGATTTTTAGATGCCCCCAAAACACTGTCAGACCAAAAAATTCATTCATTCCTCTCCCACCAAATTTCCCACACTACTAATGGCAGAGTACATTTCCAAATATTTGTGAAAAGGGATTTAGGATATAAAATTGGTCAAGCCTGAAAGAGATCCCAAAGCTTATGGGGAAGAGGAGACATGAACTGAAGCTTGTTGAGGATGAATATCCAACAATCTTGAGAAAATGAACAATTGAAGAATAAATGGTCCGAGTCTTCAAGCACTTCATCACACATTGGACAATTTAAAGGTTGTGCAATTCTAAACTTATTCAATCTGTCACTAGTAAAGATCCTTTTTTTTAAAGCTAGCCATGCAAAACACCCTGCTTTAGGAAGGACAACATTATTCCAATAGAAAGAAAAAGCACAATAAGGGGTCGAGGGTGCATCCAATTGCTAAATAATTATGTATCCTTCTTTGATGGAATAATTACCATCTTTGGTTGGATCCCAAAATAATTTATCTTCCTTGTTTGAAAAGAATACCAATTTCTCTAAGAGAAGGTTTATGAATGAGGCCTTCTACAAATTAGTAACTAGAAACTCATTTGGATCCTTCCAAATTTCTTTTCATGAAAATAAGCATACAGATGAAAGAAAATCTATGAGGTGCTGCCCCCATTTTCCTTCAAAGGCCATGACAATATCATGAAGGTTTAAATATTTAATAAGCGAGGGATAGCCACCCAACAAGTCCCTCCAAAACAAAACACTTCCTCATTATTAACCTTCCAAGGCACATACTTTCTAACTATATCTCTTGAGGACATCATAAAGTTCCAAATAGAAAATCCTTTTAGGGGATCCAAAATGGAGAAAACTCGATTAGGATTACTATTCTCTAAGTATTTTTGTTGCATAATATGACACCATTTATTATGGGGCTTCCTATATATTTTCCACACAAGCTTATGTTGGCAAGTTGGCTATACTGATGTATATGACTTAGTATAGTGTTTTCATTATGGAAACAAAGTCATACAGTAGTTTGGAGTCAGCACATTTGATGGGAAGATCAGAAATCAGCTAAGTGTTGAAGACTGGATAGTGTACAGAGTTCCTAAAGCTTAGTGCATCAGCACACATGCGTATGACCAAGTTATGGAATGCGCCATAGAAGATAAGTTGGTTAGACTATATTCATGCTTAGTATATGAGTGCATGATCAGATATGCAAGTATGAGAAAGATACAGATAGTTGAAGTTACACAGCCAATGTGTGCTAGAGAAGAACAGAGTAAGCAGCCGACTGTTAGCATTTTGAGTTGTGGTTATATTCTAATGATGTAAAGGCTATGTGCCTATTTTAATTAGGCTACTGAATGTAAATATTTTTGTTTGTAAACACACTTGAGCCAATTCAATTGGAAGCATTATATGTAATAGGTTTAAGGGCTAGCCTAGTTGTTTGTTTTGTATGCACATATAAATATGAGATGTGCCCAGTGTAATTAGCATGGAAGTTGATATAGAGTTGTGATAAGAAGAGAAGTGTGCAAAGAGACTATAAGATGTATTAGAGCTTTGCAAGAGGTCAAATCATTAGTACATCAAAGGAACTGATTTGACAAGTAGTGTCATAGTGACAGTTCATCCAGCAGATATAGTGTGTATCTGAGATCAGAAGGTTGTAGCCTTCACCACTTAAGAAGTGAGCTCTAGGATAGTGTGTCCACTCCCCTAAAAGGGACTATTGTAAAAGACTCCTAATAGGGTATAAACCTTGACAAGGTCTATTGTACTTAATGCATTGTAAAGCAACTCCTAACAAGGTTAAGGATTTTCTAACAAGGATCATAAAACACTAGTACAAAATATTAGTGGGTGTCAATTCCCATAGGTTTTTTTACCTATTTAGGTTTTCCCATAACCATATTGGTGTTATGTGTTGATTTCATGTTTCTTGTTTATGTCGATGTTCATTTCAGTACTTAAGTATTTAAGTTCAGTTTAAAGATTAAGTAAAAAGATAAAATACAGTGAACACTAATTCACCCCCACCCCCCCCCCCCCCTCTCAGTGTTCCCATTCCTAACAATTTGCATTAGAGCTCTAGTCCTCAGAAAAGAAGTTTAACCACTTAAGGAGATCATGGACAAAGTAGAAATGAAACATCTGAAAAGAAATCTTGAAGCTACTCTTGAAGACCTGGACAAATCTGAAAGAGAAACTGAAGAACTAAGGGAAAAACTCAATGATGCTCAATTAGTCATCAAAAGGCTAAGGAAGGATTTGAAAGAATGCTCTACCAGTGATCTAGGGTCAATGGTCAAGAAGCTAAATGAAGAAAATACATCCTTAAAAGAACAACTTGAAGAATTTTATGATAAGTTGACTAACAATCAAGAAGTTTATGATGAACAGGTCAAAGAGAACCTTCAACTAAATGAAGAATTGAGGCAAGAAAACATGGAAATCTTAGAGCGAAGAAACAAAAAACAAAGCTTGGAATCTGAATTGAAAGATGCTAAGAATCACATTGATAAATTACACACCAGTTCTGATTTGACAGAATTTCAGTTATATGCAAGAAGACCTAAAGGAAATATTAGTTGCATTGGATACAATGAAGCACAAAATTAGATTGACAACATGTGAGAAAGAATAAAAGCACTAGAAGATACCACAGATACTAAGGAGAATGCAAGTTAGACTAAGGATCATATTGAACCACCTAAGAATGAACGCAAGCAAGTAGACCACACTTGTTATGCATGTAACAAGCATGGACACATAGCAAGGAACTATATAGAGGTAAGACCTTTCAATGGTTATTGTTATTCATGTAATAAATTTGGTCATAGAGCTATGAATTGCAAGACAAGTCAAAAGAACATGACTCATAATTAAAGAAATCAAAATCAATCAAATGTAAGAAATTCTTAGAATGTTACATGTCAGATATGTAACTATAATGGTCACTCAGCTAAACAATGTAAGATGGTGACTCATGTCAATGCACCAAGGAATATAAGGCCTCTAGTCATTTATCACTTGTGTAACAAGGCTAGGCATATCTCAAAGTTTTGTAGATCAAGGACACAAGGTCAGGAAAGCCCTAAAAAAATTGAAAATTTAGTTTTTGATCTTGAAGGAGAAGTCAATTTTATGAAAGCCTCAGAGGATGAGAGCTTGATTTTTTCAGAAGCTAAGAAGGACAATGTTGATGAGTATGTATTGGATGCATCCATAGTGTATGACCCTCTACATCTAGATGAATGGCCCTCAGGGTCATAGGGGGAGATAATTTAGCTCTAGACCCCTACGTGACTGGTATACTCACTCTTAGAGTATGCACCTTTGGACTTAAGCTTTTGAATACTAAGGGAACCTTTGTGCAATAACGCACTAGCTAATTGTTTGCAGAATGAAAGATAGAAATTTCCAAGTGACAGCCCGGTTTACACGATAAGCATTAATGGCACAATTTCTACTTTAAAGTACAAAGAAGTTAGAAGATCTCTCATAGCATTTGAATTAAGAGTGATTGAAGAGTAGAAGAGCCTTAGCAATTGATTGAGAAGGATTGTAGTTTGATTCTTCAAGTGATTTACTGTGCATTTGGTCATTTGTGGAAAACCTAGTTCATTGCGTTGATTTAGAATCTCTTGGAAACCTTTGTGAAAGTGATATACAAGTAAGTGATGGTTACTCCTACAGTATTTGATATTGTAGAGAAGAAAAGATATGTGTTTAAGAGTCATCCATTTAAATCTACACTAGATGACCTAGAAGGGGTATTCTCCCACACGCCTATGGGAATTATGCATGTCGAGGACATTAGGGCATACATCTACTTAAGAAAGAACCAGTAGGATTGGATAGATTAAGGGCGCACATGGAAACTATGCTAAAACTAGACACAACCTTCATGGATTAGTATGCGTGGTGGAATAATCACTCTATAGTGGAATATGCTATGACATATGAGTTCTATGAATCAAAATGGATCAAGATTCTATTGAGCAGGATTCATGATGACCTATTTTGGATAGGTGAAGTACCCATCAAAATTACTGGTGACCTAATTCATGAAATGACATGCCTCTCAAAGATAGGTGACATCCTTCCAATGGGTAAAGATGTGAGGAAGATTTTTGAATAGACTTTCAAGTCAAGAAGTGATAGGCACAATGACCATAGAGCCTATTGAGCAAGATGACATCAACTTGATGTCTATGATACTTGGATATAGGTTTCAACACACCAGTAGGGTAAACAGTGTGTTCACAGCCACATTTCTTGTAGCCATAAGACTTGTCAATGATAATGGAGAGTTCAACCTATGTGAAATCTTGCATGCATAGCTAATTGACAACATCAAGGCAATCAAGCATGATAAGAACAAGATATTCATATTTGGGTCTTTGATAATTTATATGTACTTCCATATTGTTGGAAAGGTGTCAGACTTATACCTTGACAGGACTATTCCCACTATGCCACAAATATCCTTCAAGGCATCTACTGAGAGCACTCTAAGAGACTACATGACTCTAGAATTGAAGACATTCAGAGCTAAGATGTAGATGAGGTATAGGATACCAGAGAAGATAGCTGACAAATATAAGGATACTATTTGTTTTACAGTTGAAACAAACACAGCATGCATGGAGGTAGTTGAACCTAGAACAAAGTGGATTCATCCACTTAGATATGAAGTAGATGAACAAGTCTTGGAAGCATATGCTCAAGTATTTCTTTCAGCCCCTAAAAACCCTAATGAGCCAAGATGGGGAACCTATGAGGAGAAAACAAGAGAAATTGATGCAGTCTTGAACAGCGCAGCAACAAAAAGGAAGGTTTCTAAGGTTACCTCAGAAATCTTGAGAATACATGGAGTGTCTCAAGAAGACCTAGACAAAGAGAGGGAAAAAAAGATTTCTTTGGAATTAGAGACCGCAGATGCAGCAAAGGTAGAAACAAATGATCCTAAGCTAAAGAAAGTGAAGATTGAAAAATTTGATGAACAGAAGGGTAAAACTGAGGTTACTCCTTCTGCTTCCAAAGAAACCATTGATATTATTGCTCCTCCTAAGTATAAGTCAATGCCAAAGAGGAAGAAAGAGATCAACATTGGTCATCCATCCTCGAGAGTAACAAGGAACAGAAAGAACTCACAAGCACCTCCTAAAGTAAGTTTCAAACCCAATCTCAGTGTGCTAAGTGCAAGAATAATTGATGAGGGAAGAATTGATCAAGTAGGAAAGTTTTATAAAAAATATAGTGAGATAGACAAATCTAAGATACATAGAAACACATGCTAAAGTTCAAGAAGATAGTCTTGGAACTTAAGACTATGATCCCTAAAAATGTATGGAACATCCTAGAATTCCAAAAGAGACAAGCCATTGAAGAGGATTTAAGGATAAGGGAAAAGATTCTAAATGACACTCTTCCAGTATGTTCCTTAGAAGAGACATCTCCATTGTTAGATCTAGTGAAGCCACATCTCAAAACAAAGTCAAGGACTTTTCATATAATGGACAAAAATTATGATCTGGTGGCTAAGGAAATTGAGAAATCCTTTGAGAAGGTCTTTATGAATAGGCACATATATCTAGCTACTACACCCATAGCACAAGTACCCTTAAAGGAAGTCAAGGAGGTGGCAAATCCCACTAATGCATCAGTGACAGGTCCTTAGGATTCAGTGCCTGTAGTAGAAACACAAACAAAGATAGTTAAATCCACGCCCATGATAGAGTCACTAAAGGATAGCACCATTATCATTGAGAATGTAGAGATAGCCATGGCTGCCACTGACACTAAGTTGGACATGTTTGAAGAAGCTTTAGTGAGCACACAAGAAGCTGAAATCTTATACAATAACACTCCTACTCATCAAGAAGAAATATTGATTGAGGATATAACAAGTGAGAAAGAAAAAGAAAAGGAGCTGAAAAAAAAAAAGAAGAAGAATAGGTAAAAGGAAGTGAAAGATGAAACATCAAATGAATCAATCAAGGTAAAACAAGAAGTGATGGATAGCACTCCCATCTCTCCCTCAGTAGCATTGTTGTCAAGTTTGACACCTAGCACAACCAGTTTGGACTCATGGGGAGAAGAAGACCTGATTAAGTTTAGTGTCTTATCTATGGAGAAGGCCAAGGGGAAACAAGTGATGAGGAATCCTCTCCTTGTAGATTCAGTGAACATACTAAATAGTTTGTTACCTGTAGACAAGAAAGTGTCCAAGGTACACTCTGTTGATGATGTAAGTCCAGTCATTTCATAATTCAAAAGAAATTTCTCTAGCATGGAAGAATCTACATCCTTAGTTATAGAGGAGAAGTACTTGAAGAATAGATTAAGTGAATTGGTTAGAAACTATACACTTGACCTGATCTCACTAAAGGTTAGTCAAGCATCTTTGAAGGAGTTTGTAGCAAAGGGCAGAAAGATCATTGCTAACTGTATGGACCAGGACAAATTGACTGGTGGTCTTTACAAAAAGGTACAAGAGGTAGAATTCATGATAGACAACATAAATAAATTAGTGGAAGATCCCTCTATTGATGTGAACATGTGCAATAATGTCTACCAAGGATAGTTAGACAAGATTGAGAAGGCAGAAAAAGAGATGATCAAGATAAGGGCTAGACAGACTTAGCTAAGGAATGTTCTTGCACCCTCATTAGACATACTAAATCAGAATACCAAGGATATCAATGCCACCATGGTGACATATAATCAAGGTGCTAGCACTGATCTAGAGAAGATGGAGAAGCTACAATATGCGTTATGCGCTAGTCTATAGATTGTAAATTCACTAATCATATTTTGGAAGAAGGAGATCCAAAATCTACAGATAGCATATCCGGATGTTCTATCATAGTAAGTTTTTTTAGATTCAATTTTGACACACCTTTGTCATTAATGTCAAAGGGGGAGTATGTGTAGAATATGGATTATAGATATGTATAAGGAGATATAAGATAGAAAGATATGTATAGGGAGATATAAGACAAAAAAAAATTGTATTAAGGATAGTTAGCAAATTGCCCATATTCCTTTGTTGCCATCAATGACAAAGGGGGAGATTCTTGGAAAGTTGGCTATATTGATATATATGATTTAGTATAGTGTTTTCATTATGGAAACAAAGTCATATAGCAATTTGGAGTCAACGCACTTGATAGGAAGATCAGAAATCAGCTAAGTATTAAGGACTAGATAGTATACAGAGTTCCTGTAGCTTAGTGCATCAGTGCATGTGCGTATGATCGAGTTATAGTATGCACCCTAGAAGATAAGTTGGTTAGACTATATTCATGCTTATTCTATGAGCACATGATCAGAGATGAAAGTATGAGAAAGATACAAATAGTTGAAGTTACACAGCCAGTGTGTGCCAGAGAAGAACAAAGTAAGCAGCCGACTGTTAGCATTTTGAGTTGCAGTTATATTCTAATGATGTAAAGGCTATGCACCTATTTTAATTATGTTTTTGACATGTAAATATGTTTTTTTTGTAAACACACTTGAGCCAATTAAATTGGAAGCATTGTATGTAATAGGTTTAAGGGCTGACCTAGTTGTTTGTTTTGTATGCACATATAAATATGAGATGCACCCATTGTAATTAGCATGGAAGTTGATATAGAGTTGTGATAAGTAGAGAAGAAGTGTGTGAAGAGACTTAAAGATGTATTAGAGATTTGAAAGAGGTCAAAGCATCAGTGCATCAAAGAAACTAATCTGACAAGCAATGTCATAGTGACAGTTCATCTGGCATATATAGTGTGTAACTGAGATCAGAAGGTTGTAGCCTTCACGACTTGAGCAGTGAGCTCTAGGACAGTGCGTCCACTCCCTTAATAGGGACTATTGTAAAAGACTCTTAATAGGGTTCAACCCATACAAGGTCTATTGTACTTAATGCATTGTAAAGAAACTCCTAACAGGGTTAAGGATCTTCTAACAAGGATCATAAAACACTAGTACATAATATTAGTGGGTGTCAATTCCCACCGGGGTTTTTACCTATTTGGGTTTCCCCATAACCATATTGGTGTTATGTGTTGATTTCATGTTTCATGTTTATGTGGATGTTCATTTCAATACTTAAACATTTAAGTTTAGTTTAAAGATTAAGTAAAAAGATAAAATACAGTGAACATTGATTCACCCCCCCCCCTCTCAGTGTTCCCATTCCTAATAGGTTCCCACCAAAATCCATGTTCATTTTTTCCAAATCATGAACCTCTGCCCCACCCAAAGACTTAACATGGGCCATGTCCTTCAAAGAAATAAGAGGGATATTCATATCCCCATTCATATTATGAGTCCATGAGAAATCTCTTATTACTTTTTGAATTTGATGAATAATAGTGGTGGCAGCTTTCAGAACTGCCAAATAATAATTTGGAATGGCTGATAATACTATCTTTATAAGAAGAAGTATACCAGAAAGAGAAATTCATCGAGCTTTCCAAGCCACAAATTTGCCTTTAATTCTCTGAATGATGTTTGACCAATAAAAATATTTATTTTTCCCCATGAAAAATGGAATCCCAAGGTACATAGAGGGAAGAAAGTCAATAGAAAAACCTAATATCTGAATGATTTTATCTGCTATTTTCTTCTTGGTGTTGAACATATATTTTTATTTTTATTTTTGAGTATTCACAATCTAACCTGATGCTGAAGAATAAAGTTCTAATTTATACTTAATTTTCCTCACTTCTTTGGTTTGAGAAGCTCCAAAGAGTAAAGTATCATCCACATATAAAGAAGGGGTAATCAAGATATTTGTATCTTCTATGTGAGCCACCTGCCATAAGCCAAAAGAATTATTCTTAATGATTACTCTGCTAAAAGATTCAACCATAAGTATGAATAAAATAGGATACAGAGGATCCCCTTGATGGGCCCCTCTTGTAGATGCAAAAAATCTAGCTGGAACCCCATTTATAATAACTAAAAACCAAACACTAGAGATACATGCACAAATCCTTTTGCACCAAGGGTTTGCAAATCCAAATTTACCTAACACTTTGAAAAGAAAATCCCAACAAACCCTATCATAGGCCTTCATCATATCCAACTTAAAGAAAAAATTAGAAGATTTTTTGTGATTGATCAAATGAAGAACTTCATGAGCAACTAGAGCACCCTTCATGGTTTCCCTTCCATTGACAAAGCCCCCTTTCTCTTGGGAGATAATGTTAGGGATGAGGTGTTGCAACCTCATATATATAGCTTTAGTAATAATCTTATATACAATATTACATAATGAGATAGGTTGAAATTATGCAAAAATATTTCATTCTTTGACTTCAGGAATGATCACAATATTCATAGTATTGAATTGATTCAACATACCTTTTCTTTGTCTAGATTCTTCTACCACAACCAATAAGTCCCATCTAATGGAATCCCAACAAGACTAATAAAATAATATCATAAAACTATTAGGACTAGGCACCTTGTCTAAAGGAAATAAGAACACCACTTTTCTTACTTCTTTAATAGAGAATGGGGTCATTATGAGGGCATTATCTATTAGGAATGGGAACACTGAGAGGGGGGGGTGAATCAGTGTTCATTGTATTTTATCTTTTTCTTTATTCGTTAATCTTAACTTGAATGCTTAAGTACTGAAATGAGAATCAACATAAACATGAAACATGATCACAACACATAACACCAATATGGTTATGAGGAAACCCAAATAGGTAAAAACCACAGTGGGAATTGACACCCATTAATATTTTGTACTAGTATTTTATGATCCTTGTTAGAAGATCCTTAACCCTGTTAGGAGTTTCTTTACAATATATTTAGTATAGTGACCTTTTCAAGGGTTAGACCCTATTAGGGGTGTGGACACATTTTCATAGAGCTCACTGCTCAAGTGGTGAAGGCTACAACCTTCTAATCTCAGATACACACTATATCTGCTGAATGAACTGTCACTGTGACATTGCTTGTCTGATCAGTTCCTTTAATGTGTTGATGCTTTGACCTCTTGCAAAGCTCTAATACATCTTATCAACTTTTCACACACTTCTTCTCTACTTATCTCAACTCTATGTCAACTCTCGTACTAATTACAATGGGTGTATCTAATATTTATATGCGCATACAAAACAAATAACTAGGTCGGCCCTTTAACCAACTACATACAATGTTTCCAATTGAATTGTCTCAAGCCTATTTACAAACAAACATAATTACATCAGAAACCTAATTACAATAGGTGCATAGCCTTTACATCATAATAATATAGCTGCAAACCAAAATACCAATAGTCGGCTACTTGCATTGTTCTTCTCTGGCATTCACTATCTGTGCAAGTTAAACTCTTTGTATCTTCCTCATACTGAATATTCTAATCATGTGCTCTTAGAATTAGCATGAATATGATCTTACCAACTTAAGTTCTAGGGCGCATACCATAATTCTATCGTATGCATGTGCCCTAAGCCTCTAACCTTTAGGTACTTTGTATACTATCTAGTCTTCAACACTTAGCCAATTTTTGATCTTCTCATCAAGTGCGCTGACTCCAAAACACTATATGACTTTGTTTCCATAATGAAAACACTATATTAAGTCATATACACTAGTATAGAAAACTTTCCAACAATCTCCCCCTTTGTCATTGATGGCAACAAAGGAATATGGCATAGTTGCTAACTGATCTCTTATACAAAAAACTTCTATCTTATATCTCCCTTATAGATATCTATAACTCCATATTCTATACATACTCCCCCTTTGACATTAATGAAAAAAGTGTTTCAAAACTATATCTACAAATACTTATAGTGAGATAACATTTGGATATGCTATCTGTAAGTTTTGGATCTCTTTCTTCCAAAATGTAATCAATGAATTAACAATCTGGAGATGGGCGCATAGTGCATTCTGTAGCTTCTCCATCTTCACCAAATATGTGCTAGGACCAAGATCATATGTCACCATTGTGGCATCAATCTCCTTGATATTCTGATTAAGTATATCTATTGAGGGTGCAAGAGCATTTCTAAGCTGAGTCTACCTAGGCCTTATTTTTGACATCTCCTTTTCTACCTTCTCAATCTTGTCAATTTGTCCTTGATATAAATTATTGCAAATATTTACATTAGTGGATGGGTCTTTCAATGATTTCTTTACCTTCTCTATCATAGATTCTACCTCTTGTATCTTCTTGAAATGGTCATCAGTTAACTTATCCTGATCCATACAGTCAGCAATGATTTTTCTTCCTTTTTCTGCAAACTCCTTCAAAGATGCTTGTCCAATCTTTAGTGAGCTCAGGTCAAGTGTAAAGTTATTGACCAAATCACTCAGCCTCTTCTTCATGTACTTATCTTCTGCAACTTGAGATGTAGATTCTTCCAAGCTGGTAAATTAGTCTTAAAGGCTATGAGGATGTTGCTAACATCATCAAGTGTACTGACCTAGGATGGTTTCTTATCTGAAGACAATAGGTTGTTCAATATGTTTACTGACTCAACAAATAGGGGATTCCTCATTACCTATTTCTCCTTAGCCTTCTCTGTAGCTAAGACACTATACTTGATCAGGTCTTCTTCTTCCCATGAATCCAAACTAGTTGTGTCAGGTGTTAAACTTGACAACAATGTTGTTGAGGGTAGTGGACTGATAGGAGTGTTGTCCTCTACTTCTTGTTTTACTTTGATTAGCATTTCAATAGATGGATTATCTATTGGCTCACTTCTTTTTACCTCTACTTCTCCTTTTTCTTCTTCTAACTTTTCTTTCTCTTTTTCTATCTCTTTTCCTTTTTCTTCTTATTTCTTTTCTATTATATCCTTAATCAGTACTTCTTATTGATTGGGAGGAGTGTTACTACATAAGTTCTTAGCCTCTTGAGTGCTTACAAAGGCTTCTTCAAAATTTTCCAAATCCATGTCTATGGCCGCCATAGTAACTTTTATATTGTCAATAAAAATTGAGTCATCCTTGAGTGTCTTTGTCTTGGGTGCAGACTTATCTGCCTCTACAGATGCATCAACTACATGCACTAAATCTTGTGGACCTGTAGATGGTACATTATGGTCTTTGACTCTTTTGCAACCTTTTTAGGTACTTGAGTTGTAGGAATAGTAGATGGGAACATGTGCCTATTCATAAAAACCTTCTCAAATGCTTTATCTATTTCCTTAGCCACCAATTCATAGTTCTTATCCATTATATGTAGGGTCCTTGACTTGGTTCTAAGATGTGGCTTCACCAAATCTAACAATAAATTATTTTCTTCTAGTGAGCATACTAGGAGGGTTTGATCTAAGGTCTTTTCCCTTATCCTTAGGTCCTCTTCAATGGCCTATCTCTTTAGGAATTCTAGGATGTTCCACACATTATTTGGAATTGTAGTCTTCAATTCTAGGACTATCTTTTTGAACTTCAGCATATGCTTGACAATCACTCCATGGATTTTTGATTTTTCAATTTCACTATATTTTTCATAGAACTTCCCTACTTGATCTATCTTGCCTTCATCAATGATCCTTGTACTCAACACACTTAGACTAGGTTTGAAGCTTACTTCTGGGGGTGCTTGAGTATTCTTCCTGTTCCTTGTTACTCGCGAGGATGGATGACCAGTCCTGATCTCTTTCTTCCTCTTAGGCATTGCCTTATACTTAGGAGGAGTAGTAAGGTCAACTATTACTATGGGCACAGGAGGAGTAATATCAGTTTTACCCTTCTTGTCATCTGATTTCTCTATTTTCACCTTCTTCATCTTTGGATCCTCAGATTCTGTCTCTATTTCCAAAGAAATATTCTCTTGCCTTGCTTTGTCTAAATATTTTTGTGATACTCCATGAATTCTCAAAATCTCTGAAGTAACCTTGGCAACCTTCCCTTTCATTGCAGCACTGTTCAAAACTGCATCAACTTCTCTTTTTTTCTCTTCATAGGTTCCCCATCTAGGTTCATTAGGGTCTTTAGGGGCTGATAGCAATACTTGTGCATATGATTCTAGGACTTGTTCATCAAACTCATATCCAAGTGGATGGATCCACTTTGTTCTTGGCTCAACTTCCTCCATGCATGTTGTATTAGTCTCAACCATGAAAAAAATACTATCTTTGTATTTCTCTACAATACTCTCTGGTATTCTATATCTCATCTATATCTTAACCCTGAATGTCTTCAATTCCAGTGTTATGTAATCCCTTAGTGTACTCTCAGTAGTTTCTTTAAAGGATATATGTGGCATTGTAGGCAAACTCTTGTCCAAATACAAATCTGACACTTTTCCAAGAATGTGGAAGTACATGTATATGATCAAAGACCCAAATCTGAATATCTTGGTCTTTTCATGTTTAATAGCTTTGATGTTTTCTATTAGTTGTGTGCGCAGGATATCGCACAAATTGAACTCTCCATTCTCTCTCACAAGTCTTATTATTGCAAGAATCATAGCCGCAGACACATTGTTCACCTTGCTGGTGTGTTGAAACCTATACCCCATTACCATGGATATCAATTTGATATCATTTTTCTCAATAGGCTCTATAGTCATTCCGCACCTATCACTTCTTGATTTGCATGTTTTCTCAACAATTTTTCTCACATCCTTTCCTGCTAGAAGAATGGAACCTATCCTTGAAAGGCCTGTCATCTCATGAATTAGGTCTCCTATAATCCTGACCGACACTCCACCTATCAAAAATAGGTCACCATGGATCTTGCTGAGTAGGATCTTGATCCATTCTGACTCATAGAACTCATATGTCATAGCATATTCCACTATAGGATGATTATTCCACTGTGCATACTCATCCATGAATGTTTTATCAAGTTTCATCATGGTTTCCATGTGTGCTCTTATTATGTCCAAACCTACTAGTTCCTTTTTGCAATGTATGTATGCCCTAATGTCTTCCACATGCATAACACCCATGGGAGTGTGGGAGAATGCACCTTCTAGGTTGTCTAGTGTGGATTTAAATAGATGCCTCTTAAACACATATCTCTTCTTCTCCACCACATCAAATACAATGGGAGTAGCCATTACTTACTTGTATATCACTTTCCAAATGATCTTTAAAGACTTTTGAATTGGCGTGATGAACTAGGGTTTCCACAACCGATCAAATGCACTGCAAATCACTGATGAATCAATCTACAATCCTTCACAATAAAATACTAGGGCTCTTCTTCTCTCCAATTGCTCTGAATTTGAATGCAATGAGAGATCTAAAAAAATTTGTGTACTTTAAAGTAGGAATTATGCCATTAGTACTTGTCATGTAAACCAAGTTGTCACTAAAAATTTCTAACTTTCATTATGTAAACAATCAGCTTGTGCGCTCTTGTACATAGGTTCTGCTAGTCTCCAAAAGCTTAACTCCAAAGGTGCATACTCTGAGGGTGAGTATACTAGCCATGTAGGGGTCTAGAGATAAATTAGCTACCCCTATGACCCTGAGGGCCATTTATCCTAATGTAGAGGGTGCATCCACTGTGGATGCATTCAATACATTCTCATTAACCTTATCCTTCTTCACCTCTAACCAAATCAAGCTCGCATCCTCTAAAGCTTTCACAAACTTAACTTCTCCTTGGTATCCAATACTGGTTCTTCAAGGTTTTTAGGGCTTTCTTGACCTTGCATCCTTGATATACAAAAATTTGAGATGTGTCCAACTTTGTTACAAGAGTGCCAAATGACTAGAGGCCTTATATTCCTCAGCGCATTGACAAGGGTTACCATTATACATTGTCTTGCTGAGTGACCATTATAGTTACATATCTAACATGTACCATTCTAAGAACTTATTATACTTGGTTGATTCTGATTTCTCCGATTATGATGAGTCTTGGTCTTCTGACTTCTCTTACAATTCATAGCTCTATGACCAAATTTATTGCATGAATAATAGTAACCATTGAAAGTCTTACCTCTGTACAGTTCCTTTCTATATGTCCATGCTTGTTACATGCATAACAAGTTTGATCTATTGGCTTACACTCATTATTGGATGGTTCAACATGATCTTTAGTTTGACTTCTAGTCTCCTTAGCATCTGAGGTGTCTTTTGGTGCTTTCATTCTTTCTTGCATGTTGTCAATCTGATTTTGTGCTTCATTATATTCAATGCAGCTAGTATCTCCTTTAACTCTTCTTGCATACAACTGAGATTCTATCAAATTAGAACTAGTGTGCAATTTATCAATGTGATTCTTTTCTTCTTTCAATTCAAATTCCAAGATTTCTTTATTGTTCCTTAGCTCCAAGATACACGTTTTTTCTTGCCTCAATTCTTCATTGAGTTGAAGGTTCTCTTTGATATGTTCATCATAGACTTCTTGATTGTTAGTCAGCTTATCATCCAATTCTTCAATCTATTCTTTTAGAGATGAATTTTCTTCATTCATCTTCTTTATCATTATCCCTAAATCACTATTGGAGCATTCTTTCAAAACCTTTCTTAGCCTTTTGATGACTACTTGAGCATCATTGACTTTTTCTTTTAGTTCTTCAATTTCTTTTTCAGATCTGTCCAAGTCTTCAAGAGCAGCTTCAAGATTTCTTTTCAAATTTTTCATTTCTACTTTTTCCATGATCTCCTCAAGTGGTTAAACTTCTTTGCTGAGGACCAAATCTCTGATACCAATTGTTAGGAATGGGAACACTGAGAGGGGGGGTGAATCAGTTTTCACTATATTTTATCTTTTGCATTATTCTTTAATCTTAACTTAAATGCTTAAGTGTTGAAATGAACATCAACATAAAAATGAAACATGAGCACAACACATAACACCAATATGGTTATGAGGAAATCCAAATAGGTAAAAACCCCAGTGGGAATTGACACCCACTAATATACTATACTAGTGTTTTATGATCCTTGTTAGAAGATCCTTAACCCTATTAGGAGTTGCTTTACAATATATTTAGTATAGTGATCTTGTCAAGGGTCAGACCTTGTTAGAATTCTTTTACAATAAACCATGTTAGGGGTGTGGACACACTTTCCTAGAGCTCACTTCTCAAGTGGTGAAGGCTACAACCTTCTGATCTCAGATACACACTATATTTGTTGAATGAACTATCACTGTGACACTACTTGTCTGATCAGTTCCTTTAATGCGCTGATGCTTTGACCTCTTGAAAAGCTCTAATACATATTATCAACTTTTTGCACACTTATGTTTTTCTTATCTCAACTCTATATCAACTCTCATACTAATTACAATGGGTGCATCTAATATTTATATGCACATACAAAACAAATAACTAGGTCGGCCCTTTATCCAATTACATACAACGCTTCCAATTGAATTGGCTCAAGCATGTTTAAAAAAAACATAATTACATGTCAGAAACCTAATTACAATAGGTGCATAGCCTTTACATCATAATAATATAACTACAAACCAAGATACCAACAGTCGGTTGCTTGCACTGTTCTTCTCTGGCATTCACTGTCTGTGCAACTTAAACTCTATGTATCTTCCTCATACTAAATCTTCTAATCATGCACTCTTAGACTTAGCATGAATATGATCTTACCAACTTAACTTCTAGGGAACATACCATAATGTTTTCATATGCATGTGCGTTGATGCTCTAACCTTTAGGTACTCTATATACTGTATAGTCTTCAATACTTAGCCAATTTCTAATCTTCTCATCAAGTGTGTTGACTCCAAAACACTATATGACTTTGGTTCCATAATGACAACACTATATTAAGTCATATACACTAGTATAGACAACTTTCCAACATTATCATGCTTTGTAATTAATTCAAGGATAGCATCAAGGAGTTCTTGCACATGATCTCCCATAATAGGTGAAGGGCCACTGGGTGTAAGGAGGTTCTTATAGAATTTGACACCTTCCTCTGGAATATCTTGTGCATCCGTAATAAGATCCCCATTTGTGGCATCACATATTGAATTAATTTGAGTAGCATCTCTCTTTTTTTTAGCAGAAGCATGGGAGAATTTTGTATTTTTGTCACCTTCTTGCAGCCATAATTCCCTCGATTTATGTATCTAGTATTCCTCTTCTCTACTGCAAAGTTCTTCCCAAGCCCGTTGTAGCTCTTTTTGTCTATGACATATGTCATTATCCATACCTTGTTGAATGAAAAGTTGAAGAATCTCTTCCAATTGTTTCTTAACTAGATCATTTTTCTTTAAAATGTTCTTGAATACCTATTCATTCCATTTCTTAATGTGAGTTTTAACATGTTTAAGCTTTATAGAAAAAATGTGCATTTTGGTTCCTTCAATCAGAGGGGAACTACACCATAATTTTTAGATAAGGGGAATGAACTAAGGGTTTTGGAGCCACATCCTTCCAAAATTAAAGGACAGTCGATGAAAACTACCCTTATTTGATGTTATTTCTTTAATGTTCAAAGTAATTTGGAAGTGATCCGACCCGGGTAAGGCCAAAATTTCTGATGAAATGACCAAATTAGAGAGCTTCCATTCCTAGTCTATGATAAATCTATCTAAATAGATAGAGATCTAAGAAAAATTATCCCTCTTATTAGTCCAAGTGTATGCACCCTTAACAGGAACAACATCCAAGAGCTTATTATCCTCTGCAAAGCCTGAGAAATCTTGAATAGTTCTCAACAGAGGGTAAATGCCACCAATCTTTTCTGACACTTTGAGAATTGTGTTAAAATCATCCCCCAATATTACCAATTGTTTACTCTGGGACTAAATTATTTGTGTAAGAACTGACCATAATCTCTCTTTATCCTTTGTGGAAAACTACTCTAAGATTATTGTTGTTGTCAGAGAACAGTGAATATGCTAGAAAAAATTTGCATCTTGTTTTGAGACAATGAGTCGTGGTACAAGTTATTTATATTTTTTCCTAGGGTAGTGAGCCTTAATTGTGTAAATCAATTACATGTTTTGTTAGAAATAGGAAATACTAAGAGGGGGGGCTGAATTAGTATTTCAAAAACTTTTACTTTTGCCCACTTAAAGATATATGTAATTAACTTGTAACTTGCATAAGAAACTAAACTGAATAAAATGAATAATAAACACAACCATAAAATAACAAAAATCATAACACCATGTTTTTTCTCAAGGAAACCCTGGCCAATGGAAAACCCTGGTGGGGATGGTACCCACAAATGACCCACTAATCAAAAGTATCTAGTTAAAGATATTGACCCTTTTAGGAGTCTATTACACCTGTATAGTGTCTTGGTCCTTGTTAGAGAACTTTAGGCCTTTTTAGAAGCCTCAAACCTATTATCAGTTGGTATTGCAAAATGTGAATGTATGCAAGATGAGTCCACTACCCAACCATGCAATATACAATATAATAATCTTCAATACAAAAGATAGAATACAAAAACCTTTTACTGTTGCTGAATATCTTTAATATTCTAATCTAATTTGTAGGCTCTTCACAAAACTTGCTATCATTTCATAGTGATCTGATCATATATCATATTTCTCATAATACAACATCAATATATCAATACAAAATATTTTTAGAACTTTGCATTAGTCTCATACATAACTTTGCATTAATCACATTCATAACTTTGCATTAGATAATATTCTCCTTTATACCAACTATCTCAAATATACCTTATCAGTCAGCTTCCATGTTATCAAATCATAACATTAACTCTTTCTTCCTTAGGGTTAATCTAGGATGTCATCCCTAATTAGTTAAGTCATTATTTTGATAAACAAAATAATCCCTTAACTCAAAATAATCATTTACTAATCGTTGCTTTGTTCTGGTCAGCTCAACACTGTTTCTGTAAAACATTAATATCTTTGTATGTACATGTCCTACAATATTTCACTCTTAGATGTAGCTTCAACATACCTTATACAATCTTTGTTCAATTGTACAGGTACAAAAATTACTTCTATGAATTTCTCTAATCAAGATAGTCTCCGTGTAGACAGCTAAACATTATTATACTTAGACAATTTTCTTAAGTTCTCATCCAAAACTTCCTCCTTGGATCATGTTGTCTTACTACTTAATATATGTTTCCATAATTACAATACCATGATATCCTACTTATCCAAGTTTCCAAAAATCCCCCCCTTTGTCATTGGTGGCAACATATGGGAAAATTGGCTAAGTCCCAAAAACTTACAACAAAATTTTCAAAAACAAACTTGCAACATTATCTAACATTGTGTTACATGGCCATTACAAGATTTTCAAAGGTTTGTGGATCATGCATGTCTACTTATTCCTCCATAGGGATACTCCTTTGATTATACTATATACTATTCTGCATATATCTTTACCTTATACATACAAGCAATTTTCTCATACTAGATTACTCCCCCTTTGACAACAATGACAAAGGTGTCAAAATATGTATATATATATAAAGGTCAATAAATTTGATATACCTTTTGTCTTCAATTCTGTAATGTTGGAAGGCTTGAAATGCAATCTATAAATTTTGCCTTAAAGTTTCCAATTTCCTTATCCCATGTAATCTTGATAGAATTTGATACACTAAGTAGTGCACATAGCCTATAGGATGCTATCTCAACTGCTCTAAGATTTGGATAGGCAAATTTACCATATGATGTCTTTGATGAAATAAATTCTTCTAGTTGATTCTGCACATTATTGATTTTCAAGGTTAGGTTCTCTCTAATTAATGCAAACCTTTTCAACTTTATTTCCTTTTTATTTTCTAAGAGACTTATCTCATCATGTATTTTGCTCACTTTCTTCTTAGTATCAGTGATTTTCATGCTAGGATTTTGTAGCTCATTCATGATGACATGCATTTTTTCTTCTTTATTCTTCAACTTCTATTCAATATCTAAGATATGACTATGTGACAAGGAACACTGACTATACAATTCTCTTCCTCTCTCTAAACATTTTATCAACTCCTTAATGCAATCATAAAGGTTATCTAGATCATTCTTGATATTTTGACAAGTGGTTTGGAATAACTGTGCATCATGAAATGTTTGTGCTTTCACTAATGCAATGATAGATAAAGTAGTGAACTCACTGTCAAAATCTTTAATTGACTCTCTTTCTTTAACTTTCAAATCAACTTCACTAACTTGAGTAGATATAACACCTTGAAGCTTATTTGCTACCTCAAGTAGTGATCCTTCTAGGCTCTTTACTTTCTTATTCTTTCTAATTACCTTATTTAGGGATGAGATCAACTCTATTTGATCATCATCATCAACTTCAGCTCCTAGATTTTCTAATACTGACTCAATGGGTGACTTTGATGAACTTGTTGGTGTGACCTTTTGTGGTGTGACTATTTGAATGTGCTGAGGTATAATCTTTGTAGGCTTTACCTCTTTACCTTTACCTTATTCCTCTTGCACTACTTATTTACTGACTTATGTTTGTGTCTCCTCTGATGTCTTTATTTCCTCTTGCTTATCCTCTCCTTTTTCTTCTTCTACATCTTCTTCCTCATTCACCATCTCTCTCAAATTGCCAACATCCTCTCCTTGATCTTAGAAAGGATCTTCTTCTCTGTCAATGGTGATGCTAGTTCCTTCTACATGCATTATTTCATCATCAATAAGTATGGTAGGTGGAGGTATTGGGGCTTCTTTCTGAAGTGGTGTCTCTTTCATCTATGAAATTGCTTATGTTGTTTGAGTGTCCTATTCAAATTCACTTAATGCTTCTCCCAATATTGAAGTCATCACTTTCATAACTACTTCCTCAGTTTCCTTGTTGAATTCCTCATAATTACCTCCCATAATTAGAATTGTTATTCTTTTCCTTCTCAAATGGGTGTCGAGACTCTTCATTATCCCTTTGAAATGTTCTTCATCTTTAATTACACATACTTTTCTCACAAATATTTCTCTTATACCTTTATCCTCTTCTATTCCTCTCTTGTTCATGTTAATCAGTTTCTCATAAAGATCACTTGGTATCTTGTCTTTAATATTCTCAAATTTCTTTTTAGGAAGGATCATGTGCCTAAAAACTACATTCTCAAGATTTAGTTTCTCAAAATTATTATATAGATGATAGTATTTATTTAACTTTGTGAAATCTCCTTCATTAATGATCAAAGGATTCACTTTATCAATCTTGGGTTTCCATTATTTATTTTTATTGTTGCCCACCTCTTCTTCTCCTTGAGATTGAATAGGAACTTGACCTATCATTTTCTTAATGGGTGTGGATTCTTATTCTTGTGTCCTTTTTCTTTCCACAGGAAAAGATAGTCTTCTTCCTTTTTCCTGGTCCACTAGCCTTTACTTTTACTCTTTTAGCCGATGTAGTGGAGGTGGATCTAGTAGATTTTCTTGTGGCTACTACTGGTGGCTTGTCCAATGATATAATCTTCTCACTAGGCTCAATGACATCCTCATCAATATTTTGAATATCTGGAATGAGGGTTTCCTTAGATTCCAAAGGTGGTATGGTTAACACTTCTTTCTGTCCAATATCTCTCATAGTTGTTGTTGTCTTCTTTGCAATATTAAATTTATCTTCAGTCCTACCTGTTCTTTTAATATCTTCTTGATTGTTGTGTCAAGCATTTTTTTAGCTGACTTTTGCAACTATGATTATTGTGTTGTGCTAGAAATTTCTTCAGATGTTCCAAATCTAGGACTTTTGGAATCTAGTCTTCATTTCAAAATTCTTCTTACATATCCTTCAATTTCCACTTTAGATACTTCATAATCTAGAGGGTCTATGAATTCAGTTCTTAGTTCTACTGCTTCAATATATATAAATTATGTATCAACCAAAAATCATATCTCATTTTTGTATTTCTCAACTATTGAGGGTGGAATTCTTGATCTTTTCTTCATCTCATTCTGAAAGGTTTTAATTACAAGTGTGGCACTTTCATTCACTTTATCAATTAGGTGTATAAGATACACCTTGTTGATTCTCTCCATTGTGTTCCTCTCTTCATTTTAATCAGCTCCTATAGTGTAAGTAAATCTCCTTAAGAGGTGGAAAAACATATAGGTGATTAAGGATGAAAATCTGATTTGGGAATTCTTTGTCTTCTTAATATTTTCAAGATTATCAATCATTTGGATCCTCAAAATTTCACTCATGTCAACGTCAACCTTGTCAACACACATAAGATAAGTTTCTTGTACCAAAACTATTGCTATATCATCTTCTCTAGAGCTAGCACATAACTTGGTATTCATTATCTTACGCACATACCTAACATCATCTTTCTCAATATTACTTATTACAATACCTCTTTCATTATATGAAGACTTAGTGTTGTCTAGAGTTTTTTTCTTCACATTCTTCTCATTTAGAGGAATTGCACCTTTTTTAGATAAACCTGTTACTTCATGTAACAAATCATCTGTGATTTATATCACTCTATCATACAACCAAAACTTTCCATCATGAATTCTTCTTAAGATGATCTTAGTCCATTCATCATTATGAAATTCATAGTGAAACATATACTTGATAATGTCTAGTTAACCTAAATGTTCATACCCTTTCTTATAGGTCATGTCCTAGTTGTATATTTTTTCATACTCATGAGACATACTACCATGTCCTACATTCTCAAATTTTCACTTTAGGTATCCTCTTACATCTTCCAAATGTAATACATCATCCGGTATAGTCGATAATGCTAAGCTAGGGTCTTCCTTAGAGGGTTCTACTATTTTCCATCTCACCTTAGGTCTAGGTGTGTCATTAATGTTATGAACTAGGGATACATCCATGAATACACTAAAAATTAACTTCTCTAATAGTAAATACTTAGTAAAATACCTTGGAATCATGATTTAGGGCTTCTGCAAAGATCTGGCAAAAATCTATCTCCAAATCTTTCAATCTGCACTGGCTAGCTCTCTAAAACTCTTGTAAACTCTTTAATGATCAAATGATATCAAATAAATAGCTTTTATCTATCAAATCCTTCAAGACATTGTTGACACATTAATTGCATAAGTGTATTCATCCCAAAAAGTTGCTCCTAGTTAATTGGAAACTTCTTTCACTTTGTGTGCTTGCATACATGCTCAGAATTGCATGTGCTATTAACCATAGCTTCCTTAAATCACTTTCTATCATATATTAACTTCACAAGTCTTGATTCAAGTTCCACTAAACTATATGCTATTCTGGTGCTTAATTTGATGCTAAATTCATTGAATTTGATGCTTAATCAGTTTGAGATGGGTTCAAAATTTATTCCAACTTACTCTCAAATGCTTCACCTAACTGACTTCCTGATATTGTTGATGCACTTGCTCGATCTATAGCTTTGAAAAATATAACTTCTTCCATGTTATTTCTATTTCCCTTTTGATTGTTGTTGATATCCATATTTCTTCTAGTGTAGTTTACATTTCTTCTGGGATTAGAATTCCTAATGTTCTTCATTCTGTAATATCTCACTATGTGACCCCACTTATTACAAATCTAATGATCTATGACATTGTTTCCATATCTCATTCCTAACTTATTAATCTGTGATCTGCAAGTTCTAGCAATTGGTCCAAAATTGTTGCATCTATAACACACAACTCCATTTCTTATATTATTTGTTGCTCTAGTAGGTCTTTTATCTACATGGTTAGTATTTCTAAACATTCTACTATTATCTATATTATTAGATCTAGGTTTCTTACAATCGATAGCTCTATGACCAAAACCATGACAATTATAACAATAACTAGAGATAGGTTTGAATAACTTACCTATATAATCTCTTTTCATGTGTCCAAATAAATTGCATATAAAACATCTACCTTTGAAATCATTTCACATTTCTTTAGGTGATCCATCTTGCTTAGGTTTATTAGGTAAATCTTCATATTGGTTAGACTCAGCTTTGTTTTGTTTTTCTTCTTCTTTGTTCTCAGGTTGTTGAATTTCCAGATCTGGTTCTTTACATTCTTCAATATTCTCAGAGAATTTTTCTTCAAAATATTCAAGACCAATTTTATCATAAGAGGGTTTCTGATAAGAGATCTATTCATCAATCTTTTCATTGTTGGAATATAGTTTCTCAAGGTGTTGTTTGGATTGAGTTAGTTCTCCTTTCACAATTGTATTGTACTTTTCAAGTTCAGCATACTGCAACTTTGTAGTCTTGAATTCAGATGTTACTTTGGTAAGTTTAGATCTTAGATTTGTATTTTCAAACTTCAAAATTGATTCAATTTTTCTATTATCATCTTTCAAGCTTAACTTTAGATCTATAATCTTTAGTTCATGCTTTAGGATCTCATTTTCCTTTTTCAATTTTGAAACTTCATCACTATCCTTGATCTGATTTGTAGGTTCTTTCTTTGATTTAAGATCTTCTATCTTGTCTTTTAGTTTCTCAATGTAGTCTTTTGCACTATCATATTTATTCTTCAGAGTATCTCTTTCTTCAGTAAGAATATCAATCTGTTCAAGAGCTTCTTCTAGGTTTTTTTGCAATTGATCCATATCCATAGAGATCTTACTCAAGTTGCTAGGCCTTCTTAGAGTAACTAAACTCTAATACCAATTATTAGAAATAGGAAATGCTCAGAGGGGGGGTGAATCAGTATTTCACAAACTTTTACTTTTTCCCACTTAAGGATATATGTAATTAATTTGTAACTTGCATAAGAAACTAAACTAGATAAACTGAATCATAAACACAACCATGAAATAAAGGAACTCATAACACCATATTTTTCTCAAGAAAACCCTGGTGGCGATGGTACCCACAAATGATCCACTATTCAAAAGTATCTAGTTAAAGATATTGACCCTTTTAGGAGTCTATTACATCTGTATAGTGTCTTGGTCCTTGTTAGAGGACTTTAGGCCTTGTTAGAAGCCTCAAACCTATTGATGTAGACAATCACACAATCCCCAAGTTTGAATCCACAAACCTCCACTAGGAATGAATAGGACCTCTATAGGTAGGACTTCTTGGCAAAAAAAAAATGTTTTGTTCACCCCACAACCTCCTTGCCAATTTTATTCATGAATCAACACCCTCCTAACTCCTTAACAATCTCAACTTGAAAGTAGAGCATCCTCCAATTGATAGTTCTAGGAACCTAGCCAATTTCCTTGTAGCCCTCCTACTCGGGTAATTTGGACTTAATATTTTCCCACACAACCCAAAAATATAAGAATAGTTTTGGACACCCTTTTTAGTTTTCTTTCAATTTTTTAAAGGCTAGGATTTGATTCAGAAGTTATCCCACCAAAGGACACTCAAGACACCTAGGGCTAATAGGGCTAATTAGGGGCTTTAAAGAAGGAACTCCTCTCAAATGGATTGGTTTCCTCTCCTTAACAATTGGAGACTCTTAAGACAAGGTAGGACACTCCAAATCCAATATTTGGTGTTTTGATTCATCGCCCATCAAAAGTTATGGGATCGGTTGCATCCTATCTAGAAGGTAGTCACATAGAGATGCCTACCTAGGGCTTCCTGTCTCTCCACCCTTCCCTGCATGAAAAATTATCACCTCTTTTAATATTAATAAACATAGGCCATTCTTTCATTCCACCAAGTTTCATTAGATTCCCATGGTTGGTTTGCAAGAAATGGCCAAAAAGCCTTGAAACCCTAAGGTTTATCCTGAATTGAGGGTAGTGACTTTGAATTTATAATCACACAAAGAATAGGTAGATTGAAGACTTCAAACCACTTGAAAAATGAAGGTAAGAATCATAAGAAACTTATCCACTCAATCTCCCTTCATCCAATGTCCGTACCAAGCCGTATAATTGCTGCTTTAGTCTAAAAATTACAGAAAATAGGGTATATTTTACTAATTTTCAAAATATAGTACATTACCATGCACTCACACATTGGTATGACCAAATTCACTCTTAAATAGACCTCTCCCAACTATTTTAACTATCTTTTTTTGGTTAGAGAGGTAAGACATTCAGTGGTAACAGATTTTTAACAAGTTGCTAAAGTTGCAAAGCAACTTTTGTGCAACTTTTCAAATTTGTTGCATATCCTTTAATCCTTATTCTACCTAGGGCTATGGTGCTGACCTAAGACTTCTTAGGGCCTAATAAAGACCTTACATTCCTAATTAAGACTAAATATAACCTTAGACATCTCTTTTATCAGTCCCCTCAATCTAAGTGTCTTAGGTTTATATGGCCACCCAAAAGCACTTGATTGAACATTAGGACTCTTATGAGAATACATTTTTATCTAAGGAAATAGGGATGCATTGAAATAAGACTTGTGGCCTCCTTGGCATTAGTTATCTTCCTCTGATTCAATCTTTTGAGGGTGCTCCTGCACCACCTATTAGGAGTTGGTATTACAAAATGTGAATGTATGCAAGATGAGCCCACTTCCCAAACATGCAATATACAAGAACAATCTTCAATACAAAAGATAGAATACAAAAACCTTTTAGTGCTACTGAATATCTTCAATATTATGATCTAGCTTGTAGGCTCTTCACAAAAATTTCTATCAATTCATACTAATCTGATCATATATCATATTTCACATAATACAACATCAATATATTAATACAAAATATTTTTAGAACTTCACATTAATCTCATTCATAACTTCGCATTAGATAATATTCTCCTTCATACCAACTATCTCAAATATAGCTTATCAATCGGCTTCCATGTTATCAAATCATAACATTAACTCTTGTTTCCTTAGGGTTAACATCTAGGATGTCATCCCTAATTATTTAATTCATTATTTTGATAAATAAAATAATCCCTTAACTCAAAATAATCATTTACTGATCGCTGCTCTTTTTTGGTTAGGTCAACACTATTTCTGTAAAATATTAATATATTTGTCTGTACATGTCGTACAATCTTGCGCTCTTAGATGTAGCTTCAACATACCTTATATAATCTATGTTCAAGTTTCCATGCATTAAAAGTACTTTTTTGAACTTCACTGATCAAGATAGTATCTGTGTAGATAGATAAACATTGTTATACTTAGACAATTTTCTTAAGTTCTCATCCAGAACTTCCTCCTTGGATCATGTTGTCTTACTACTGAATATGTGTTTCCATAATGACAACACCATGATATCCTACTCAGCCAAATTTCCAACATGTTTTTAACCTAATCATTGTGATTCAAACTATTCATATTGTAAGTTATATTATCATGGTTTTTTCCATTCTTGTGGTTTCCACATAAATTTAGTGTTCTTGTGTCAATATTGATTTATGCTTTATGGTTTCACTAAAGTAATTTATTGATAATAAGATATGGTACATTGTGGTATTTTTTAAATTTTGTATTGTTTTTTAGACTAATTTACCCCCCCTCTTAGTCCTATTATGTGTCAAACAATTGGTATCAGACAAAATTCCTTCTTGGGAAGCTTAATCACTTAAGGAAGATCTAGTCTAGCACAGGATTTGAGTTTCAAATATTCAAAGTTGGAAGGTACAAATTATTCATATTAGAAGAAATAGATGAGATTTTATCTAGAGTCTCTTCCTAAAGGATTATGGTAAAGTGTTAGGAATGGATATATTGCACCCTTGGCTAGACCAAAATATCCAAATGATATAAAAGAAGAAACCAATTCAAAAGCTAGGGTTTCTATTGTCAGTTATCTGAGTGATAATGTATTTGGGAAGGTCATGGGATTGGAGACAAAAAAAAAAGAGACATGGAAAAATTTGAGCAGTGTGTATGAAGGAGATATGAAAACAAAAGAAGCCAAAGTGAAAAATCTCAAGCACAAGTTTGAGAATTGGAAAATGGGTGAAGATGAGTACATTGAATCATATATTCACATGGTGAATGATATTGTGAATGTCATTAAGGGTGTTGGTGAAATTATAGAAGTAAAGGAAATGGAAATAAAGGTATTGATGACTCTACCTAAACCCTACAATATTAAGAGATATGCAATTGAAGAAAGTAGTGATTTTAAAAGCTACACCTTGGATCAACTACTTGGGTTACTAGATACATTTGAGATTTTTGAAATGGATGAAATTAAAAAGATGATAAAATAAGTCACATTCAAAGCCTTGGAAAAACCTAAAGAAGGAAATGAAGATGACATGGATTAAATTGTATCAAACTTTGCATGGATAATTGAGAGAGGAACCAAAAAATACAAAGGTGAGTTACCTCTAAAATATTTCAATTATGGTAAAATTGGTCATTTTTCTTCTTAGTGTCCTTATAAAGAATGATTCAACGGATATAATGATGAAAATAAAAATAGATCTATGATATCTATTAGAAGAAGAAGAATATGGATATAATAAACAAAGGAAAGTGAATTCTATGTTATATAAAGGAACATTCTACCAAGGATGAAGGTCGTGATAATAATAAAGAAACTCTATTTCTAGCTAGAAAGGAAAATAACAAATAAAGAGCTAGTGAACTAGAAGAAAAGATGACTTCTTTCCATGCCAAAGTGGAACCTACTACATGGAGTATTGATTTTGGATGTTCAAACCATATGAAATTAGATAAGGAGAATTTTATAAATCTTGAGAAATATGATGGAGGATTTGTAGGATATTCTAGAGAATAAGAAACCTCTATTTGTGGGATAAGAAGCATCACAATTAATGGTAAACATAAAAATGATGATGTCTACTATGTTAAAGGACTGAAACATAACTTTCTAGGTGTTAGTAAAATGTGCAATAAAGGTTAATAAGTTATCTTTAGTAAAAATGGATGTGTAACTAGAAAAGAGAATACTAGGAAACTTGTTGTGAGATGTGTTATAAAAAATAAAAAACTTTTTTTATGTACAAGTAATCATCTATAGTCACAAGTATGAAAAACTGAAGATAAAACCAAAAAGAAGGGAAAAGAAGAAAGATTTGGGAAGATCTAGTTGAAGAAAAATAGAATTAGAAAGAAGAGAAACAAGCATTGGAGTTGGTATCAAAATTGAATGGAACTTAAAAGAAATAAATAGAAGAGAAGCAAGAAATGGAGATAGTATTAGAATTGATTGAAATAGTACAAAAATAGACAAAATAAAAGCATGCCTTAGAAGTGATGTCAAATAGAGAAATAGAGAAATGCACTTAGTTTAAACAGAAGATACAAAATTTGAAAGATTACCTAAAGGATGCAAAAGAAAAAATTAACAAGATCATAGAACTCAAAGACATTAACATGAATGAAGGTTCTAAAAGACCAAAAAAGGGTTTTGATAAAATAAAATATAGGGAGAACAATAAGATGAAAGAAGACAAGAATAATATTAATCTAGCTTAGAACATAAAGAATTCTAGGAGATCTCCTACTTGTGTGCAAATCAAGTATTTTCTAGATTTTCTTGGTAAATGTTTTTCATGTAATAGGTTTGGTCATAAAACTATTGAATGCAAATGTCATGTTAGAAAATTATCAACTAACATAAGATGGTTCTTTCACAATAAATTTGGACATATGATAGTTGATTGTAGGATGAGGATAAGGGAAAAGTTTTTTTTATAGATGAGTACTTTGATAATAATGCTATAACTTTCGATGGATATTAATATAATTGTAAGATGCATTGATATAAATCGATTGAGTGTAGGATGGAAAAGAACACTAAAAGGATGAATAAAGGAAGATCACAATATTTTCTGGTATGTTATAATTATTGCAAGTTTTGCACCCGTAGTCTCCTTGTGATGTGCAACATGATGCTTGGGTTTACGACATGACTTAACCTCCTCATGTGTTCTATAACCTCCTCATGTGTTCTATAAGTCTAGAGGTTCTATTAGGCATTAGCAGGTTGACCTTTTGGTGCAACAACAACCAAAAATTGGTATTAGATCCTAGGTCATGGGTTTAAACCTCATACATGAACTAGAGGCATTGTTGCAATATGTGCACCCTTGATATTTTTTTTAAAATGTGAAATACAGTTCTTGGGTTCATGATATGGCTTAACCACATCTCATGTTCTATAATTATAATGGTTGTATTGAGCATTAATAATCTAATCTTTTGGTGCAATGAAAACCAAAAATAATTGTAACCAAGTTGGTCATATTGTGAAGTTGTGCAAGAAGAATATTAAAGCTCATGAAAGAAAGAATAATATAAATAAATAAAAGGAAGTAATGTGGAAGTTTTGGGTAAAATAATTAGATGGGTCTACACCCTTTGGTGGTGTTGATTCTTAAACTAAGTGATAGCATGTGGCCTAAGGGGGAGGGATTATTGCAAAAAAAAATGTTTCAGTTTCAGTAATCTTGTGAGAAGTTTTATTTTTATAATGTTGAATGTGTATGGTTGTATCAAGTTTTTCGGTGGATTTTTCTAGGGGAGACTCAAAAATTTATTTTCTATCTCCTAGATTAATGTGTGTCACTTCTCTCAAGGGGAGTAGTAGAGAGTGGTCAAATCAGTTGTGTTATCCTTTTTCCATGATGTCAAAGGGTAAAATATTTTGTGTGTATAAGTGTTGACATCAATGAAAAAGGGGGAGAATGTTTCACATATATTTATGGTTGTCATTGATGTCAAACTTGTTAAAGGAGGAAGTATTAGTGATGTTGTATTGATGACACGACTACTAGTCCAAATGAAAGTATTTTTTAATGTGTTGAAGGATGAAGTATTAGTGATGTTGTGTTGATGAAATGATTTTTGGTCTAGATGATAGTGTTTTTAGTGTTTCTAGATAATATTAGTTTAGTTATACATATTGTACAAATGCTCTAGAAGTTCCTTCTCAGAATATGTTTCTCTTTGGTCTAGAAGTTGTTTGAATCCATTAGTTTCTATATGTGTTCATTTGATCTAGAAGATGTTCTTACAATAACTTTAGTTGTGTTCTTGATATTGATGTTATTATTGTATACAGTTACAATCTTAACTTGGCAAGATTTCAAGAAAACACCATTACTAACCTAAAGATGTTCATTCTAGTTCAAAAAATATTAATTGGTCTTCTATTTCTTAGAAATTTGTCTATTTCATAATATTGTAGTTTTTCTATTATTTTTTAGTAGTTTTCATTGTAATTTTGAAGGTTGAACTTATAATTTATGGTAACATTTATGTCAGTCATCCTTGGTGTTATATTAATGTCTGGTTGTTGTATTCATGCAAGTTTGAGATATTGATCAATGAAGAAGATATAAAAATGTTCAAATGTTCAAGTTGTTGATCTAGTGCAACTATCACTTAGTATTTGTAGACTGATGGATTATTCCAATATGAAAGATGAAGTGGGCTTGGCCAAACTAGTTTGGAGTATCTTTGTTTTTCTTCAAATATGGTTGGATAAAAAAGTTGTTAAATGATGTTCTCATTCTTGTGTGTTCATATTTTTTGGTATTATATATGGTTTGTATATAATCCTTAATTATATGTGTATAATATGTTCATTCATGCTATGTTTATATATATTTGGATGTGATACCTCATCTAGGATCATCATTTTATGTGGGTATACCTTACGATCAATGTTAGGATTTCTATTTGGGTCTCACCTTGGTGTGTGGAGATCCACATGATTTAAGATTGCTTCAAAAGATGTTTTCTTGGTTGAGAGTTCTACAAGACTCAATTTCCCATTCATAAGTTACATTTAAATTATGGCCTTGGTTCATGTGTGGACCATTGGATCAATCTTAAAAGCGTGTGTTGAGATTATTTTGTCCTCTCTTTCTCCTAGAGTGAACCGCTTCATGTATTTTGGGTCTAGATGGCTTAGGTTATGCAATATTGTTTTTTCTTTATTAAGGACAACTTGGAGTAAATATTTTAATGATCTATCTTATATTTGAGGAATACATTCAAGGAAAAATCAATAATGTAGTGGTGTGTAGAAATAATGAAAGTGAGGGGAAGTGTATAAGAAAATTGGTTGTGCAAATATTAGAGCTTTAATGAAATATCTTTATAAACAATGACTTGTGATAGTTTTTGATGCCATGATCTTGGTCACTTGATCCAACTCATGATCAATAGATTCTTATTATTTCTAGTCTTATATTATTTTTGTTTCTAGATGATAGTAAGTCTTCTAGTAACCTTTTGCATCTTTCTCTAAGTCGGTGAGTTTTAGTACAAGTTATTTGTGTTTCTCCCTAGGGTAGTGAGCCTTATTTGTGTCAATCCATCAAGCATTGTTAACTTGATCATTTTAAATCAAACTATGCATATAGTGAGTTAGATTCTCACCATGGCTTTTCTCATGTAAATCTAGTGTTCTTGTTTCAAAAGTGATTTATATCTTATAGTTTCACTAAAGAAAGTTACTAATAATAAGATATGATACATTGTAATTTGGTTTAAATTTAGTATTGATGTTCATACTGATTCACCCTTCCTCTCCCCCTATTACTCTTGTTGTGTTTCCAACATCCATTTCCTATAGAAGCACAAGACCATATATCAATGCAGGTACTACTGTGTTCTCACTTCCAACCTTTTATATCTACTAGGTTGTTATTATGGTACATTTTTTTCCTTCATTCAAAACTATTCATAGTTGTGGCCCCAAAATTAAAATTTCCTTTTCCCCTTACTTGACACCCCAAAAAATTTAGTCACCACAAAAGTTAAAAAGGGTCAAGAGATTCTTTAAAAACCATTTAACCAAAAATAGAATTATCAAAGTTATCATAGGGATCTAGGACACACACTTAGTCATCTATGGTACCCAAAAAGAGTGCCAACTCATGTACATAGTACCTCAAATATTGCATTGGCTCATATTTTGTACCTTAAGTTTATTTAAACACTTCTAATTATTATTTTCTTATCAATTATGATGAAGGGTTCTCCCCTTAATACCACAAACATATAACAGAAAGAGAGACACAACAATAATTTGCAAGAATAAGAAATGGGCTTCTTATTATCTCCAAAAGTATGGAATTACAAGTTTTAGAAATACAATATCATGCAAAGCCACATGGGAGTTTTCCTTACAATGTTCTGTAAGACAAAGCCTCGAATAACCACCCAAAATTGCCCTAGAAAACACTATGGGCCTTCTTTATATAAGAAATTTTCCACCACCCAAGAAGGTTCTAGAATTTTAGCCATTGAGGCCAACCACCCCTAGAATTATTTTATTTTCCATTTTTGTTACATTAGGGTCAGCTCAAAACAATTACAAATTATATTTTTAGGTAGCCCAATTTTTGGAGGCCATAACTTTTTAACTGTCTCTTCATTTGGCTATTATGACCACTTTTCAAAAATGACAACTCTTGATCTACAACGCCTAACTTGTGCAAGCTCCAATAAGACGTGGTTTGACCTCATTACAAAGCCTCTAAGGCCTTCAAATTTGAGCTCAAATATTTTGTACCCAAAAACCTCTATAACTTCACCAATATAGATGATATGGCAATGAAACTCAACTGGTAGATTGATATAACTAAGATGAACCTCCACACCTAGGATACTTCTACATCAAACACCTAGGGTAATTTGACAAATGACCATGTCATGTCTCAAGTGTGTAGAGGAAAACCAATATGGTTAACCTCCTCCCTTGTCATCCTTGATGAATCTTCTACAAGTCATCCTTTCCATTTGACCAAATATTCTTCACATGTATTGTTTCTTGTTCTTCTATCAACATGACTATCCAATATATCCTCAATCTCCTTGGTAGTTGAAGTAGTTGTCAAAATACCCCATTGTACTTTTGTGACCCCATCTTCAACACCCCCTTCATGATACTTTATCAAATCTAAAATGTTAAATACTGGTGAAATTTCATCTTAGTAGGCAAATCTACTTCATACGCATTTCTTGAATCATGCTTCTTCAGTATCTTACATGGTTGAAACTTATTCATTTTTAACTTGTTATATGTATCTACTAGAAATCACTCCTTTTGCAAATGAACCATGGCTTCATCTCCAACATGAAATTCCTTATGCCTCATTTTCTCATTTTCCTTAGCCTTATACTATGTATTCATATTGGTAATGTGCGTCCTCACCTCTTTGTGTATGTTCTATAAATATTCTATAAAATCATCAGCTTCAACACTATTTATCTCTCCTTCATCTATCTTCCTCAACTTAGAAGCATTTATAGGACTACTTCCATATATAATATGGAATGGTGATTTACCAGTTCTCTTGTTGATAGAATTATTATATGCAAATTCTACCTATGGTAAAATCAAATCCCATTCCATTGGCTTATCTCCAACCAAACATCTTAGAAAATTACCCAAACTCCTATTCACCACCTTTGTTTTCCCATCAATCTATGGATAATGTGATGAGATGAGCTTCAAATCTATCTTTAACTTCTTCCGCAATGTGCATAAAAATATCCAACAAACCTAGTGTCTCAATTTGAAACTACGCTCTTTGGTAGACCATGTAGTGTAACCACTTCCTTGAAAAATAATTCTACCACATGAACAACATTATTAGTCTTCTTGCATGGAATGAAATGTTCCATCTTTGAAAACCTAACAACCACCACAAAAATTGAATCATGTCTCCGCTAAGTCCTTGGTAAACCAAGAACAAAGTCCATACTGATATCCTCCCATGGATTCTCTGGTCTAGGTAATGGTTGATACAACCCTATATTCTTCTTTTCTCCTTTTTCTATTTGACATATTCTGCAACTTTGTACAAACTTTTTGGCATCTTACTAAAACTATGGCTAGTAATAATTATCACTAACCAGAGAAAGGGTTTTATCTCAACCAAAATGTCCAACCAATCCTCCACTATGCTTCTCCTTGATGATATTCTCCTTCATAGAACTTCATGGAATGTACAACTGACTCCCTTTGAATAGAATACCATCCTGGATGATGAAATCCAACCACTTCATTCTGTCTAGAGTAACAGGATTTCTACAAGCTTTCCAAGATTCACCAAAATTAGGATCCTTTGAATACAAACTCTTGAGTTCCTTGAACCCAACCAACTCAATCTAGATCTGTATCAGCAAAAGTTGTTTCCTACTAAGTGCATGTGCAACCCTATTAGACTTTTTGCTTCTGTGTTTCAAAATAAATGTGTATCTCTAAAAAAAATCAACCCATTTCAAATGCCTCTGATTCAACTTTCCTTGAATATTCAAATATTTCAAAGCTTGATGATCAATATACAAAACAAACTCTTTAGGAAGGAGATAGTATCTCAACTTTTTCAATGGCTGAACTATAGCATAAAATTCTTGATCATAAATAGAAAATCATTTAAATAAGTAATAGGTCTACCTTCTTGGCTCAAAACAACTCCTATTGTAGTACCACTAGCATCACAATCTACTTGAAACACATTATTAAAATCTGGAAGTGCTAAAATAGATTATTTTGTAACTTCTTGTTTCAACAGTTTAAAACTCGTATCCACCCCTGTAGTTCACTTGAACTCTTTCCTATCCCCTCTCATTTTTTAGTCAAGGGCCCATAAACACTACTAAAACTCTAGATAAAATATCTGTAAAAGCTAGGCAAACCATGAAAATATCTTACCTCATTAGCACTCCTTGGAGTAGGCCATTAGAGGATAGCCTTCACTTATACCTACTATAAATCACTCCTTCCACAACCATGAATTCATCCCCAACATGAAATTTCTTATGTCTCATTTTCTCATCTACCTTAGCCTTGTACTAGATATTCATCTTGGTAATGTGTTTCCTCACCTCCTCATGGATGTTCTTCAAATGTTCTAAAAAATCTTCAACTTCAACACTATTTATCTCTTCTTTGTCTATCTTTCTCAACTCAAAAGTATTTCTAGGAATACTTCCATATACAATCTAGAATGGTGATTTATCAGTGCTCTTGTTGACAAAATTATTATATGAAAATTATGCTTGTGGTAAAATCAAATCCCATCCCGTTGGCTTATCTCCAACCAAACATTTCAGAAAATTCCTCAAACTCCTATTCACCACCTTTGTCATCCCTTCAGTCTATGGATGATGTGATGAGATGAACTTTCTACAATGTGCATCATAAATATCCAACAAACCTAGTGTCTCGATCTAAAACTATGCTCTTTGGTAGACCATGTAGTGTAACCACTTCCTCGAAAAACAATTCTGCCACATGAACAACATCATTAGTCTTCTTGCATGGAATGAAATCTTCCATCTTTTAAAACCTATCAACCACCACAAAAATTGAATCATGTCCCTACTAAGTGCTTGGTAAACCAAGAACAAAGTGTTGGCAAAATGGTCAGCGCTCCCTTCAAGATTCGTGACATGGTTTAACTACCTCCTATGTCTTGTATAACTCTATTAGTTGTATCAGGCATTAACAGGTCAATCTTTTGGTGCAACAGCAACTACTACTTGTAACAAGTAGTATCAGAGCTTGGTCACAGGTTCAAATCTCCTCGGGTAATGCTGAGGGGGAGATTGTTAGAAAAATGGTTAGTTCTCCCTTCGAGATTCATGACATGGTTTAATCACCTCTTGTGTCTTGTATAAGTCTAGTGGTTGTATCAGGCATTAACAAGTTGATCTTTTGGTGACACAGCAACTACTACTTGTAACAAAAATTCCATACTGATATCCTCCCATGGATTCTCTAGTCTAGGTAATGGTTGATACAACCATGTATTCTACTTTGCTCATTTTTCCATTTGACATATTCTACAACTATGTAAAAACTTCTTGACATCTTGCTAAAATTGTGGCCAGTAATAATTATCACTAACCAAAGAAAGGATTTTATCTCAATCAAAATGTTCAGCCAGTCCTCCATTGTGCTTGTCCTTGATGAGATTCTCCTTTTTAGAACTTCATGGAATGCACAATTGACTCCCTCTGAATAGCATACCATCCTAGATGATGAAATCCAACCACTTCATTATGTCTAGAGTAATAGGTTAGATACAAGCTTCACCTAAATCAGGATCCTCCAAATACAAACTCTTGCATTCCTTGAACCCAACCACCTCAATCTACATCTCTTCCAGCAAAATTTATCTCATATTAAATGCATCTGCAACCCTGTTAGACTTTTTTCTGCTGTGTTTCAAAACAAATGAGTAACTCTTCAAAACTCAACCCATTTCAAATGCCTCTGATTCAAATTTCCTTAACTATTCAAATATTCCAAAGCTTGATGATCAATATAAAAAACAAACTCTTTAGGAAGAAGATAGTATCTCCATTTTTTCAATGACTGAACTATAGCATAAAATTAGTGATCATAAATAGAATATTTTCTCTTGGCATCATTTAAATTGTCATTGAAATAAGCAATAGATCTACCTTCTTATCTCAAAATGGCTCCTATTGCAGTACCATGAGCATCACAGTCTACTTGAAACACCTTGTTAAAATCTGGAAGTGCTAAATAAATTATTTTGTAACTTTTTATTTCAGCAATTTAAAACTCTTATCTGCCCCTATAGTCCACTTAAACTCTTTCCTATCCCCTCTCATTATTTTAGTCAAGGGCCCATAAGCACTACTAAAACTCTAGATAAAATTTATGTAAAAGCTAGGCAAACCCTAAAAATATATTACCTCAGTAGCACTCCTTAGATTAGGTCATTAGAGGATAGCCTTCACTTATGCCTACTAGAAATCAATCCTTCTACAAATGAACCATGACTTCATCCCCAACATGAAATTCCTTATGCCTCCTTTTCTCATATGCCTTAGCCTTGTTCTTGGTATTCATCTTGGTAATGTGCTTCCTCACCTCCTCATGGATGTTCTTCAAATTTTCTACAAAATGCTCAGCTTCAACACTATTTATCTCTCCTTTGTCTATCCTCCTCAACTCTAAAGCATTTATGGAACTACTTCCATATACAATCTAGAATGGTAATTTATCAGTGCTCATGCTGATAGGATTATTATATGCAAATTATGCCTGTGGTAAAATCAAATCCCATCTTATTGGCTTATCTCCAACCAAACATCTCAAAAAATTCCCCAAACTCCTATTCACCATGTTTGTCTTCCCATCAGTCTATAGATGATGTGATGAGCTATACTTCAAATCTTTCTTTAATTACTCCCATAATGTGCATCAAAATGTCCAACAAACCTAGTGTCTCGATCTGAAACTATGCTCTTTGATAGACCATGTAGTGTAACCACTTCCTTGAAAAATAATTCAGCCACATGAACAACATCATTAGTTTTCTTGCAGGGAATGAAATATCTCATCTTTGAAAACCTATCAACCACCACAAAAATTGAATCATGTCATTGCTAAGTCCTTAGTAAACCAAGAACAAAGTCCATACTGATATCTTCCCATGGCTTCTCTGGTCAAGGTCATGGTTGATACAACCCTGTATTCCGCTTTCCTCTTTTTTGCATTTGACATATCCTGTAACTCTATACAAATTTCTTGACATTTTTTTAAAATTGTAGCTAGTAATAATTATCACTAACCAGAGAAAGGGTTTTATCTTAACCAAAATGTCCATCCAATCCTCCACTATGCTTCTCCTAGATGAGATTCTCCTTCATAGAAATTCATGGAATGCACAACTGAATCCTTTTGAATAGCATACCATCATGAATGATGAAATCCAACCACTTCATTCTATCTAGAGTAACAAGTTCTATACAAAATTTTCAAGCTTCACTAAAATTAGGATCCTATGAATACAAACTATTGCATTCCTTGAACCCAACTACCTCAATCTGCATCTCTGTAATCAAAAATTGTCTCCTACTAAGTGCATCTCCAACCCTGTTAGACTTTCCACTTCTGTGTTTCAAATCAAATGTGTAACTCTACAAAAATTCAACTCATTTCAAATGCCTCTGATTCAACTTTTCTTGACTATTCAAATATTTCAAAGCTTGATGATCAATATACAAAAAAAAAACTTCTTAGGAAGGAGATAGTGTCTCCACTTTTTCAATGCCTAAACTATAACATAAAATTATTCATCATAAATAGAATATTTTCTCTTGGTATCATTTAACTTATCACTGAAATAAGCAACAAGTCCACCTTCTTGGCTCAAAATAGCTCCTATTGTAGTACCACAAGCATCACAACCTACTTGAAACACACCTTATTAAAATTTGGAATTGCTAAAATAGATTTTTTGTAACTTTTTATTTCAATAGTTTAAAACTCGTATCCACCCCTATAGTCCACTTAAAATCTTTCCTATCTCCTCTCATTATTTCAATCAATGACCCATAAACGTTGCTAAAACTTTTGATAAAATTTATGTAAAATCTAGCCAAACCATGAAAATATCTTACCTCAGTAGCACTCCATGGAGTAGGTCATTCAAGGATAGCCTTCACTTTAGATGGATCCATTTATAGCACGATAAATCTTAGATACGCTAACTCCTTCAAAAAATTGCACTTTTTAAAATTAATTAGAAATTTATCTTCCCTTAACTGCTCAAACACCCTATGAATATGCATTATATGCTCCTCTAATGTCTTAATAAAGATCAAAATATCATCTAGGTAAATAACGACAAACTTACCCATAAATTTTTTTAGAACCTCATTCATGAGTCTCATGAAAGTTTTTAGTGCATTGGTTAGCCCAAAAGGCATGACTAACCACTCATACAACCATTCCTTTATCTTGAAGGCAGTCTTTCATTCATCTCCTTCTCTAATCTGTATCTGATGATATCCACTCTTCTAATATATCTTTGTGAAATACACAACTCCACTCAAAAAACCTATAATATCATCCATCCGCAGAAATGGAAACCTATACTTGATTGTAATTTTTTTGATAACCCTATAATCTATACACATCCTCTATTATTCATTCTTCTTTGGTGCTAATACTATTGGTATAACACCTAGACTTAGACTCTCTTGAATCAATCCCTTCTACAACAACTCATGTACTTGTATGTTCAACTCTTCACTTTTTGTTGGTGTCATTCTATGTGTCATCTTATTTGGAAACCTGGCTCTTGAAATCATGTCCATATGATGACTAATCTTCCTTACAGGTCGTAATCCATCAAGCACATTATTGGATACAATATCCTAAAACTCATTCAACAAATCTGCAACTTTTGGGGGTACATCTTCTACTTCCTCTTTACCATCTTTTAGAATTAAAGAAAAACACATGCTCATGCCTCATACCCTCTAGGAACTTTCTTCCATCAACAAAACTTATTCTTGCATTAATACATACCTTTTCTTCTATGTCCTTCAATGGCTTTAGCTTATGTCACACTCCATCCTTTGTCAAGGAATAGGTATTTACATGACCATCATGTACAATATGCTTGTCAGACTGCCATGACCTTGCTGGAAATTTGGTTAAGTAGGATATCAAAATATTGTCACTATGGAAACATATACTTGTGTGCTAAAATGTTGACACACTTCTATGAGTCTTTATATCCAAGATTTCTCAAGAATGAGGTCTCAAATGGTGACTCATAGCTCTCTATTCATGGAGTGCAAGGGTTTATAATGGAGGCCCTTAGTTTAGACCTAGTTTGTGCCCATGCAAGTACACTGTAAAATGAGAGATTTAAAGAGGAAAAAAAAGAATGCTAGTCTCCATGATCATCAAGTATGCATGCAAATGAAAATGGAAGCTTATTTTATATGATAACAATGTAAATTAATCTATGAAAGGAAATGCTTATGAAAGATTATTCTATGAAGGGAAATATGAATCTAATCTAACATGCAAATGCAAAAGTAATCTAAATGGATTGCCATGGAGGCATGAGAGAAGAAGACAAGAAAAGAGAAGTTTCAATATTCAAGCTCAAGTTCTCAAATTCTCCTCCAAAATCGCTCTCCAAACCTACATAACAATAACATAAAATTTGGATCTCTAAAATCTCCATGCATAAAAATGAGAAGGAGAGGGCTCCTTATAAAGGATTTAGAAATGAATGGATGGTCAAGATTAAGAGGCAAAAATAAATGAGCAATGGTCGAGATTAAATCTTTGTTGATCCATGTCCTCAAGATTCTCAAGAGACAAAATCAATGGACATGGTTAAGAGGAAAAAAGATGTGTGGAAGAGATTAAGAGGTAAAAGGAGATTCCACTCATCTTGAAAAGTGTGCATTCAATGTGTAGACAAAAAGTCTTTTTCTTTTTATTTTAATTTTATTATTTATTTATTATTTTTATCAAAGTGGTTTCCATTATTTAGTTAAAAGATTTTTTATTTATTTAAAAGATATTTGTTCCTTTAATTAAATGTGGCTTAGGATAAAGTGATTTTATTATTTAATTAAAAAAAAAATTTATTTAATTAAAAGGGAGCATGTTCTCTTAATTAAATAAAGCTTAGGATAAAATTATCAAACCTTAGGAAATATTGAAATGTTTGAATTAACTATGATTCAATCAAGGAAATTGATTTAAATTGAAAATGTTGCAAAGCATTGATTCAGGAAATTGATAAATTGATGAATGGGGTGTTGGAGATTTGCCAGCAAGCCAGTGATGACTGTATGTTTGTCATTGATGACAACATATGGTAAGTAGCATGCATGGAAGACTTATGCAGTAAGCCTTAAGTATATGTAGCATGGACATTTTATCAGCATGATATCATGGACGTAAAGGTTGACTATTAACATAGATAGTTATATAGAAGCTTATGTCAGCAATGTTCCTGACAGAGTAACAGGCAGCGTTCTGTGTATGTTTGTTTGTATAGTTATCATGGAGCCTTGCACATTTGGATATGTGATGGAGACATGTTAGTGATGTTACATTCATGGATGCAGAGTCTGGTGATCAATAGAAGTGAAGTTATGTAGTCACTATTCAGCAGTAGCAGTTTTCTGTGTTTATTCAGAAGAGCCGACAGAGATTTTATTGGTTCTAGAGTTGCACCTATCATTTCGGTATGCACCCTTGGATTAGAGCTTGGAGAAGATTTATTAATGTTTGGTTAAGAGAACATGATCTAATTCAGCTTAACGAGAAAGATCTAGTTAGTTTTGTAGAGCCAATAGTATGTAGCATACGTCTATAATTATCTTATTGGATAGGTCCCAGAATGTGTTGTGTGCATAGTAGAGCTGACTAAATTATTATTGGAGTTTTTTATGGCTTCTCTAATATGATTTCAAGATGGTTCTAACAAGCTAACCTGATTATATCATTTAGAGGAAAGATATTTATAGGCAATCATTTGTGATTGCTAGAGTGTGGTTCATAGTTGATTATGAAGAGTAGAGCAGAGTGTGTGAAGTGTTGAGCCATCAAAAGAAGGTCTATGTGACCAAGTAAAGTACTTGTGCTATACATTGGAATTGATCTAGACAGCAGGTCAAAGCACAATTCACCAAGATCCAGATATAGTGTGTATATGTTATTCAAAAGGTTGTAGCCTTCACTCTTTGAGCAGTGTGCTCTCAGACAGTGCGTCCTCACCCCTAACAAGGTTAATTGTAAAAGACTCCTAATAGGGTCCAACCCTTGACCAGGTCTAATATACTAAACATATTGTAAAGAAACTCCTAACAAGGTTAAGAATCTTTTAACAAGGATCATAATACACTAGTACATAATATTAGTGGGTGTCAATTCCCACCAGGGTTTTTACCTATTTGGGTTTCCCCGTAACCAAAATATTTTTGTTGTGTTCAAGTGTTCTCTCATTATGTTTATGCTTTATGTTTAAGTATACTTAATTGGATAAAGAATTGAAACTTGTAGATAACTTATTCAACCCCTCCCCCCCTCTCAATTATCTCTTGGTACTATTCCTAACAACTGGTATCAAAGCCAAGTGCCTCATAGAGAAATTTTAATAGCTTGAGGTTGATCATATGGCATTCTTCATAAAAGAAAGTCCTAAGTTTTATGGAGAGAATTATCTTGACTGGAAGAACAAGATGGTGACACATTTGCAATGCATTTCTTTTGAAGTTTTTGATGTAACTATCAAAGAAGTCAAGATCCCTACTTTAGAAGACCTTCCAAAAGATGATGCTACTAAAAAGAAAAAGGAATTGTTTCATCAAAATGCAATAGCCAAAGAAGCCCTTATCAGCACCCTATCTGATAGTGAGTTTTCATAAATAAAGAAAGTAGATACAACCCACAAAATATGGAAGTACCTAGAAGACATATTTGAAGGAGACAAACAAGCAAAGGATGCACACATAAAACTTGGAAGAAAAGATACAATGCATTAGAGATGCTACCTGAAGAAAACATCAGAGATTACAACCAAAGGAGTAATGAAGCAATTGCAAGAATCAAGAACAATGGTGGAGAGATCTTGGAAGAAGACATTATGGATAAATTGATGACCACTCTCATAGCAGAGTATGAAAACAAAATATATATCTTGATGAGACCATGTAGCTTACATCAAATTTCAAAAGAGAGACCTTAATTAGCAAAATTTCAGCTTTTGAGATTTCAAGATTGAAGACAGAACCTAAAAGTGAAACAACCTTCAAAGCATCAGTCCATGGTAAGAAATCTGCAAACACCTCTGGTAATTTTGATGATGATGATGAAGAGAAAACACTAGATGATTTCATTGCTATGATTGCTAAAAGAGAAAAGAAAGGAAAAGGAAAATATGAAGGTCAATTACCATTCAAATGCTTTTCATGTATAAGATTGGTTAGTTTCCATCTAATTGTCCTACAGGAGTTAAAAAGTTCAACAATAACTAGAAGCCTAAGTATTCAAAGGAATGCTACTATGGTGGAGATGGTGTATCAGATGAAGAATCGAGAGAAGAGGAGATTGGATTCATTTCTCTTGAAGATGAAAATAATTCACAAGAGTTAGCTCTGATTTCACAAGAAGACATCGGGATAGATTGGATCATTGACAGTGATTTCTCACATCACATGATAGGTGACAAAGATAGATTTGTTCATTTGGACAGATACAAAGGAGGCATGGTTAGATTTGGAGATAACACTCCTAAACCTATCATTGGTAGAGAAGCCATCACCCTAGATGGAAAGAATATCATTGATGATGTTCTTTATGTTGATGGTTTGAAACATAACCTACTGAGTGTTGGGCAATTTCTTGACAAAGGGTACAGATTGGAGTTCAATGAAAATAACTGTATCATTAACAACAAGGAAGGAGAAATAATTGCATCAGGATCAAAAACTAAAGGTAATGTTTTCCAGCTTAATCCAGAAGCAAGTTGTTTTGTTCCTAAAGTAGATGATAGCTAGCTATGGCACAAAAGACTATGTCATATCAGCTTTGATAATATAGTTAAGATCAGTAATGTTAAGGTAGTTAGAGACCTACCTTGCATAGCAAAGCTAGTTGATACTATATGCAAGGAATGTGTAATGGGAAAGCATGTGAGGAATTCATTTAGGAGCAAGCATAATTTAGCAAAGAACAAGTTGGATCTAATTCATACTAACCTATGTGGACCAACTCAAACAAGATCATACTATGGTGAAAGGTATTTCATTTTGTTTGTAGATGATTATTCTAGAATGATGTGGGTTGCATTCTTGAAGGATAAGTCAGAAGCATTTTTGAAGTTCAAAATATTCAAAGCTAAGGTTGAGAATGAATCTAAACTTAAGATAAAATGTCTAAGGTCGGATAGAGGAGGAGAATTCACCTCTGAAAAATTCTATGAGTACTATGAAGAACATGGTATAAAAAGACAGTTAAGTGCACCTAGAAGACCTCAACAAAATGGGATTGTAGAAAGAAGGAATATGATCATCCTTGACACAGTGCACACCACCATGATTGAAGGAAAAGTTGCACACACCTATTGGAGAGATGTGGTCAATACATCAGTCTATACAATCAATAGAATACAATTAAGGCCTGGCGCTGACAAGACACCTTATGACATATGGTTTGGTAATGTTCCTGCAGTGAAATAATTCACAATTTTTGGAAGCAAGTGCTACATCAAGAGGGATGAAGTAGTGGGAAATTTTTATGCATGAAGTTTCATAGAAGAAACTCAAAAGGAAGATGAGATAGTATCACCTAAAGTTCCAAAGTTTACATCTAGAAACCATTCTAAGAATGACATCATCAGAGATCAAAGCAGCAAAGTCTTAACAAGATCACAAGCAATGAATTCAGCTAGCAATGAGGTGATATGTTTACTATCTCAGATTGAACCTTTAAGTATTGAAGATGCGTGTAATGATTTAGATTGGCATGATGCTATGAAAGAAGAACTAGATCAGATTATTAAGAATGACACTTGGGAATTGGTCCCAAGACCTAGTGATAAGAATGTGATTGGAACAAAGTGGATATTCAGAAACAAGATGAATGAAGATGGTACAATAGTAAGAAATAAAGCAAGGTTAGTATGTAAGGGATATGTGTAAAGAGAAGGCATTGATTATTCAGACACATTTGCACTTGTGAGAAGATTGGAAGCTATTAAGTTGTTCCTAGCTTATGCAACAGTCAAAAACTTCAAAGTCTATTAGATAGATGTCAAGTCAGCATTCTTGGATGGAGATTTGAAAGAAGAAGTATACATTGAGTAGCTAGAAGGATTCACCTTATCAGAAAAACTTGATATGGTATGTAGATTGAAGAAGGCTCTCTATGGACTTAAGCAAGCCCCTAGAGCATGGTATGAGAGACTAGATGGATATCTAACAAATATTGGATTCAAGAAAGGAGTAGAAGACTGTAATCTATTCATGAGAGAAACATCTAAAGGTTTGCTACTTGTAGCTATATTTGTTGATGACATTATCTTTGGAGGTAATGACAAACTTAGTGCTGAATTTGCTAAGGAGATGCAAAGTGAATTTGAGATAAGCATGATTGGACCTATCAAATACTTTTTGGGATTAAATGTGCAGTAGACAAAGAAAGGTATTTTCATTAATCAGTCCAAATATGCAAAAGAGATATTAAAGAAATTCAAGATGGATGATTGAAAGCTAGTAGGGACACCTATGATAACTAGATGCAAGCTTACAAAAGAAGATGACTCACCAGTAGTAGATATAACATTGTACAAGTCTATGATTGGAAAACTTATTTATCTTACTCAGACCGAACCAAATATTTCCAATGTAGTTGGCATAGTTGGAAGATTTGAGGCAGAACCTAAACAAAGTCACCTCATGGAAGTAAAAAGAATATTTAGATACTTGCAAGGCACTATAGACTATGGTCTATGGTATCCTAATTTAGAAAATGTTGAGCTTTATATATATACTGAGGTAGATTGGATAGGATGTGTTGATGATATAAAAAGTACATCAGGAGGAGCAGTGTTTCGTGGTGACATACTTGTCACTTGGATAAGCAAGAGGCAATATTGTATCTCTCAGTCAATAATAGAAGTAGAGTATGTTGCAGTAGCCCTAAATTTTTCTACAATTGTTTGGATCAAGAAAATGATAAAGGATTTTGGAATTCAAATTGACTATCATATTGTTATACATTGTGATAATACTAGCACTATCAATATGTCAAAGAACCCTGTGATGCATGCAAAGACAAAACACATTGAGATAAATTATCACTTCCTAAGAGAGAAAGTAGTAGATATAGAAGTTAAGTTGGACTATATGAGTACTAAAGATCAGCTAGAGGACATATTCAAAAAGCCCTTGCCAAAAGATACTTTTGAGTATCTCAGGGAGAAGTTGGGAGTAATTCCCTTCCCTGATTCTGCTTAGAAGAAAGAAGAAAGAGCATCAGTCCTCAAGGACTGATGGATGGTTGACTACTCTACCTCAAGAGTAGTACCGGTGCTTAAACTATTTGGCACCCTTTTCCATTGATGTCAAAGGGGGAGTAATATATAGTCATGAAAAATAGAAGTAAAAGAAGGAATAATATACTAAGGGGGGGTTGTATTCAATTATGAAAGCAGTTCAGTTGAGGAAATGGAGAATGTTGAAGAATATTGCAGAAAATGGAGGATTCATCCTTGAGGGAGTTTTGAAGAGGAAATGGAGAATGTTATAAAAGAAATTTTCATTTGGATTGATGGAGTTTCTCATTCCATATGTTGCCATCAATGCCAAAGGGGGAGATTGTTAGAGATTTACCAGTAAGCCAGTACTGACTGTATGTTTTTCATTGATGACAACATATGGTAAGTAGCATGTATGGAAGACTTATGTAGTAAGCCTTAAGTATATGTAGCATGGACATGTTATCAATATGATATCATAGATGTAGAGCTTAACTGTTAGTACAGAGAGTTATATAGTAGCTTAGGTCAGTAGTGTTCCTGATAGAGTAACAAGTAGTATTCTTTGTATATTTTTTCATATAGTTATCATGGAGCCTTGCGAATTTGGATATGTGATGGAGAAATTTTATTGATGTTACATTCATGGACATAGAGCCTGGTGATCAATAGAAGTGAAGTTATGTAGTCATTATTCAGCAGTAGTAGTTTCCTGTGTTTATTCAGAAGAGTCGATAGAGATTTTATTGGTTCTGGAGTTGCACCTATCATTTTGGTATGCACCCTTGGATTAGAGCTTGGAGAAGAGTTAGTAATGTTTTTATAAGAGTGCATGATGTAATTCAGCTTGAGGAGAAAGATCCAGTTATTTTTGTAGAGACAACAATATGTAGCGTGCGTCTACAATTATCTTATTAGATAGGTCCCAGAATGTGTTGCATGGATAGTAGAACTGACTAAATTATTATTGGAGCTTTTTATGGCTTCTCTAATATGATTTCAAGATGGTTCTAATAGGCTAACTTGATTATATCATTTAGAGGAAAGATATTTATAGGCAGTCATTTGTGATTGTTAGAGTGTGGTTCATAGTTGATTGTAAAGAGCAAAGCAGAGTGTGCAAAGTGTTGAGCCATCAGAAGAAGGTCTATGTGACCAAGTAAAGTACTTGTGCTATACATTAGAATTGATCCAGATAGAAATTCAAAGCATAATTCACTAAGATCTAGATATAGTGTGTATCTATTATTCAAAAGGTTTTAGCCTTCACTCGTTGAGTTGTGTTCTCTCGGACAGTGCTTCCTCACCCCTAATAGGGTTAATTGTAAAAGACTCCTAATAGGGTCTAACCCTTGACCAGGTCTACTATACCTAACATATTGTACAGAAACTCCTAACAAGGTTAAGGATCTTCTAACAAGGATCATAATATACTAGTATAGAATATTAGTGGGTGTCAATTCCCACCGGGGTTTTTACCTATTTGGGTTTCCCCGTAACCAAAATATTATTGTTGTGTTCAAGTGTTATCTCATTGTGTTTATGCTTTATGTTTAAGTATACTTAATTGGATAAAGAATTGAAACTTGTAGATAATTGATTCACCCCCCCCCCCCCCCCCCAGTTATCTCTTGGGACTATTCTAACATGGGGGCCCAAAGTCTAGGTGACCATTTTAGGGTGCATACATTTTCCCCTCTTTGACTAATGCATGATCTTTATGGGAACACATGCATTCAAAGAATGATGTTGAAATCTGAGATCAATTTGGGATCACAAAATAACCCAGATGTGTGATTGAAGGACGGGAACACATCAGGACAAAGATAAGATGATTGAAAAAGACAAGGCCAACACCCCTGTAAATAGGTAATTGTCAAGTCTCAAGCAAGGCTTCCCCAAGTGAAGAAATTGATAGGATTGATAAAGTTGAATCAAGGATTGAACTTTGATAGTACTACCCCCTCATGATTGAAATTGAAATGAGATAGAGGAGAAATAGTAAATTGACAAATTTGATCAAATCGAACTAAAGATAAGGTTCTTGATGTAAGATGAAGGATCACAGAACCAAGGTAGATCATCAAGCATGAAATATTATGCCCCAAGGTTGAATTAGAAGAAAAGAAGTGGGGTGAAAGTGAATGGAAGATAGAATTTTGGAAGAGGTGAAAAGAAATGGAGAGAAGAAAGAGAATTTGCCTCAAGAAAGAGAATGCCTCAAAATCAATCAACTATTTAAGATAGAAAATTTTGATTGAGATCACAAAAGAAGATAAGGAAATGAAGATCAAAACATGAACACAGTTGATTAAAAGTCTAAAAGAAAGATGAAGGAAAACCCTCTCAAACTCCTAGTGCAGCCTAAAAAATGCAAATTAACATGAATTCTAACAATGCAAGCTACATGAAAATGCAAAGGTGTACTTGCAATAGAGAAACTTTAACATAGGATTTTGTGTTCATCATTCATCAAAGAATGTTAAGGAACTTATTTTCATCATTGGGCCATTATTAACGGACATCAAAAAATCACACAATCGTCACTAGTCACAAGCACAACTCTGAAGATATGAATGTGATTTATATCATATTGGAATTTGGAAAGATTCTAACATAAACATCAAAGACATAAAGGTCAAGATGACTTTGATGTTAACTTACCCAATTTAATGTAGCAAAACCACGCTCGCATCAATGCATAGATGTCGGGATGACCATAAGAATGGTTGTACAAAAATAGTCAAGGATGATGCCTCAAATCTCTTAAGTGTTTCAAGGGAACAACAAGAGACACTCTAGAGTTTCAAGATCACACCTACAAGCAGAAAGCAAATAAAAACATGCCCCATGTCCCATGTCCTCTAGCTATGCATCCCAGAGAGACTTATTAGACAAGGACACTCAATGAAAAATCAATAATAGTCAGCACACAAAGAAAATATCATGACATATCTCAAGCATTAAGTTTTATGTTTAAAAATTTAAGTGTGTTAACTGATACTAAGTTCCAAGGATAAGTATCAAATGCTTGCCAGTAGGTAAGATCAAATGACAAAACTGGGTAAGACCAAGCCAATAAGTGTTGAAAAACACTTGATGTAAGGGGTTGTGTTGAAAAACACAGTTGGGGTGGTGTTGAAAAACACTATTTTTGAGGTGTCCTAAAGACTAACGCATCCAAGAGACCAAAGCTAACACATTTATGCCCCCTAGACAAAGACAAAGACCAATTCCAAACCAAGGCAACAAGGACAAGGCATGATGGAGAAAGGCTAAGTGTTGAGGACATGTGCCAAGAAACATGGGTGCAAAGGCCTCAAGTAGCACCTGTTTCTAGGTTTTCACCACTTGAATTTTATTGCAATCTTCTTTTTTTTAGGAATTTTTATAATTTTTTTGTATTTTTGCTACCAAGGTGCCTGTTTCCAGGTTTTCACCAAGGCACTTTTTCTATTTATTTTTTTTGAATTTTTAAATTTTTTGATTTTTTTTTTGTATTTTTGGAATATATAATTTTTTTTGGGAGATACATCAAAGCGCCTATTGCTAGGTTTTCACTAAGATGATCATTTTTTTAGGACATTTTTTTATTTTTAGAATTATTGACAATATATCATTTTTTTGGATTTTTTCAAGAACTATAAGTATGTACAAAGGATGCCCCTAGACAAAATGGGCATCATGGATATAACTTCTTTAGGTGCAAGACATTGATAGGATCAGGGAGCTTCTCTCCTTTTATAGTAGATAATAAATAAGCACCTATCCCAAAAGTTGTTGTAATAATGTAAGGTCCAAGCCAATTAGGTTCAAATTTTCCCTTTTGATCTCTATGTTGTTGATTCTTAGGATTTTCACGTAGGAAAAGATCTTCCTCTTGGAATTATCTAGGGTGAACCTTTTTGTTGAAGGCTTTGGATATGTGCTTTTGATAAACCTTCACATGGTCAACTGATGCTTGATGTTTCTCATCTAGAAGTTCTAACTCTTGAAGTCTCATGGCGCGGTAGTCTTCATCTGTAACTAGACCTTTGAGGGAAATTCTAAGTGAAGGAATCTCAACCTCCAAAGGTAACACTATTTTAGCACCATATGTAAGGGAAAAAGGAGTAGCCCCAGTAGGACTATGAATATTGGTTCTATAAGCCCACAAAGCTGGATTTATCTGTAAGTGCCAATCTCTACCATTCTTACAAACTGTTCTGTGTAGGATTTTAAGAATGGTTTTGTTAGATGCCTCTGCTTGACCATTTCCTTGTGGGAATTAAATGGAGGACCAATGTTGTTTAATCTTGAATTTCTTGTAGATTTTCTTAAGGTATTTATTTTTTAACTAGCCTCCATTATCAATGATAATCTTGGAAGGCACTCCATATCAATAGATGATATGGTTCAAGATGAATAGAGAGACTGTCTTGCCCAAGGCAATAGAAAGTGGGACAACTTCTACCCATTTAGTGAAGTAATTAGTAGTAATGATAATAAACTTGTGTCCACTTGATGAGTTGGGATGAATTTTTCCAACAAGATCAAAGGCCCGGTGCTGAAATGGCCAATGTGATATAGAAGGAATGAGCTCCTTACCTGGAGCATGTATTAGGTAACCATGTTTTTTACACTTTTTGCATGACTCTGCATAAGCTATTGCATCAACCTGCATTATAGGCCAATAGTACCCTACCCTAAGCAACCTTTGGGCCATGGCAAGACCATTGGAATGTCCCCCATAGATGCCCTCGTGAATGTTAACTAACGCTTGGTCAGATTCTTCCTTTTCTAAGCATCTAAGAACTGTTCCATCTAGACCCCTCCTATACAAATCACCAGAGATAAGGGAATGGTGAGAGGCATTTCAGATAAGGTTTCTACATTCATATCGATTAAAGGTTTCAAGGATAATGTCATCACAAAGGTATAAGTAAATGGTACCATAATGGGATGACTCATGACCAACAAGGGTACAAATAATATAATTTTTTTGGGAGTCATAGATAGGGTGATTTAGCTCTTCCACCAAGAATTTGAATCTGGATTCATGTTCCCCTAACTGAAGAAGTGAAGCAAGTGTGGCCATAGCATCAACTGCTTTGTTTTCTATTCTAGGAATTTGCTGAAACATGACAAATGTGAAGTATCATTTCAAGGAATCAACCATTTTCTTATAAGGTACCAGTTTCTCATCTTTTATTTGATATTCATCATTGACTTGGTTGATTATCAACTGTGAATCCCCATATATGTGCAACTTTATGATTTTCCATTCTATGGCCATCTTAAGTCCATTTGTTAAAGCTTCATACTCAGCAATGTTGTTTGTACATGGGAACAATAACTTGTAAGACTTAGGAATCATGTACCCATGAGGAGAAACAAACAACACACCAGCTCCCAAACCATTTTACATAAAGGATCCATCAAAGAACATCTTCCATGTTCTTTCAGTCATATACATGAGGTGTTCATCTAGGAAGTCAACTTGAATAGGTGCATTATCTTGTATTAGAAAATCAGCCAATCGATCTACTATTGCTTGTCCTTTGATTCTTTACGCTTAATGTACTCTATGTCAAACTCTGAAAGGATCATCATCCATTTAGAAAGTCTACCTATGAGGGAAGCCTTACCTAGTAAATACTTGAGTGGATTTATTTTTTCTATGAGGTGGATAGTGTGCACAAGCATGTAATGTCGCAACTTTTGGGAAGCAAACACAACTACAAGGAAAGCTTTCTCAATGATGGTGTAGTTAACCTCATATCAAACAAGACTGTGACTAATGTAGTATATTGCTCTTTCTTTCCCATGTTCATCAAGTTGAGCTAGTAATTCCCCCAATCAAGATTTTGTCACTGAAATGTATAGAATAAGTGGTTTCCCTAGAATAGGAGGCATTAAAATGGGAAGATTTGCCAAGTATATCTTGATTTGATCTATGCTCTTTTGACAATCCTCATTCCAAACACATTTGACTCCTTTGTGTAAGTTCTTGTTAAAAGGTTGAGCTCTATCTGCCAACAATGAAATGAACCTCCTTATGGATTGAAGATGTCCTTGAAGACTCCTCATTTGACTAATATTTTTAGGAGGTGGCATATCTATGATTGCTTGGACTTTTTCAGGGTCTACCTCTATTCCTTTTTCTAAAATGATGAATCCTAGTAATTTTCCAGAGGTGACACCAAATGCACACTTTTTAGGATTTAACCTTAGTTTAAATTTTTCCATGTGATCTAGAATGACTTCTAAATCATCTAAGTGTGTGTCTCTTTTCTTGGACTTGACCAAGGTTTCATTCACATAATCTTCCATGTTTTTATGCATCATGTCATGAAAAATGGTTGTCATAGCTCATTGATAGGTGGCTCCTATATTTTTTAATCCAAAAGGCATAACGTTCCAACAATAGGTACCCCATGTACAAGTAAATGTAGTCTTTTCTTGATCTTTAGGAGCTATCTTAATATGATTGTATCCAGAAAAACCATCCATCAAGGAATAAATCTCATAACCTGCAGTCATGTCCACTATCATGTCTATATTGGGAAGTGGAAAATCATCCTTTGGGCATGCTTTGTTGACATCTCTAAAATCTAGGCAAATTTGAATGGATTTATCATGTTTGGAAACTGGTACAATATTTGATATCCATTCAGCATAGTCAATAGCTCTTATGAATCCTACACCAAGGAGTTTCTCTAATTCTTCTTTGACTAGGACAGCTATGTGAGGATGCATATTTCCCAATTTAACTGGTTTGACACCTAGAGCTATGGACAAGTGATGCATCATAAGATTAGTGTCCAACCCTGGCATATCTGAATAAGTCCATGCAAAATTGATCTTCTTTTTCTGTAAGAACTTAGTGTAAGATTATTTTTCTTGAGGTGACAAGGACTAAGCCAAGTGCACTATCTGTGGAGCTTCATCTATACCCAAATTGACTATTTGTGTTGGTTTGATAATCACTAAAGATCTATCTTGAAAGTAGCTAGGGAGACAATCAAGTAGCTCATCCTTAGGTGCCTCAAAGAGGTTTTCACCCTTGGATACATAATTTCTTTTTACTTTTTTTGGTTCTGACATCACCACATAGTGGTTTTCACCATCAAAACTCTTATTCTTTTTATTTTCTTTTCTTTTTATTTTCTGACTAAGGTACTTGATGTCTAGCTCTGTCATGCTGGTAGCTGATTCACTGGTGGAAGAGACTATGGGCTCAATGGCATTCAAGTAATAGGTTATCTCATAATCATTTTGGAACATTAAGAGCTTAGGTTCTTGATAGCATTAGGACCAATAAATGAGGTTAGGATGAATAAGAGGTAATTCAATGACTGGTTCAAGGTTGTGAATGTGAATGATATCATCTCTAGTGACCAAAGAGTCGAAGTCTGTCAAGTATCCTTCTAAGCTACCCAAACTGGGATTCATCCTAACAAGTGAAGAATCTTCCACTAATGCAACATGTGGGTTCAAATCCTCTAATCCTACATGTGACTTGTCAGCTACCTCAAGTTGAGAAGTATAAGTGTGGATGACATCAGCATCCATGTCAACTATAGAAGGCTCTAAGAAATAATCTGATTCATACTCATATGAACTTGTTTCTGAACTTCGACTAGGATGTTTACACCATGATGGTTTGGGACGTCTTGATATGGAAGCTCTAACATCATCAAGGGTAATACCTTCTCTTTCCATCAAATGAACAAGGTTCTTTCATTGGCATTCTCTGATAGGATCTTCTACATCTGATTCATCTTGTTCTAAGCTTGCAACTATCCCATGAGTGACTGGACTATCTGAATCTCCCCAAAGTAAATTAGTGGAAGGGACCCAATCTTCACACATATCTTGCTGATTTTTCAAATTAGGTATGTATTATGGTTCATCTTCACTATCTAACTCATCAAGAATAGGATTATTTTTCTTGTTATGATTCGTAGATCCTAGGCCAATCATCTTCTTAGACTTGCATCCAAAAAGAGCATGATCAAGAGGTTCAGCTCTAGCATCCAATCTATGACTAAGAGGGCCATGTCCAGGATAGCCCATCTATTTGACAAAAGTATACCCTCTTCCATAAGCCTTAGGAGAGGGAGATAAGTTCTCATTGTGCATGTATTTCTCTTCTCTATAAATCCAATCTTTAACAACCACCTCTTCTTTCTCATCTTGAATAGGCACTAAGGATTCTACAAATGTGCCAAATAAAGTCATAGCTGAAGAGGGAGGTCTCATTTCTTGTGAAGGCTTTCCATAAGACCTAAGTGAAATTGGTAGTGTTGTGAAGGAGTTGAGTTGATACCCCCCCATGCCAAGGTCTACTGACTTGAGCTTTTCTTTACATTCTACTAAGGTTTCATTGAAGTTGTCTGCTTCTCTATTGAGGGGAACATGAGCACTCACTGAAACTGAGTTGACAGATAAAGTGCTATCCCTAGGTACACAAATCTCTACTCCATTTTAGGGGAAATTAACACACTAATGATACGTAGATGTCACTACTTGCATATCATGAATCCATGGTCCTACCAAGTAAGATATTGTACACAAGGGGACCAACATCAACAATTTGAAATAAAATATCCTTCTCAATAGAGCCAATCCTAATAGGAAGGACGGCCAACCCCTTGGAACTTATTTCTACCTCATCATAGGCTTTGATAGTGATCTTGTTTATGGTATCTATGACTTGTTCAGAATAACCCAATGTCTTTAAAAGACTCAAGGAAAAAATATTAAGCCCAACAACCCCATCTATCAACATGCGCCTAACATGGATTTTGTGTATCGTGACTTCAATATGAAGGGCGAGATTGTGTGGGTGGCTCAAAGCTTTATCATCATCCTCCAAAAAGGTAAGGTAATGAGGACTGGCAATATGGTTAACCACGTTCTAGAATCGGTCAATGTTAAAGTTTTTAGGGACATTCACTATGCACAAAGCATCCTCAAGGACTTTCTTGTATCTCAGGGATAGCTCTAAGAGCTCAAAGATCAAAATCTAAGATGGGGTTCTTTACAACTAATTGACAAGATTATACCTCAACTTAGGATTGACTGCTGGTTTTGAGGTGACATTCTAGGATGCCACTTTCTTTGGTTTACTTGGTTGACTTGAACTAGTCCCTCTAATGACAATAGGACCTTGACTTCATGTGAAAACATTGAGAGTTTGAGATGACACTCTAGATTTAGGACCCCTTAGCACCACGATGGATTCTTCATCAAAGATAGGAGGAGAGTCTATGTCTAGATCATAACCATAGGGATCTTTATTCCTCATCATGTTGACATTTTCTTCTACAAATCCAAGTGTGTTGACAACATTCTCTATAGCTATGTAAGTGTAATTGACCTTAGCCTTATTGTTCCTAGGTTTAGAGGTTTCCCCCTTCTCATACTTGGGCAAAGGTTCTTTGAATACCTTACGATCGGCATTTGTGTTCAATCCATCCACCTTAAGTTTTCCACTCTCAATGAGATCTTGGATGATATGTTTGAGTTTCTAGCAGTTTTCAATATCATGTCCAATGCCATTGTGAAATTTGCAAAAGGCTTTCTCATCCCACCAATGTGGCTTAACATCAGGTTTATAATGCTTTGTGGGATCTTAAGGATGCACAATATTGTTGGCAATGAGTGTTTTCAAGACATACTCATATGAATCACCAAGTTTTTAAAACTGATATCTCTCTTTCTTAGGCTTATCTTGGTATCTTGGCTTACTCTCTTGTTGATGAGATGCATTTAGTTTCATGGCTTGAATAGCACTAGATAAGTGGAGAATAGCTTGATCTTTAGGTTGAGAGGAGTCCACAACTCCATCATTTACCACTTGTTTGTTCTTATTCCAATGTGAGTTCCTTCCTTTATCCTTGTTAGAGTTTTTATTTTGACCATTGTTGTTATTGTTGTTTCCATGTTTGGTCAAAATTCCTTGTTGTCTCAAAACATCCTCAATCCTACATGTGGTTTCAACCATGGTGTCAAAGGAATCAAAAACCATCTTCCTAAATTCATACTTCATTTCGGGAACCAAGTTGCTAACAAGGATGCCAATCTTCTCATTTTTAGGAATGGTCCTAGAGTAGCAAGAGCATCATCATCTCCACCTTTGCAAGAAAGTGACAAAGGATTCCCCTTGATTTTCTTTAAGTTGCATAAGTCCAACATGGTGAAAAATCTTGAAAGGTTGTATGCAAAGTGTTGGACAAATCTATGATGAGCTCTTTGAAAGTCTTGATGGGGGGAGTTATGTTGGTGAACCATTTCATCGCTTGACTCTTAAGACTCCTTGGAAACAATCTCATGAGGTACAAATCATCTTGATGGAACTCAAAACTCATAATATAGAATTGACGCACATGATCATGTGGATCTCCATTCCCATCATACTTGTCATATTGAGGGATCTCAACCCTTCTAGGAAAGTCCATACTAACACTTTTTCAAAAGGATTCAGAAAAATTGAGTCAAGTGAGAATGAACTCTTGGGTGCCAACATCTTTTCCATCATACTCTTAAGTTGTTTGATCTCTTCTTCCTGAGATGAACCTTTCTTCTTAATCTTCTTGTCCACATCAAAGTTTTAGGGGACTCTGGCACCTTTTTTTATTAAACTCTCTAAGAACTTGTCTTTGTTTTGTTCTAAGTATCTCTCCACATACTGCTGGAAGAGTGGTTCTTGTTTTATCTTCATGAAGTCTTGGAGTTGAGGTCAAAACTCGAGCTACTACCCCCATATTGTGAGCCATGGTGAGCACATTATGAAGGTTGTCTTGAGTTCCTAGGAGGTGTTCATCTCCTATAATGATCATGTTGTGAAGCCCTTCTTCCTCTAGGACTAGGAGATCATGAAGGTGTTCTTGAATGTCTTCCACTTCATGGAGTCTTGGAAGGAGTGGATGGAGGAGAGTTTTTTCCACCACCAACACACATGTTGTTGAATTGGTCATTAAGCTATTGAGCCAAAAGTCTATCTTTCTCTTCTTGTGAGGCTCTCCTTTCTATCTCCAACAAGGCTTGTCTCTCCAATTCTTGGAGTCTAAATTTATCTTCATTTTCAGCTTGTTCATCTAGGAAGGCTTTCCTTTAACACTCAATTCTCTTAAGTCTTTCACTCATGTATCTTGAAGATACTTTGAGCAGTGAACTTGGTCTTGAATGCCTAAACAAGTTATTGGTGTATGCTACATTCACATGAGTGTCATAGGGTTCATCATCTTGGTTTTCATGATATGATTTCTCTTATTGATAAGCTTGCTTCTTATCTCTTTCAGCCCTTTGGTGTGCATCCAAATATCTAATTGAGATAAGGGGTGAGACTGGTCGATTTTCATGAGAGGAACTACCAAACAGCATGGTATCTCTATGCCTTTCAAATATGTTATCCAGGATTTTATCCATTTCTTCCCTCTCTCATCGAGTCATTTTGTAACTCATATCCATGTATGAGCTAGAAAATGCTAAGGGTGTACTCAACTCACTAAGATTACTCTTGGGATCAAACCAAACTTTTGAGTTGTTCCTAGGTGATTGATCAAATATGGGTTCATTTCCCTTATTTTTTTGGCGAGTTTGAACTAAGGATAATTGGTTAAAGACTACTTGAGGTCACTTTCCTTGATTTACTTGATATCTTGTTGTAACCAACATGAAAGAAAGGGCACTAGGTGATAGGATGACCCTAAGAAATGTTGGTACCAAACTAGGATAGTAAAAGCACTCAATTGTCTAGAAGAGAGGTGATAAGATAGAAATTTTGCAAGACGCATAAACCAACATTGCCATAGAGGTGTCCAATGAATGGGTGAATACCCTAACACATATGGATCAGGAGGATGATTTACCCAAGCTATATTGATTGAATTTGAATTTGGATGGAAGTGAATGGACAAGAGATTACTAAAACTCTCGAAGTGTGTTATCAAAGGATCCAAAGGTTTATCTTCTCAACAAGGATGGTTTCTAGCTCACCGATTCCAAGCAAGGTCACTTGTGAAATCAAAGATTACTAGTTCAAGAGGTCAAAACATAGGAACCCAAGGTTAAAATAGGATTTTAACATCGGGGTAAGTGACCTAATATAATCTGGATCAATTGAGGAAGACTGGAAATGTCAGAGTAGCAAATCGAGAAAGTTGTAAAAAGATGGTTTTTTGACATAGGAACTTAGTTTTTGTTCGTTTTAAATGACCAACTAGATCCATCAATAGATTTTTATCATTAATTAATCACACAAGACAACAATCAGGGAGTTCAAGAAAATAATTGTCTTTAAATAATGAGTAAGGGACAAAGCAACCTTGCGCACGAACAAGAATAGTGACATAGTATTCTACTCCCTAAAGATTCTACTTGTATATGTTCTCAAAATGTTTTTCAGTCATGCACATAGTCCTAGCAAAGAAAAATTTGGTTGCACTATGGTTCATAGTAATGGTCAACTCTGCAACTTTTTCAATTTCAATAGGGCAAACTCCAATCTAGGCACACTAGGGTTTTGACACATTTCAAGAGTTTAATCAATCAGAGATGCTGAGGAGATCTGACAGCCCAACAAGAAACTACACCTGTGGAGATTTCTTCCATAAGGACATTTATTTATATAGTAGTTGTTGCTACCATGACAAAAAAATTTATTACCGCTTGAGGTTCTGTCCACATGGTTTACCCAATAAAGGGAGTGTCCACTATGGTTAACCCTCTCTAATAAGGAAGACTCGCAAAAAGGCCCACATGGGGACTTAGCTTGGATTCAAGGATTTGAGTTTCTAATGTGCCCAAAGGGAAACAAAGCATAATCCTCTAGCCTCCTCACCTCACCCAAACATAGAAAACAAATTCATTGACACGCTAAAATTGAAATCACCTCACCAAGGTTCGTATGTCAACAACAATGTCTACCGATCTCTCTAAGCGGGTCCAAGAGAGAACGTACTGATCAAAGTTGAGGACTAAACCAAGTATGACCATGAGATAATAACAACTTCCTTCCCTACCTACAAGGGGTTCTATCGTCAAGAAGAGCTTCACAAGTAAGACAAGCGAATGAAGTCCACTCTCTCAAGAACACCACAAATAGTTTTCATAGGGCCTAATTACTATGTGAGACATATATGCAAGAAAGCAAATCCAGATTCATTGTCTCCTTTATAGAAAAATTGAAGTGTGATTTATGAAAGCAATAAACACTCAAGCCAAACACATGAGAGATCTATTTTATTCCCAAAATCCAAATGTTATAGAGATGCAAAAAAATACCTCAAGTCCAAAGTAACGCGCTTAGTAGATTTTACCTTATTTTTATTTTTGTTGAGCTTTTCTGTGTAAGCAAGCCATGAACTCTCCAAGAAGCAAGACAAGCAAACAAGATATGCAACGTAAATTAAACTTATGCAAATCCTAGGGTTAGATCTAAAAATAAATTGTTAGGAGCAATAATAACCAACAAATAATCCAAATGACAAGTCATATCATGCATTGAACCATGAAAAATAAGTGCATACTTATCACAAAATTTTATTTTTTTTGCATTTGACCTAGTCAACAGGATATAATTTTTTTGATATGATTTCAGCCACAAAAATAGAAATGCAAAATAGAGACCCATGGTAAAAAATAGAGAGCTTTCCAAAAATGTAAAAATTTTAGAAAAATCTCTTCATTTGTGCCCTAGAGACCTATTTTACCAAAATAGAACAGTTATTGTAAATTGACTATTTGAGCTATGATATTGCATCAAAATTTAAAACACAAAGAATGGACCCCCTATATAATTTAAAGATATTTCCAAAAATATAAAAATTTCTGAAAAATATGGTGACTTGTGCTGAAAATTAATTTTTTATGCAAAATAAAGAAAAAATTCTAAGAAATTCTAAATACCTTGGAAAATTCTAAATTTTTTACTAAAGCTTCTTTGATATGTTGCAAACCTACAAAAACAATTTCAGACCCAAAATCCAAGTTTTTGGGGAGATATGATCAAATCTTTAGAAATCTAGGGTTTTAGTCTCCAACCAAATTTGCACAAGAGGGTTAGCTCCAAAAATAACCAAAACCAGCATGTAAAGGTCGGTTTCCCCATGGTGGGCACCAAAGATGTGTGCTAAAATGTTGACACACTTCTATGAGTCTTTATATCCAAGATTGCTCAAGAATGAGGTCTCAAATGATGACTCATAGCTCTTTATTCATGGAGTGCAAGGGTTTATAATGGAGGCCCTCAGTTTAGACCTAGTTTGTGCCCATGTAAGGACACCATAAAATGAGAGATTCAAAGAGGAAAAGCAAGAATGCTAGTCTTCATGATCATCAAATATGCATGCAAATGAAATTGGAAGCTTATTCTATATGATAATAATGAAAATTAATCTATGAAAGGAAATGCTTATGCAAGATTATTCTATGAAGGGAAATATGAATCTAATCTAACATGCAAATGAAAAAGTAATCTAAATGGATTGCCATGGAGGCATGAGAGAAGAAGACAAGAAAAGAGAAGTTTCAATATTCAAGCTCAAGTGTCAAATTCTCCTCCAAAATCACTCTCCAAACCTACATAACAATAACATAAAATATGGATCTCTAAAATCTCCATGCATAAAAATGAGAAGGAGATGGCTCCTTATAAAGGATTTAGAAATGAATGGATAGTCAAGATTAAGAGGCAAAAAGAAATGAAAAATGGTGGAGATTAAATCTCGGTTGATCCATGTGCTCAAGATTCTCAAGAGGCAAAATCAATGGACATGGTTAAGAGGCAAAAAGATGTGTGGAAGAGATTAAGAGGCAAAAGGAGATTCCACTCATCTTCGAAAGTGTGCATTCAATGTGTAGACAAAAAGTCTTTTTCTTTTTCTTTTTATTTTATTATTTATTTATTATTTTTAGCAAAGTGGTTTCTATTATTTAATTAAAAGATTTTTTATTTATTTAAAAGAGATTTGTTCTTTTAATTAAATGTGGCTTAGGATAAAGTGATTTTTTTATTTAATTAAAATGGAGCATGTTCTCTTAATTAAATAAAGTTTAGGATAAAATGATCAAACCTTAGGAAATATTGAAATATTTGAATTAATTATGATTTAATCAAGGAAATTGATTTAAATTGAAAATGTTACAAAGCATTGATTTAAGAAATTGATAAATTAATGAATGGGAGCCCAAAGTCTAGGTGACCATTTTAGGGTGCATACAATACACACCATGAAGATCACAAAATAGTTGGAAGCAATCTTGCATGAGCACACTAGAAAATTGTCTAAGCACAATAGTGTTTACTAGTCTAATCAGAGACAATTTTGATTAGTGATGTTCACACAAGCAGATTCAGTGCATGCACACTTGAACATGGATAATTCTATGTATATCAAAGCCACATATGAGAGTGCAAGTCTATACGGCATGTACAGAAGAAGATATTAAAGAATTACAAAGATAGTGTTAAGTAGACCTAAACAGAGCAGAAGACAAAATGTGGTCATATTAAGTTAAGGGATTATTTTGTTTATCAAAATAATGACTTAACCATGTAGGGATGACATCCTAGATGTTAACCCTAAGGTAGCATGAATTGGTTTTATCATTGTTATATCCATAATTGGGAAAAAAGAAAAGTTTGTGAAATCCTTATTCACCCCCCCCCCCCCCCATCTCATTATTTCCTATTTCTAACAATTGGTATTAGAGTAGGTAAAGGTAAAAGAGGTAGAACTACTAGTGATAGTAAACCTTTTGAAAAGACCTAATGTGAAGATCTCATAAATTGAGAAGAAAACAAGTAAGATCTTTGATGATATGAGACTTCTAAATGATGAGAAGGAGAAGAAATTGAAAAGACTCGCTATACTAAGAGAGCATGTATCAATGAAAATAAGTATTCTTGAGAATCAATTGGAAGAATGTCTTAATTCGAAGACATCTTATGGAAAATTTTCTTATGCAAATATAAGGCATGCGAAATTGCATATTTTGGCCTATGTGCATTGCTCAGTGTTTCAGATGCAGTGAAGAAGTCATGGGACAAGGAGATAGAGAGCCTAGAAATCAATTTTGTAGATTGTGTTGCAAACCTTCCAGCCTTGCAATATTGAATTCATGAGGTAAAACAATTTTTGATATAAAAATTTTTACACCTTTGTCATTGTTGTCAAAGGGGGAGTAGTATAAGCAGAAAATTGTATGTATAGATATTCTATGTAGAAAATGAAGTATGTTCTTAGGGGGAGTATAAGTATTTTGGAGATATAAGTATTTTGAGTATAAGTAGAAGAAATAAGGAGTTATGTATGATCCAAATTTTTGTATGGCCATAGTTTTGTAATTTAAGATTTTGGGACTTAGCCAATTTTCTCATATGTTGCCACCAATGACAAAGAGGGAGATTGTTGGAAATTTGGCTAAGTAGGATATCAAAATTTTTTCATTATGGAAACATATAATCACCATGAAGATCGCAAAATAGTTGGAAGCAGTCTTGCATGAGCACACTAGAAAATTGTCTAAGTATAGTAGTGTTTACCAGTCTAATCAGAGACATTTTTTATTAGTGATGTTCATAGAAGAAGGTTCAGTGCATGCACACTTGAACATAGATAATTCTATATATATCAAAGCCACATATGAGAGCACAAGTCTATACGTCATGTAGGGAAGAAGATATTAAAGAATTACAAAGATAGTGTTAAGTAGACTTGAACAAAGAAGAAGGAAGAATGTGATCATATTAAGTTAAGGGATTATTTTTTTAATCAAAATAATAACTTAACCATGTAGGGATGACATCCTAGATGTTAACCCTAAGGTAGCATGAATTGGTTTTATATTTTGAGAAGAGTGTATGTATTGTAAGCCGACTAGAAGTTATTAATGGTAATAACTTGTATATATGTAAGAATTATGTAATTTGAAATGTACACATGATACATATAGCAATTTTAATAATAAAAGTATGATGTGAAGTTGTATATTGTAAGAAGGAAATCATGTAAAAGAGAAGATCCTACAAAGCTAAATCAGAATAGGAAAGCTATTTAGAAGCAATAAAAGGTTATGTACTTTGCCTTTGTATTTGAAGATATCATTGTATATTGCATGTTTGGGCAGTGAGCTCATCTTGCAAGCATTCTATTTTGTAATAGAAATTCCTAACAGGGTTGAGGCTTCTAACAAGGCCTAGATTTCTTTAACCAAGATAGAGACACTATATGTATGTAATAGACTCCTAATAGGGTCAACATCCTTAACCGGATACTTTTGATTAGTGGATCAGTTGTGGGTATCATCCCCACTGGGGTTTTCCCTTGGCCAAGGTTTCCTCAAGAAAAAACATGGTGTTATGAGTTCATATACTTTATTACTATGCTTTTTATTCAGTTTTCTTAATTTAGTTTCTTATGCAAACTTCAAGTTAATTTGTTATATCCATAATTGCACAAAAAGAAAAGTTTGTGAAATACTGATTCACCCCCCCTTTCAGTATTTCCTATTTCTAATAGACCTATCCAACAACATATGACATGCATCCATAGGTATGATATCACATAGTACCTCATCATGGTATCCCCCAATCTTGAACTTCACTAGGCACTATTCATTGACCATGACCTTGTGGTCATCCTACACATACGCGATTTGGTATAGACATGAGTTTTTTTGCCTCTTGAGCTTTAAATTTGTGACCATCTCTTATGACACCAAATTGTTAGTGCTTCCACTATCGATAATCACATCACAACACCTATCCTCACACTTGCACCTGTATACACCTAAAAATGGTCACCTAGACTATTAGCCCCTTTTGCTAAATCATCAATTGCTTATTCTTGATCAAATCCTAGCTTTATCATTTATTCGATTATTTTCTATGGGCTAACCATTTTATCCTAAGTTTTTATTTATTTAAAAGGAATATTTCCTCCCCTTTTAATAAATAAAAAGCCCACCTTTTCCTCTTATCCTAAGTTGCACAAATAAAGCATTATTCTTATTTTATAAAAAGAGAAAAGTACTTTTTGTCTCATATGGACACAAAAGTCAACTCTTATTTTCTCATTGGAGGATACTTGTGCACATGGATTGCTCCTCTTTCAAGCTCCGCCGTTGATTAAATCTTTTGCCTCTTAATCTCCATGGTCCATTCCTTTTTCATTTCCTATAAAAGAAGAGCTCTCTTCTTCATTCTAGACACACAACTTTTCATGCTATTGTTATGCTGCAGGTTTTCTAGGTCATCTTGGAGCTTTTGGAGATATTCTTGCATCTAGGGTTTGAAGATTTGGAGCATTGTTGGCATTCATCTTGGATCTTCATCAACACTCTATCTTCTTGTCTTCATTCTTGCACCATCATGGCTTTCTTGCTTCATAGTTAGATTTCATTTCTTGCATAGTAGCTTTATTTTCATGGCATTCTTAGCTTAGATTTCCTTTATGCTTTAGATTAATTCATCTAGTTTAACTAGGAAGCTTTGTAATACTTGCATCTTTCATTTCCATAGTTTAGCTTGCATTTCCATTCTTAATCTAGCTTGCATTGCATTTTCATTCTTGATTCTTGAGGATATTGGCATTCTTGCCCTTGTCTTCATTGAATCTCCCATTGCATGGTTTACTAGCAAGGTTATAGGCTAAATAGCTCTAGCTGAGAGCATTCTTAAAAACCCTTGCACTCCATGCCTAGGGAGCTATGGATCGATTTGTGAGGGCTCATTCTTGAGTTTCCTTGCATGTAATGATTCATAGAAGTGTGACACATTTATAGCACACAGCACCTAGTGAGAAACAAGATCCTTATTTGTCCAGGTTCATTCTCACCACTCAGCAGGACTCTTTTGTTAACTAGGACTTCTCCTCTTTCACCATTTTCAAAATGTGATGATTTGGCATCTTCATCCACATGTGTAACTCTAACCTAGCCTTTAGTTCTCCTATTTTCCTCCTTGGCACTAAGGACATTCATATGCCCTATGACCTTCTTATCCACAATGAAAACATGTTCTACAAAAGCCTCCTCTTCTTGGTCCTTGTCCTCTTCCTCTTCATCTCTAATCTCTATTATTCTGATCATGGAAATGATTAAAATTATTTCCCCTCTAATTTTGACTACTACTTGCCTCATCCTTCTTTTTCTAATCTTCTTTTTGTCCTCCATAAGACTGTCCACTGGATCTTCCACCACAACCTCTTCTGCTTTTCCTTCTCTCAAACTTCTTGTTCAAAGTTTCCTCTACTCTTAGGGAAAAATGATATACATCTTCAATACTATTCATTCAGACAAAATTCAACTCCTCCTAAATTCTCAAACTCAACCCATTAAGGTAATAGGAAAATTTCTCCTTATCATCTTTCGCATGGCTTATTCTAATGAGGACTTGATAGAACTCCTCCATATATTCCTAAACAAATCTCCTTGCTTGCTTCAAACCTTGCATTTTTTCAATACATCAACCTCATAATCAATAGGAATTAATTGTCACTTCAATTTATCTACCATCTAATCCCATCTTGTGATTTTCTCCTTTCCTCTTCTATTTCACTCCAATTGAATCTCCTGGTACCAGATTTTTGCATGACCCTTCAGTCTAACCTTTGTAAACTTGGCCCTATCAAGATCCTTGATATCTTCATACTCAAAATATTCTTCTAATTCATTGATCCGATCAATCAATTCCTTTGGGTTAATATTTTTTGAAAATGTGGAGACCTCAATCTTACATATTTTCCCAATCTTGGAAATGGCCTATAAAAACATTTCTTCCTCTAGGTTCAAAATTTCACCTTCTCCTTCCTCATGAACATTTCCTCCTTCTTTGACTTCATCTGTCATGTCCCCTTTTTGGCTGACATCGTTTGGCATGCTAGATCAGTCTATCATAGGCTCTCGTAGATTGGTGGCGATGTAGAGAGAGTCATTGTTGGAGATCAGTGGCTATATTTGCTCTTGGAGAAGTGATTTAGAGATTATTTTTATTATTATAAGTTATGTGGGCCCCACATGTTATAATTTTAAGTTGAGTTGCACTTTTTATTTCATAAAGTTATTTTATTATAAAGTGCATTATAATAATGGATGTTTCTAGAAGTTCTAGTAACTTCTTTGAAAAGTGAATAAATAGAGGGCTAGGCCTCTCATTTGAGGAAGCTGATTTGAGGATTCTTCTACTTTTCCATATTGGAGCAATTTGTAGTCATTTGGTCTACAAATTTTCATTAGATCTTTGGGAATGGAAACTCCCTTGGATTTGCATAACTGAGGAAGTGAGATATCTTCTGAAGGGTTGCACATTAGAAGTGGTATTCAGCCATTTCATGTTGAGCTTATTTGGAATCCTCAGATTTACCTGAGGGTTTGAGTTTTCATTGTAAGAGGAAGAAAAAGCAGTCTGAAAAAGCAGATCCGAAAAAGAAAATCCAAAAAAGCAGTCTGAAAAAGTAGACCCGAAAAAGCAAAGCAAAAAAAAATAGAATTGCAGCCATCTACAATCAGCTGTAAATTGGGATCAGTTTAGGTACAATTGGAGGTGTCTACATCAGCATACTTCATCATCGATTTGATCAACATTTGGTGCAGCATTTCTAGGTTTTTATACATTGTTTGATATTGATGTTTTGGGTACCAAAATGGTAAAAATCTGCATAAGTACAGTCACTATATAGCAGTCCAGAATTCCTTTGAACAGTCACTGCTATTTTGTAATTGGATTGATTTAGTGAAGTGCATTCTATGGTTTGGTCATTACCATAGTTCATTGTTGAAATCTGAATTTGACATAGTTGTCACAGCCCATTATACTCTCAGAATTCAGTCATAGTAATCAGTCTTGGGAAAATTAATCATTGCATTAATAGCAGAGTTTCTCTTTGTTGATATAGTCATTGTAAGGTGCCAAGTGATTGGAATCTCTGAATGTTATTATTAGTGCTGTTAATGTTCATTTCTACATTGGTATTGTTATCTCAATTGGAATTTGGTGCCAAAACAATAAACACCTTGAAACACATCATTGCAAGCAAAACATACTAGTGCATGCCAACTATTTGACGAATTTTCTTAGTTCAGTATTAGTGATTTTTAGTGGCCTTTATAGTAAGGGTCATTATAGTGGTATCAGAGCGGTTTCCTGCTAGCCTGATTGGGTTATTTCAGATTGAATTCAATTGTCAGCATGGCTTTGATAGGAGACAAGGAATTGAAAGAGAGAATGCACACTGCATTGAAGAAATTAGATCGTCCATTTCAGTGAACAGAGGACTTTCTAAGAACTTTGGAGGAGTTGGAAACTTATTTAGGCAAGGTTGATCAGTCAGATTCCTATGCTATGCAAACAACTTTATCTCCAGTATTTGGTTCTTTGGTGAAGCCCTGATTATTGAGACATCATGATGAGGTGGTAAGACTTGCAACTCTCTCTTGCATTCATGAAATCATGAGGATAATAGCTAGCTTTAATTCTTATGATGATCAGATTATGAGAGAGGTTCTTCATGCCATGGTGAAAAGCTTTGAAAGGTTGGATGACATCAGGGACCCTCATTTCACAAAGAGAGCAAGATTACTTGAAGTATTTGCATGGTGTAGGTTTGAAAACATTATGTTGTCAATAGGTTGTATTGATGACATTCATAGAATGTTTAACACATTTTGGAATATTTTGGATGAGTTTCATTCCAGCGATGTATTAGCATCAATGCACTCTATCATGTTCACAATCTTGTTTGAGGAGAAGGATGAAATTTCTAAACTTTTGGCAGAAGATTTATGGCATGTATGGACAAAGGAGAGGAATGTGTCACCTATGGCATGTACATGGTTGAAGAGCCTGATTAATAGGCCTAAGGATTGAAGTACCTTCCCTATGATAGGTAGAAACTTGTATGATGAGTTTGATAGACATGCTGATCCGGTATTGGGAGATGTTAGCACATCTTCATGTAATGACTTATTTGCATCATCTTCATAGGTAGAAGTGGTTACAGATGTTGTACAGGTTGAGCCAGTTGCATCAAAAGGTGAAATCACAGGCACACCGGATGGCATGAGTGACACTGACAGTGATTGTGGTACAGTTGGTCTTGATGATGTCACAGGTGCTCAAAATAGTAACTATAGCACAGTGGATTCAGATGATGATTGTGAGGAGGTTGTTGTGCATGATGATGAGATACCTATCAGCAATGAGTAGACATTGAGTATTCAGGACTTTGCTAATAGAGAGTATCAGGCATAGTTAGATGCTACATCACATGAGGTTGAGGCACATAGTACTTCACATGTTTTGTCCAGTCAGCTTAGGGTAAGCGAGGATGGGATTGTGACTTCATTATCTCATCATGACAGGATGCGGGAGATGATAGAGGATCACATCCAGATGATTCAATTACAGGACAGACATAAGGGAGTTCAGGCAGAGTCTTCTTGTGTTGACTTACAAGCAATCAGGGAAGGAATGGGAGCGATGAAGATGAGTTATTTACATCTTCTTTCAGATCATGACCATCTTCTTAGCCTTGCCAGAGATCTTTTAGATGCCTTGAGGAGGAAGGAGGAGGAAGTTGGTAGGCTTTCTTGAGAGTTTGAGGACACTCGAGCCTCTTTGTTGAGTACTCCATTGGCATTACAGGACTCAGAGAGACATGTGGATGGGTATGGCGTGGAGTTGAGTTCAGCTTCATCTTACACACCTGATACTCAACTTTCTGTGACATGCGGATCACATGTGGTTGTCGATAGTTGTGAGAGTTCACCTTGCATCCAGGATTTAGGGATAGTGTCAATTATGGTAGACATGGATGTGGGATCAGCTGATATTGGGATTGAGCAGGCTACTCAAGTACGGATTTTGCTTGAGGTGTCAGTTGGTTCCAATTTATAGATGAGGACTCAGGATTGTTACATTGGCATTTGGGATTCTGTTGACTGGAGATCTTTATCATCTATTGGTAGCAGTGATTTTTTGAGTGCTATAATGGATTTGATTAGTAGATTACACGGTGTTGTTCTCATTCATACCAGCAGCTTGTCAGATGTTGGTATTAGTCTTTATACACTGATGTTAGGAGTAGTGTACATTTCCAGTCGACCACTCAAGGTGCAGTGGGTTTGTGATAATTTAGGCACATCTGAGGTGTTAGTGATTACAGATGAGTCCTAGGATCGCACTGGCCTTGATGACATCTAGGAGTCTACTGCGGACAATTTTGAGGATTTAGCTTCCTCGACAGATTCATTTGTTACAGCGGAGTTGGGCAGTGATGCTATAGTTTTTGATGCTCCGTATGTTGGTATGAGCTTTGGAGTTGATTCGCAGAGTATGGATAGTAGTACTCCAGAGATCAGTGGTTTTGAGGATACTCTCTTGGACAATGCATCAGAGGAGGATTGTAGGAGATAGTTTAGCCAGCGCCATCACGTGTCTAGTCAGCTGAGAGTTAGTGAGCGAGACATTGCTATCACTTGCCAGCATTTCGATGCTGCTCGTCAGTTGTTAGCAGTTTACGGATGGGGTTCTCCTACTAGTGATGAGCAGGGAGGCAGTTATCTTTCCTTGACAGAGATCCACTCTTTATGGGAGGCTATCCAGATTTTGAGACAGAATTATATGCAGTTGGTAGCTGATAGAGATTATCTTATGGAGTGGGGTAGTACAGCATATGATGCATTACTAGTCAAGGAAGATGAGGTGAGTGAGCTTACTCAGCAGCTCGAGGTGACTTCTAAGATTCTTGAGAGTACATAGTTGGCTTTTGAGGAGTCACAGTTTCATTTCACTGAGGTGACCATGGAGTTAGAGTGACTATAGTCTTTACCAGATTCTGTACAGTCACAGGTTGTGGTGTCTGGTGATTCGAGGATGTCCATGGTCAAGATTGATAGAGGCAGTGGAGATGAGGATATATTTGTCCTTGATACTAGCATTGGCACATCGAGTTCATTTCCACTATAGTCAGGTTCAGTGGAGTTGGGCGCTGAGCATTGTGGTATGTTTGACTTGGTGGTGGTCTCTACTACTGATGGCACGGAGACTAGTGATGTTGTACCGGGGATCATGCTTGATGTTGATGAGCTAGCAGTTGGTATGGTTCTTGCTAGTGATACTACTCCTTTGGAGGTGTCTTCGGAGGTAGTCGTTGGTGCGGGCTTGGTTAGTGATCAGTTGCAGTTAGTTCCATTGGGATTGCAGTCTGAGCCACTGACTGATATTAGCACATTTTATTGACATTACACTGTGAAGTATGCTCATCAGTTTACTTTTGATCCATATGTTGATGAGGTGATACAGAGATGTACTTTGGGTCCTAGTGCTTGTCATCAGTTATGGTATGGTTTGACTCCACGGGTAGATAGTTGTGAGGCATATGACATGGTGTTGGGTTCTGTGAGTGACAGCTAGATGATGCATGACCACGAGATTGGGGGTGATACTGATGTTGTTGATGAGTCAGCCATTGTTCTTGTTTTCACTCCCTTGGCTATATCATCTCCTGAGTTAGCTAGTGATCAGTCACAGTTGGTTGCATCACGTTTGCAGGATGAGCTGGTTGGTTCTTTTTACTGGCATTATATTTCAGGGTATGTTCATCCACTTGCTTTTGATTCATGTATTGAGGAGTTGATGGCAGGCAGATTTGGCTTGAGTTATGGCTATCTATTGTGTGATGCCTATTTGCCATCAGCAGTGCATGGGAGTTATGGTGATGTAAGCATGGCTGGTGATTTGCAGAGATATGTTGACTACAGTTGGTGTACAGTGTGTGGATTCTCCGCACTTGGTGTAGTTTCATTTTGGAGTGCTCACCATTGTTGCAGAGTTGGAGTGTGCTTTTTGCACAGCATGGTGAGATGTGTTGATAGCATCTACTTGGATTCTGATATGTTTAGAGTTGGTGTCATGTGGGTTTCAGGTTGTGGCAGTTGTTACCTTGGATTTCAATTGAGTAGTATTGGTCAGTTTGATTATGGATTCCTCTTGGTTATATTACCAAGATTGTTGCAGGAGCTTGTGTTGGTCGACAGCAGTGTAGGTCATGACTACATTTGGGATTGATTGGTTTATTGCTCAATCATTGCTTGGGGACAAGCAATTTCAGGAAGGGCAGACTGTCATGTCCCCTTTTTGGCTGACATCGTTTGGCGTGATGGATCAGTCTATCATGGGCTCTCGTAGATTGGTGGTGATGTAGAGAGAGTCATTGTTGGAGATCAGTGGCTATATTTTCTCTTGGAGAAGTGATTTAGAGCTTATTTTTATTATTATAAGTTATGCAAGCCCCACATGTTATAATTTTAAGTTGAGTTGCACTTTTTATTTCATAAAGTTATTTTATTATAAAGTGCATTATAATAATGGATGTTTCTAGAAGTTCTAGTAACTTCTTTGAAAAGTGAATAAATAGAGGGCTAGGCCTCTCATTTGAGGAAGCTAATTTGAGGATTCTTCTACTTTTCCATATTGGAGCAATTTGTAGTCATTTGGTCTACAAATTTTCATTAGATCTTTGGGAACGAAAACTCCCTTGGATTTGCATAACTGAGGAAGTGAGATATCTTCTGAAGGGTTGCACATTGGAAGTGGTATTCAGCCATTTCATGTTGAGCTTATTTGGAATCCTCAGATTTACCTAAGGGTTTGAGTTTTGGTTGTAAGAGGAAGAAAAAGTAGGTCTAAAAAAGCAATCCAAAAAAGCAAAATGAAAAAGTGGATCCGAAAAAGCAATCCGAAAAAGCAGATCTGAAAAAGCAGTCCGAAAAAGCAAATCCGAAAAAGAAGTCCAAAAAAGTAGACCCGAAAAAGTAAAGCAAAAAAAAATAGAATTGCAGCCATCTACAATCAGCTATAAATTGGGATCAATTCGGGTGCAATTGGAGGTGTCTACATCAGCATACTTCATCATCAATTTGATCAACATTTGGTGCATCATTTCCAGGTTTTTATACATTGTTTGATATTGATGTTTTGGGTACCAAAATGGTAAAAATCTGCATAAGTACAGTCACTATATAGCAGTCCAGAATTCCTTTGAACAGTCACTGCTATTTTGTAATTGGATTGATTTAGTGAAGTGCATTCTATGGTTTGGTCATTACCATAGTTCATTGTTGAAATCTGAATTTGACAAAGTTGTCATAGCCCATTATACTCTCAGAATTCAGTCATAGTAATTAGTCTTAGGAAAATTGATCATTGCATTAATAGCAGAGTTTCTTTTTGTTGATATAGTCATTGTAAGGTGCCAAGTGATTGGAATCTCTGAATGTTATTATTAGTGCTGTTAATGTTCATTTCTACATTGGTATTGTTATCTCAATTGGAATTTGGTGCCAAAACAATAAACACCTTGAAACACATCATTGCAAGCAAAACATACCAGTGCATGCCAACTGTTTGACGAATTTTCTCAGTTCAGTATTAGTGATTTTTAGTGGCCTTTATAGTAAGGGTCATTACATCATCCTCACTTTCATCTCTTACTACAAGATTTATTCCTTTGTGAATCTCTTCTTGTAATGCTCGTGCTTATCTCTAGAGAGCTCTAACCCTAGGTGGCACATTTGTGGCTCTTTCACCACATTCACTTTGTGGAGGAATTTTCACGCTTATCACTGAAAACCTAAACCATGGTCCTGGTGCAAATTGCCTCATAGTTGGCGATCTATCTACACACTCAAGAACTCCTACTCTGATACCACTTGATGAAGGGTGCTCCCCTTAATACTATGAATACATAACAAAAATTGAGACACGCCAGCAATTTGCAAGAACAAGAAATGGCTTCTTATTATCTCCAAAAGTATGGAATTACAAATTTCAAAAATAAAATATGCAAAGCTGCATGGGTGTTTTCCTTACAATATTATGTAAGACAAAGCCTTGAATAACCACCCAGAACTACCTTAGAAAATATTGTGGGCCTTCCTTATATAGGCAATTTTCCACTGCCTAAGAAGGTTCTAGAATTTTAGTTATTGAGGCCGGCCACACCTAGAATTATGTTATTTTTCATTTTTATTATATTAGGGTCAGCTCAAAATAATTACAAATTATATTTTCAGGTAGCCCAACTTTTGGAGGCCATAACATTTTAACTATAGCTTTGTTTGGCTATTATAACCACTTTTCAGAAATGGCAACTCCTTATCTACAACTATTGATTAGCGCAAGCTCTAGTCAGACAGCATTTGACCTCATTCTAGGGCCTCTAAGGCCTTCAAAATTGAGCTCAAAGATTTTGTACCCCAAAACCTCAATAAATTCACCAATACATATGATATGGCTAATAGACTACAACTAATTGAATATCTTAAGGAAGAGTTTGACAACAGATTGGATACTTCAAAAATAGTGATTGATGATCACCAATCTACTAATGTACATGTGACACATTAAATCAATTATTATATTGTCACTGATGTCAACTAGTTTTGATTGTACTTATCATGATAGTTATAAATATATGAAGAAGGAAATAATGATGAAGAAATGAGATATTAACATGAAGATGAGATGTATGAGAAAGATATGGATATGGTATTCATTGGGTAACTTATTGCTGAGTCTACAACATTATGTTAGTGATTTGATTATATTACATAATTCTGTTATGGATTGAAGATCAAGAATGAACAATTTTATGTGGTCGATAAATGAAGAACTTAGTATACATCGAGTTGGAACAATGTACACATAGAAAGTGTAGTGTATACTGAGTATAATGTTAACTAGGTTAGAAGTCACCGACACATCACAGTATTGACCGAGTGAAATAAATCAATGAAATATTTGACTATCGACTAAAGATGATGAGTTGGACAAATATGGATGATTTTGAGGTTAAAGATAAAGTTTTTTAGGATGATCAAATGGCTGATAAAATTCAAGGATGATTGGATGATGGAGAATGAAACATGTTACAGACACAAGTTCTGAGGAAGGTTAAAGTGGAAAAATTAATGGTGAACATTAAGAGGCAAAATCTATGGATGGAAATAAAATGGTTTATTATATCAATAAAAGGAGACAGGATATTCATAATTAATTATGGAATGCGAGTGAGAAGATTGCATTCATGCGAAGCTGGTCAAATAGGTTGAAGATAGAACTGAGAAAATCTGTAGACAACACCGAGCATCACAAAAAGGAATTCATCAAGAAGAACAGAGTTGGAGGATACAAAGGAATTGAATTGAGTATATTGGCCAAAGGTATTTTGAGCTTAGCATAGATCTGAAAATCTGCAAAAGAAAGTTATATTTGAATCAGATCATTTACTGTTTCATTCTAACCATTACTACAGATAAATCTCTTAGCCGAGTAGGACTTAACAATCTTTTACATTTCATTATGACATTCAATGAATGTTTATTGTTTTCATGTCAACCCCATAGTGAATGTTTGGTCACGAAAAACTATTAGTGATAAATCCTCTAACTAGGTCACACCTTACAGTGTGTTAATGTAACCTTTAACAGGGTTGGCTCTTAACTGAGCTAACTTCAGAAGAGTTAAATTTTTTTTGGGTTATCGGTCCTAGGTGGTTTTTACCCTAATAGGGTTTCCATGTTAAAAATCAAAGTGTTATATGTGTATGGATGTGATGATTTTTTATTTTTCTTCACACATTACAATTACTGGTTTGATCATTATATGCACTAGATAATTTACTGGTATTCTATAGATGAACATGAAGGCATAGTTAAAGTTTTACTGAGTTGTTTAAATGATTTGAAATATTTGTTTTATACATCAGAGAGTGTTTGGGACTATAGGATAACTGGACTTAACTGATTCACCTTCCCCCCTCTCATTTATCTAACAATTGGTATCAGAGAAAGAGTGCTTGAAAGAAAATTTTGAAGGACTTAAGTAAAAGATCACAAGATGTATAAGAGAGAGGTGCCAAAGTTGGACAAAGATAATTTATCAACATGGAAAAGAAGGATGAAGTTATATCTATCATGGATTGGAGATTCTACATTGTACTACTTGCAAAATGAGTTTATCTTACCCATTGGTCCTTTGACTAATGATCAGATGAAAGAAAGACATGAACACAATGCTATGATGATTGAGATTGCTTCTTCTTTATCTAATGTTGAATTTGAAGACATTAAGACATGTACAACTACAAAATAGACATGGGACATGCTTGCACTAGTTCATGGAGGAGATGTGAATGTCTTAAGGGTTAAAGTTGAAAGTCTAAGAGGAAATTTTGATAACATGAAGATGAAAGAAAGTGAAAACATCACTCAGTATAGCAACCAAGTCAAGGAGGTTGTGAATTCTATCCAAGGAGAAGGTGGAACTATTGATGAAGACACTATGGTAAGTAAGATTCTCATAACCTTGTTACCTGCCTATGCTATTAGAGTTTCTGCAATTCATGAAATGAGAGCAACTCCTCATAATAATATTTCACTTGATATTTTGATCAGTAGATTGACTGCATTTGAGCTTAAAAACTATGACAATAGTATTGTACCTATAGTTGAATCTGCATTTATGTATCTCTGAAAATTGAAAATTCAAGTAGCAGACATAAGATAAGAAATGAAAGTGATAGTGAAAGTGAAGAGGATGAACTTGAAGCATTAAAGGGGAAAGGAAGATATAGAGGAAAACTACCTTTGGTATGTTTTAAATGAAAATAGATTCATCACTTGCTGCAAGATGTCCTCACAGGAAGGAAGATGAGAAAACTAGTGAAAAATCTAATGAAAAGAAGTATGACAAAAGAGATTACTAAGATCACAAAGGTAACTGATAGTATGGCAATAGAGATAACTGAGACTATAGAGATAAAGGAAAGAAGGTAGGTTACCTAGTTGAAGATGAATATGATAACACCGACACCAAGACTAATGAAGACATAGAAGTGGTATTTGTGGCTTTGAAAGAATATTTTGAAGAAGAAGAAAGGTATGTTGAAACAATACTTATTTCGAAAGTTATAAAGAATGATACTTGGATTATTGATAGTGGCTATACACATCATATGACTAGTGATGAAGAGAAATTTGAATACCTTGAACATTATAATGGTGGATCTATGAAAATGGGAAATGATACCCCTTGTCTAGTAAAAGGAAAAGTATATATATTATTGAATAATAAGATCAGATGTGAGAATGCATATTGGGTGAAAGGACTTAATTATAATCTATTGAGTGTAGCATAGCTGAATAATACAGGTCACCAAGTTGCATTTGAGAATAGAAAGGTGAAAATATATGATGAGACTAGAAAGTTGGTCGCTACTAGTGAATAATCAAAAGGTAACTTATTCTATCTTGAAAATGTTGAAACTACTTGTTTATTGGCAAATTGATGTATGTTGTGCATAGTAGACTAGATATTGCACATGTGGTTGGAATTGTAGCAAGATTTTCTGCTAATCCTAAAGTATCACACATGACTGCTGTGAAAAAATTTTGAGGTATTTGAAAAATACTGAAAACTATGGTTTATGGTATAAGAAAGAAGGAAATTTTGAACTGAAAGTTTACACTGATGCAGATTGGGATGGAAACATTGATGATAGAAAAAGAAATATGGGTGGAGCATTCTTTTTGGGATAAATATTGGTTACTTGGATAAGTAAGAAACAAGGATACATTTCTCAGTCCACTACAGAAGCAGAATATGTTGTTATTGATGCTAATTGTTCAAATATTGCATGGATAAAACAACTATTGGAAGTTTTGAATGAAGAGATCATTGATCCAATGATTATCTATTGTGATAACACAAGTGGAATTAATATTTCTAAGAATCCATTGATGCATGCAAAGAGAAAGCACATTTCTATAAAGTATCACTACTTAAGAGAACAAGTTCAAGAAAAGAAAGTCAGATTGGAGTATGTGAAATCACAAGAGCAACTTGCTGAAATATTCACTAAACCTTCACAGAAGGACACATTTAAATACTTGAGAAGTAGACTAGGGGTACATCCCCTATCTAACAGTCACTAAGGTGATATGAGGTTGCATCAACCTTTACTTTATTAGAATTGTTAGAATGATTTAGAACAACAAAGAGGGGGGTGAATCAATTGTTCTCAGGTCCAGATGTACCAATTGAACTTTCTAGCACTTCAACAAATTTAGATCTAACCAACAATTTAACTCTGTCTCTATAGCATATATCAGACCCATATAACATGCAATCCACTGTCCAAAAGTAATTAACTTGAAAAATAATAAAGCTTTCAACAACATCCACATCAAAATCATTCACACAAGTATAACACTAGTATTTATAGTGGAAACCCAATTTGGGAAAATCCACTTTGTAACATGCTACTGATTTTCACTCTTCTAAAGTGAGCTATGTGAAAAGCCAACCCTGTTAAAGGTTTACATACACACTGTTAGGTATGACCCTGTTAAAGGATTTAAAACACTCTGTCAAAAGTGGTCTAGTTAGAGGACTTAAGAACATTCTATTAGAATGTCACCTTGATTAAAGGATTTATATAATGATTGTTAGTTCAACTTTGATTAAAGGATTTAGACTGATACAATGGTTATAAAGTAACAATAGTTTCTAATCCAAAAAACATACAACTCACTTTGCAAATACAGATCCACTTCACACATATATGTTGATTTACTAATTGAACTTCATTTCCATCTACATCTCTGATCTGCTCAAAATTTGCTTCAAGCAATCACAACTATGTTTAGCTCCTTCACAATTTCACCTTTAGCCTTCTGCTTAGACTTATCTATCAATAACATCAACCTCCTCTTCATTCATGTGTAACCTCTCAATTAGGTTTTCTTTTATACATCTTTGATCAACTAGATCAATCTTTTTCTTCTTAGTCTCCTTTGTAGATCTTAGGTTTAGGTTAGATTCATTGAATCATTCCATCATTATGTTCTTCATCTTTTCCTTCTAGATACATCTCCAAAATTCTCTTTGAATCCATAAGAAAATGATTTACCATGCATTAAATGCTCCATACAATTCATTAATAATGTCAACACATTTTACATATCCCAATAATTCAAATATGTTGACTGGGATTCTCAATTCTTTCTTCAAATGTAAATTATGACACTCGGTCAATACTATTTTCATCTTCTTGGTCATCACTACAAACTATCTTCCTTGGAAAATATTGTATTTTCTTGGTAATTTATTATCACTCGACAATTATTGATGTTCAGTCAACACTAGATTTACTCGGCATATACTAGCACTCGGTCAACACTAACATCACTCAGCTTAAACTATATTTCTTAACTTTTTCTTGGTTAAGCCTACATTTCCAGTCTTTCATCTTACTTAAATAAACAACTCATTACCTTGTCAATGTGCCAACTGATCAAGTACCCATTGAAGTATCACATAACTCAACCTTTCCTTAAGTCCTATTTTTGTATCCTCTTTTCAAATCCTCTTCATCAATCAAAAGATATGGTACTATCCTAGATAGAAACTGTCTTACCAATTAAGGTTTGACATCAATGACAATATAACAATTGTTTCAATTGTAGTTTCCAACAAGAATATCTAATTTTGTTGATGGAAAATGTTCACACTTTGGGTTTCCTAAGGCTGTGTAAGATGGAAGACAAGCTGAAACTGCATATCGGTACATGCAAGGTACTAGAATCTAAACCAAACAATAGAGATATTGATTTGGTTATTGAAAAGATGATTATTTTCTTTTTTTTGTATTTTTGTCAAAGGGAGAGAAATAAATCAATGAAATATCTATTTGTAGGGATAGAATGAAAGAGAGATATCAATTAGAACTGAAGCTAACTGAAAGGGAGAGTATTGATGTTGTGTAGTGATTAAACATATTAAATGCATAAGCTAGGAAGAGCTTATCAAGTTACATATAGAGTTGTAGATAGATTTTTGGTATTCTATGTCATATTTCATATTGTGTTGTCATCAATGCCAAAAGGAGAGATTGATGAGTCTATGACATTATGTTAGTGATTTGATTATATTACATAATTATGTTATGGATTAAAGATCAATAATGAATAAGTTTATGTGGTCAGTAAATGCATAACTTAGTATACACTAAGTTGGAACAATGTACACCAAGCAAGTGTAGTGTATACTGAGTATAGAGTTAACTAGGTTAGAAGTCACCGACACATCATGGTATGACTAAGTGAAAGAATAAATGAAACATTTGACTATCGACTAAAGATGATGAGCTGGACAAATATGGATGATTCTGATGTTCAAGATAAAGTTTGTTATGATGATCAAATGGCTGATAAAATTCAAGGATTATTGGATGATAAAGAATGAAACGTGTTACAAACACAAGTTTCAAGGAAGGTTAAAGTGGCAAAATCAACGATGAAGATTAAGAGGTAAAATCTATGGCTAGGAATAAAATGGTTTATTATGTCTATAAAAGGAGACAAGAGATTCATAATTAATTATGGAATGCGCGTGAGAAGATTGCATTCATGTGAATCTAGTGAAACAATTTGAAGAAAAAATTGAGAAAATCTGTAGAAAACACCGAGCATCAAAGAAAGGAATTAACTGAGAAAAATAGAGTTGGAGGATACAAAGGAATTTAATTAAGTATATTGGCCAGAGGTATTTTGAACTTAGCATAGATCTAAAAATATGCAAAATAAATTTTTATTTCAATCAGATCATTTATTGTTGCATTCTAAGCATTTCTACAGATAAATCTCTTAACCAAGTGGGACTTAACAGTCTTTTATATTTTATTATAACATTCAATGAATGTTGATTGTTTTCATGTTGACCCCATAGTGAATGTTTGGTCACAGAGAACTATTAGTGAGAAATCCTCTAACCAGGTCACACCTTATAGTGTGTTATTGTAACTTTTAATAGGGTTGGCTCTTAACCAAGCTTACTTTAGAAGAGTGAAATTATTTTTGGGTTACCGGTCCTAGGTGGTTTTTCCCCTAACAAGGTTTCCACGTTAGAAATCAAAGTGTTTATTTGATAAATGGTAACAGCGGGTTTTGAAGGGGCCCCAAAACCCTTTAACAAATAAAATCTTAAGATAGAACATTAAAAGCTCCCAGAATGAATTAGTCCAGCCAAAATAGAAGGCAGGACACTCAAACAACAAACCCAGAACACTGCAAAAATATGATCATTATAAATAGTAGTCCAAAAAAGATAGTAGCAAAGCTATCTGAAATTCCCCTTTTTATGAGAATGAAGGGTCATGTCAAATGAAGAGGAGGATTTCTTATATTTTTTTCCTTTAACAGTGATCCAACCATCTTTGAATCTCACAACCTCATCCTTCCAACACAATGAATTCAAGACAAAGGAACTAGCACCCAGCATCAGTTCTGAATCAAGGCCAAAATTACTCCCAAGAAGTGGGACAAGAACACCAAAATCCTCAGCAATCATCACACTAGTAGGGCCGGCGGGAACAACAACCATAGAGCTACCAACAGAGAGCCTGGAATCTACCAGCAAAGGAAAGGGGGATCCCTACTCAGCAAGGAGATTAGAAGCAACATCAACATCAATCCCAATAGGATCGACAGGAGGCAGAATAAGATTCAAGCCATTTTCTTCAACAATAGGATTCTGAGAGCCCAAGATAGGATTAGATTCCTTCAAAATCTAAGATCTTTTTATGACTGTTTAATGTTTGGTGGAAGCATCCTTCCACCAAGTATGAGATACTTTCTTCTTTTTAAAGTCAGAACTATAATGTGTAGCATGATGACCTATTTTAAAACATTTTCTACACCTAAAGGGGATACCCTCATAATCCAGTTGTTGTATCCAATAAAATTTAGATGATTCAATTTTAATTTCAGTTGGAAGACCCTGCAATATATCAATATCTACTAGAATGTGGGAAAAGGTAGAATGGTACATATTAGAAGAATCATGATCAATAAGCAGAAACTCCCTTAAAGCCTCACCCACCTCCTCCAAGATAGCACCTTGTAAGAGATAGAGAGGGAGATTGGGAAGTCTAACCCAAATAGGAATATTGTTGAAAACTTCAATGCAGGGATTGAAATCTAGGTGCCAGGGTTTTACCATAAGAAAAAATTTACCCTTCTCCTAGCTGAAGAAATTTCCACACTAAATCTTAGTTCTATCCTTATATATATTAAATTTAGCTATTAAGAATCCTTTAGCTAAGGGAAAAATGTGAACATTGTCTGAGATTATTGGTTCCCATTTTTGGGAAATCCAATCATGAAGTTGAGAAAGACTCAGCCAAAACCCCCAAAAATGACATATCAGATCTTGTTCCATAAAGGTCTCAGAGAAACTATCCATCTCCCCTTCAACAACAATAGAGAGCTTAACTAAAAGAGAACCACAAACAGAAATCGGAACAATAGAAGACACACCACAAGAAGAGCCCCCAGTCCCAGGCATAATTTTAGAAGCAACATTAGCATAAGAATCCACCACAACATGGTCATTAGTAGTTGTAACTGACTTGGAGATAGCATTAACATAAGAGGCATTAGGGCCATTTTTTGATGAAGGAGGCTGCGATCCAAAAGAACCCAAAGCAACACCCTCAGGAGCAAGCCCCCTCGCAGGCATAGCAGGAGGCACCGAGTCTGTTGGAAATTTCACTAAGTTGGATACATAGATGTTTTCATTATGGAAACATATGTTCTACATGAAGTTCACACAGGTCAGAGAGCAAGTATGACAAAGCACAATGCAAAATTGTCTAAGTATGAGATAGTGTGTTTTTGCTAGTGTATCCGATGATAGTTTTGTTTAGCAATGTTGATTGGAGTAAGTTCAGTTCTTACGCACTTGAAGATAGATACTATGGTGACTATTGAAAACTCACCTATGAGCACAAGTTAGTATGGCATGTATGGAAGAAGTTATGACAGTTTTACTAAAGACGGTGTTAAGCCGACAGGACAGATTATGAAGACAAAATTGGTAAAGAGTTAAGGAATTATTTTGTTTATCAAAATAATGACTTAAAAATATAAATGGATGACATCCTAGATGTTAACCCTTGGGTAAATATATTTTTTATTATGTAAGCTGATTGGAAGAGTTATTAATCTTAATAACTTGTATAAAGATGTAATGATGTAATGTTAGAAAAGACACATATGACATATGACATATGATATATAATATGTATCAAATAGTGATAGTGAAAGAGTAGTGAAGAGACATTGATGTGAAGTTGCAAGCAATATAAGGTTATGTACCTTGACCTATTTTTGTAATTAGTGAATATTATATATTACTTGTTTGGGTAGTGGGCTCATTTGGTAATCATATTTTGTACTACCAACTCCTAATAGGTTTGAGGCTTCTAACAAGGCCTATAGTCCCTTAATTAGGACTGAGACACTATATATGTGTAATAGACTCCTAACAGGGTCAACATCCTTAATAGGATACTTTTGATTAGTGGATCTTTGTGGGTGCCATCCCCACTGGGGTTTTCCCTTTCCCAGGGTTTCCTTGAGAACAAATAATGTGTTATGAGTTCTTTTGTTTTATTGCTATGCATGTTGTTTATTTTCCTATGTTATGCATGCACTAAGATAATCTATTATATCTATAATTGGGAAAAAGTAAAAGTTTGTAGAATACTGATTCCCCCCCCCCCTCTCAGTATTCCCTATTTCTAGCAATTGGTATCAGAGCTTAGTTACTTAGAAAAGAATCATTCAAGGAAAGCCAAACATCTTGAGTATGATCTCTATGGATATGGATCAGCTACAGAAGAATCTTAAAGAAGCTCTTGAATAGATTGATATGCTTACTAATGAAAGAGACACTCTGAAAGGAAAATATGATGATGCAAAGAACCTCATTGAGAAACTAAAAAAAAATTGGAAGATCTAAAATTAGAAAAGGAATCTGAAATACAAATTGAAGATTGTGATGATAACTTAGAAAAAGAAAATGAGATCATTAAACATGAATTAAAGATAGCGAATCTGAAGCTAAGTCTGAAAGATGGAAATGGCAAGAATGAAGCAAATCTGAAATCTAAGAATGAAAATCTAAAGATTGAAAATGAAGGACTAAAATCTAAACTTGGTAAAGTAACATCTGAGCTTGAGAAAGTCAATGTGCAATATGTTGAACTTGAGAAATACAATACAATTGTGAAAGGTGAACTGACTCAATCTAAGTAGCAACTTGAAAGACTATATTCAACTAGTGAGAAGATTGATGAACAATTGTCTTATCAAAAACCATTCTATGATAAAACTGGTATTGGATTCAACACAACTAAAGCAAGTGAAGAAATCAAGGAACCAGATCTGAAAATGTTTGAAAGCATAGATGAAAAGAAATTTGATGAAATTAACAAATCTGAAGACACACCTAAAGAAGAAGAACCACCTAAATAAGAGGAGTCACCTAAAGGTATGCAAAGAGAATTCAAAGGTAGATGCTTTGCTTGTAATACTATTGGTCATATGAAGAAAGATTGCACAGGTAAGAAATTTAAACCCCTTAATGGTTATTGTTATAATTGTCATGGTTTTGGACACAGAGCTATTAAATGTAGAAAACCTAAATTTGTTGAGAATAACAATAGTAGTAGAATGTTTAGAAATACTAACCATGCAGATAAGAAACCTACTGAAGATATGAACAGAAGAAATGGAGTAGTATGTTATAGATGCAACAAGGTTGGACACATTGCTAGAAATTGTAGATCACAGAAAAATTAGCCTGGACCAAGATATGGAAACAATGTAATAGTTTGTCAGATATGTAACAAGATTGGACATATAGCAAGATTTTGTAAAATGAACAATAGAGTTTTTTATCCTAATCCTAACCCTAGAAGTCATGCAAGGAGAAATGAAGATGTAAGTAACAGTCAGAAAGGATGTTGTAGTAATTTAGAAGAAGTGAAGTTTGTTAAAAGCATAGATCAAGGAGACATATTCAACACTGAAGGTAACCAGAAAGGTGAAGTATCAAGTGGTAAGAGTGAATCGCTACCTAACCCATCTCTAAGTACTTAGTTCATGAAAATTATAGTAGAATAGGAACTTAGATTAGTTTAGAAGTTGATATATGATGAATTGAGTCTTGTGTAGTTAATGCAAGGTATTATATGATGTAATGATGCTATGATTAAGAGCGCGTAGAAAAATATTATGTTTTGTGAGATCGCAAGGATTTTTAAGTTTTGTAGGTTAACAGAATCAGCTTTTTGGAAAGAAGCAGAAAAAGCATTGAATGTGATGTCAGATCTATGTGAGATAGGAATGATAAAAGGTTATGATTGGTATTATTTGATCATCAAAGAGAATACAAGTGTTAAGGAGATTAAAGAGCGGTGATTTGAAGCATTTTGCAAGGATTTGGTGAAGGATTTTTTGTGTCAAATCTACGCAAGCCCTAAAATCATAGAATCGAGGTATTTTACTTGGCAGATCTTTAAATTAGTTAAGGAATTAGCAGAAGTCATGGATGTTTCTTTGATTCACAATGTCAAAGATAAGAATAGACCTAAGATGAAAAGGGAACCAGTAGAACCCTTAGAAGATTATCATCTGTACCTGATGGAGTTATACATCTAGAAAAAATTAGAAGTTATCTACGATGTAAGCTAGAGACTCTCAGTGATAGTGATTTCAAAAAAATAATATCAGAAGATCTACAATTAGGATATGTCACTGAAAGCAGGGTTTGAGCATTTGAAAGATAATGAAATTGTTAAGTATGCCTTACGATATGAGTTTGAAAATGAAGAATGTACCAAGATTATTTTAAGCAGAATTCACAATGGGAAGTTTTGGTTACATGACAGAGTGATAGATATCACAGCTGACCTAATACATGAGGTAACTGGTCTTTCTAAAAATGGAGCCATTCCTTTGAATGACAAGAACATGAGGAAAATAGTTATAGACAACACAAATTCATCTTACAATGGCAGGGGTATAGTAATTAGCAAGATTCAGCAAGATGATGTCAAATATTTGTGTAAGATCCTTACAACTAAGTTTTGTTCTAACTCTAGAGAAGATGACATGGTAGCAAGAATGATACATGTAGCATATTTAATGTGTGTTGATAGAGTACAAGTTGACATGTGTGATATTTTGAGAATTCAATTGTTTGAGAATTTGGAAAAGATAAAGAAGACTAAGTATTCTCAATTTAGATTCTCATCATTGATCACTTATATATTTTTCCATTTGTTGAGAAGATTTCCTTACACCATTGGAAATGATTGGAATGATGGCCAAACCACAATGGAATGGATTAACAAAGTGTATACAAGGTATGTTATTGATAAAGTAAATGAAAGTTCAGTGTTGGTAATCAAAACATTTCAAAATTTGACATCAAGCAGAACAAGGATCCCACAATCCTCAATAGAAAAGTATAAAAATGAGATATGTTTCATGGTTGATACTGACTTTACATACATTGAAGCAGTAGAACCTAGAGTAGAGTTCATAGAACCTCTTGGCTATAAAATCTCTGAGATTGAGATAGAAGAATATGTGAGTAGACTACTTAAGAGGAAGATAGACATTCACAGCAATAGGTTTGGAACCTTTGAGGAGAACTTCAACTCTGCAAAGACTATCCTTGAAGAGAAATAGTCTAAGAAAAGAGTTGAAAGTACAATCAAGAAAATAGTAAAAGATATAGGAATGACTGGACATGAGTTCTTGATAGCCAAACAGACAACAGTAGTAGTTAGAGAAATTGGACAAAAAGAAGTTTTGTCTATCCCACCTTTATCATCAGTTGCAGTATAGCAAGAAGTGACACAAGTAAAGGTAAAAGTGGAAGAAATAGAGATAGATCAAGAAGAAACAAAATCCACTAGATCAACCTCCTCCACACCTAGTAAAAGAATGAAAGAGATTGCTACTGGACTGGGTAAGACGCAGAAGATATTAGTGCCACCAGTTCCAAGAAAAATTGCAGATATTAAAGATGATGAAGATACTCTTGTTAAGAAGAAAACTTGGAAACCTAGAATTGAAAAAGTGAATGAACAGATTATACAAGATGGAGACTTTACAAAGATGAATAAATATTATGATCTATATGATTATGTAGAGAGATTGAATCTAGAAAATGCAGTGGTGAAGCATATGATTTTGTCTAATAAGAAATTTGATACAATTCAGGTTAAGATACCTGATGACTTGTATAAGAAGCTTGTAAACATAAAGAAAAGAGCATCAAAGGGAGATATAACTATAAGAGAAAATCTTGTAAGAAAGTTATGTGATGTGAGAGATGAAGAACACTTCAAATAGATCATGAAGGATCTAAACACCCATCTGAGAACCAAGAAGAGAACTATTCAAATTATGGGAGGTAAATATGAAGAAATCAACAAGGAAACAAAACAAGAAATTTTTTAAGTTATGACAAAGAATGCTGGAAAACCATCAGTTGCAGCAGAACCTACAGAGCAAGCAGAAGAAGTAGAATAGCAGGACATTCCCTCTCCACTAGCCATCAATATTGAGGATGAAGCTATGAATGTTGAAGGAACAAATATCACTTTGGATAGTGATGATAACCTATTTAAGAACCTTGAAAACATTGTTGACAATTCATCTTTTGAAGAGCAGGACAGTGCCAAAGGAGAAGAAAGGACAGAAACTAGAACTATAGAATCTATAGTGACGGAGAAACAAGTATCTATTGCCACTCTTGAAGAAATTAGTCTTACACCTGAGACTGGTAAGAAAACTCAAATTGGTTCTATATTTGAGAATTTGGGAAAGGAAGTAGATGATGATGATCAGATGGAATTGATCACATCTTTGAACAAGATTATTGGAAAGAACAAGAAGGTAAAGAGCCTTGAAGGATGCCTAAAGGATCTTACTAAGAAGTTACAAGGCATTGTAACCACACAAGTTATAGAAGCTGACCCTCTGGAAAGAGAGAAGAAAGTAATGAACACTTTTGATGATGAGTTTACCAACTTATCTGATATTGCAAAGGTAAAGGTTCAAGCAGCCTATGAGGGCAAAATTCTTTTGGACATAAGTCAGAACATTAGGAATGATGTCAACAATCTTGATATCTACATAAAAGATTTGAGAAGGAATTTAGATAGAGGAAAATCTTTGTACATTTAGTGTACAAAATCAAAGAACCTGATAGCAGAGGAAGTGCACAAGATGAAGACTAAGGAAGCAGAAATTCAAACTGAGATAAACCTTCTTTCAAGCCCTAATGTGAAGGTACTTGATGTTGAATATTTGCAAGATTTATGATGAAATAAGAATTTTACAGGATGACAAGGATAGGAAGCTGAAGAGATTTGCTCTTTTAAGAGAGCATGTTTCTATAAAATTGAGCATTGTTGAAGGACAACTGGAAGAATGTCTTTCATCCAAGACATCTTTTTAGAAGTTTAGTTTTCAGAATCTCCAAGCATGTGAAATTGTGTCCTATGGATAGTGCGCACTACTTAGTGTTGTAGATTCAATTAAGAAGTCATGGGAGAAAGAGTTAGAGGCCATGAAGATTAACTTTGTAGATTGTGTTGCAAGCCTACCGGCTTTGCAATATTGAATCAAGGTATAACACTCTTGTTTGAACATAGTTTTGTCACCCTCCTTACCTTTTTTGTCATTGTTGTCAAAGGGGGAAAGATATATAGAAAAAAATTGGCAAGGATACATACTCTTAGGGGGAGTATAGTATATAGATAAGATTTATGGAGTCATAAGGATAGTTTATATATATTTTGTACTATGGCCACAATTTTGAAATTTTGAAGTCTAAGACTTAGCCAATTTTCTCATATGTTGCCACCAATGACAAAGGGGGAGATTGTTGGAAATTTGGCTGAGTTAGATATAGATGTTGTCATTATGGAAACATATGTTCTACATGAAGTTCTCATAGGTCAGAGAGCAAGTATGACAGAGTGCAATGCAAAATTGTCTAAGTATGAGACAGTGTGTTTTTGCCAATGTATCCGATGACAGTTTTGTTTAGCGATGTTGATTGGAGTAAGTTCAATGCTTGTGCACTTGAACATAGATACTATGGTGACTATTGAAGACTCAACTATTAGTGCAAGTCATTATGGCATGTACGGAAGAAGTTATGATAGTTTTACTAAAGATAGTGTTAAGCCGACAAGACAGATTATGAAGACAGAATTGGTAAAGAGTTAAGGAATTATTTTGTTTATCAAAATAATGACTTAACAATATAAAATGATGGCATCCTAGATGTTAACCCTTGGGTAAAAATATTTTGTATTATGTAAGCCGATTGGAAGATTTATTAATCTTAATAACTTGTATAAAGATGTAATGATGTAATGTAAGAAAAGACACATATGACATATGACATATGATATATGATATGTATAAAATAGCGATAGTGAAAGAGTAGTGAAGAGATATTGATGCGAAGTTGAAAGCAGTATAAGGTTATGTAACTTGACCTATTTTTGTATTCAGTGAATATTATATATTACTTGTTTGGCAGTGGGCTCATTTGGTAATCATATTTTGTACTACCAACTCCTAACAGGGTTGAGCCTTCTAACAAGGCCTATAGTCCCTTAATCAAGACTAAGACACTATATACATGTAATAGACTCCTAATAGGGTCAACATCCTTAACAGGATACTTTTGATTAGTGGATCTTTGTGGGTGCCATCCCCATCGGGGTTTTCCCTTGGCCAGGGTTTCCTCAAGAACAAATAATGTGTTATGAGTTATTTTTTTTTATTGCTATGCATGTTGTTTAGTTTCCTATGTTATGCATGCACTAAGATAATTTGGTATATCCATAATTGGGAAAAAGTAAAAGTTTTTAGAATACTGATTCACCCCCCCCTGTATTCCCTATTTCTAACAGAGTCTGCACACCCCAACGCAGGCTTTTTAAAGTTTCTTGGACGGGAAACAGGAAACCCCTACACACGGGCTTTTTAAAAATCAAGGTGTTATATTTGTATGGATGTGATGATTTTTTATTTTTCTTTGCACATTACAATTACCATTTTGACCGGTATAGGCACTAGATAATTTACTAGTATTCGGTAGTTGAACATAAAGGCACAGTTAAAGTTTTACTGAGTTGTTTAAATGATTTGAAGATTTGTTTTATACATCAAAGAGTGTTTGGGACTATAGGATAATTGGACTTAATTGATTCACCCCCCTCTTAGTTATCTAACAATGGCAATGAAACTCAACTGACAAATTGATATGACTAAGATGAACATCCACACCTAGGATGCTCCTGCATCAAATTATTCAATTAGCTTAATTATATGATTACGGAAAATCCCACCTATTTTTTTCTTACTAACATGTTGCATATTTCTCTCAAGTTGCAAAGGACATTCATGTGGTATTTGAATCCTAATAAGATTTTATAAATAAATATATGCAAAATAAAATAGCACTACATATATTAACATGCCAACTCTATGTATATATAAACTAGTCTCTAACAATATCAATATGACTCTATAAAAGAATCTTTAAATTCCTCACTATCTATATTTATTTTATATTACTTTTATATTCAATCTACTCATTTAATTTAAAATCTAATTAACATCACAAACATTCTAAATTATAATAATTCTACTAAACTTAAATAACTTTATTTTCTCTTTTTAACTTTAAAAAGAATATCACTAGAAGTAAGTAGCACACCTACTACCACAAATACTCTATGTTTTGGTACTAATGAGTCCCCCCACTTTAATGTCCCTCACTCAATATGCCTCCTTGACTTGAATTATTATCTTATATTTAAATTCATTAAGGTAATAATCCAAAGAATGACCCCTCCTCTAATTAAATCTTTGATAATTTGGGCTTGCTTTCATAATGAAAACACCCATAACACCAAAGCATTTGGCAAGTGAAATTACACAAATAATCAAGCTTATATGTGTCCAATATAGTATCCTTCTTCATATAGCACTCTACCATTCTAACTTTCAATATAACATTGATTCATCTTGTGACTCACCTTACTTACCCTTTCTAACTTTAAAAGTAAAACATTAATTGTGAATGGATCAACTCACAATAATTACATTTAGATTATATTTAAAAGAACCTTTTTCAAAAAGTTTATCTATTTCAGTATTAATATATTTAAATATAATTTTTTAATAATAAAATCTAAAAGTAATCTATCGTATCATGTTATATCAATGAACAATGAAACGTGATATAACACATAATTATCATGACTTATATACTTTCACAAAACTTTTTTACAAAAATATTTTCTATCACGTCAACAAAAACATAGTGTATAGCTAGTAGATCCAACACTCCCGAATATTTAATCTAGAAGTGTCATCCTAAAATCAACTTTGAACTATCTTCTTCACCCCTAATAATGATTTATACACTGTCATAAAATATTTTTAGAAAGATTTTTTCTACCACCTCAACAAAACTATGCCATTATAATATCATATTGCCGACAAAATCTAAAACCTAAAAATTTAAATAGAAAACTTACCAAATAAATAATTATGAAAACTTTAAAAGTGATTTGAATGCAAAAACATTAAATACATGCAATCAATTTAGTGCATGAGGGTCATATTTGCAATCTATTTAGTATATGAGGGGCATGGATGCAATATATTTAATGATAGGAACAATGGGAAATGACTAGTCATTCTATACGATGCACCAATGTATAAGCTATGGTGTATGATGGACAAGGATGCATTTATAAATCATAGGGACTAGATAGTCATATTTAACCTCTATGATGCACCAACGTATAAGTTATGGTGTATGATGGGTACATGTGCATTGATAAATTATAGGAACCGTGTAACCTTATCAAGACCCTATGATGCACCAATGAATAAGTTGTGGTGTATGAGTGACAAATATATTGGTACATCATAGGGATCAAATAATTGTATCTAGTCCCTATGACACACCATGGTTAAGCTCAAGAGGAGCACAGATGCAGTGGTACATCGTATGGATAAGATAATTGTATCTAGTCCCTATGATGCACCATGGTTAAGTTCATGAGGAGCACAAATGCATTGGTACATCGTAGGGACCAAATATCTATATTCAACTCCTATGATTTACCAATACATAAGCTATGGTGTACGAGGGGCACTAACGTATTTATACATCATAGACACTAGAATACTTATTAAGCAAAGCTACCCTCACAGGTAGATTAGCTAAATGGGTGATGCTATTAAGCAAATTTGAATACATTGAAAGGAAAGTTATCAAAGGTCAAGTCATTGCAGATCAGTTGGCTGAAGCACCAATGTTTGATGATACACCATTACAAATGGAATTTCCTTATTCATCCATCATGCACATATCTTCCAAGACTTGGCATCTTTTCTTTGATGGATCTTACACACAGAATGGATTTGGAGCAGGCATATTATTCATAACAGCACAAGGTTACTCAATACCTAAAGCATTTAGAATAAAGTTTCCTTGCACAAACAATATTGTTGAATATGAAGCTCTACTTAATGGCATGAAGATAGAAATTGAGTGGCGAGTGACAAAATTACACATTTATGGAGACTTGCAGCTTGTAATACACCAAGTCAATGATGCGCACCAAAAAAAATATGAGAAATTAGCTCCATACAAATGCATGGTAGATGACTTAAAGAAATATTTCATATTTATCACATTTGAATAGATTCCTAGAATAGAGAACAAGGCTATTGATGCTATGGCAATGTTATCATCTCTACTACAGCAGCTCGAAAATGAGCTACACTATGAGTTCCTGGTGGAAGCACTTTCATTTCCTACATATGATTCCCCTAAAACCCTCATGATCTGCACTATTGTTGGTCATGATTCCTCTAGATACAAAAACCTTTTCTCCTACCTTCAAGACCAAATCATCTCCGATACCTTCAACCACCTTGAGAAACCTTACCTTATCCAAAATGCATCCCGATATGTCATCATTGGTAATGATCTGTACAAACAAAGTCTAGATGGTACACTTCTTAGATGTTTAGAATGCGAAGAGTCTCAACCTATATTAGAGGAAGTCCATGAAGGTATATGTGGATCACATTCCAATGGTTTAACACTAGCTCAAAAACTTATTAGGGCTGGGTATTATTGGCCTGAAATGGAGACAAAGGCTATCAAATTTGCTAAGAACTATCAAAAGTTTCAAGTCCATGGTAACTTGATTCATGCACCAAGGAGAGATCTTATCCCCTTTACTACACAATGGCCTTTTCAAAAATGGGCATTTGATCTTATAGGAGCTATACATCCACATTCTTCCAATGGACATACCCATATCATTATAGCTACAGACTATTTCACAAAATGGGTAGAAGCAGTTCCTTTGACTCAAGCAACTAGCAAAAAAATTTCAAAGTTCATCCAAAACTACATCATATGTCACTATGGAATCCCACATTTAATAGTCATAGATAATGGTGGCCAATTCAAGAACAAGGACTTAGATTCCTTATGCTCAAAATTCAAGATAACACAACATTGGTTATCCATATACTACCTCAATGGAATGGACAAGCAAAAGCATCAAACAAGAACCTATTGAAAATCTTGGATCGAACAGCTAATAAAATAGGAAGAGACTGGCATCTCATGATCAATCTAGCTCCCTGGGCCTATAGAATGAGTATCAAAATGCCCACTGGGGCTACACCATTCACTTTAGTTTATGGGTCTAAAGCGGTACTACCTATTGAGGTTGAAATCCCATCACTAAGAATCAAAATGCATGGTCTAGTAACTGATGATGACTACAGAGTGTCTAGTTTGCAAGAAATTGAACTACTAGATGAGCGTAGACAAGAAACATATGATCATCTCAAAGTATATCACAAAAGAATGTCTAGAGGCTACAACAAGAAAGTCAGACACAGAGAATTTCAGGTTGGCGATCTAGTCTTGAGAGAGAATCCTAAAAATCATTCACATCAAGAGCGCAAGGGGAAGTTTGAACCCAACTGGTTGGGTCCCTTTTTTATCACTACTACTTTTGGCTCGAGAGCCTATCAACTCTCAATGATTGAAGGATAACAACTCTACGAACCAATCAATGCTCTACATTTGAAGAAATTCTACGCCTAAGGCATTCAGTCTATGGTAAAATGTCCTGAAAAAATCAAAAAAATCAAAAAACGTCCTAAAAAAATGATCATCTTGGTGAAAACCTAGCAAATAGGCACCTTGATGTATCACAAAAAAAAAAATTAAAAATGAAAACACAAAAAAATGAGAAAAAGAAAAAGTGCCTTGGTGAAAACCTGGAAACATGCTCCTTGGTAGAAAAAATAGAATCTCTGCCAAGATGGTGAAAACCTGGCAAACGGGTGCCACTTGTTCAAAATGCTCCATCTATAAGCACAATCTTGGTATTTCCCAGCTTTCAATCTACTTTAGTCTATATATATCCTTGTTTTCAATAAAGTTAGTCAGCAAAAGCGTCAGTATCCTATCAATGTTCAAACTTGGGGGCAATCAATGTCATATCCTACAGTCCTTAGTACCTCAAACATGTCATATCTAGTCAGAAGTCCTTTGAAGCTACATCCAAGTCAGTCAGTCTATCTCCTCACCAGAAAGCATTTTGCAATCAAATACAAACAAACATCAACAACAAACTGAAAACAATCTTTGTTTCACTACTTTTATCTCCATGTATGCTTACTTATTCACATTGAGATTTTTGCATATTGTGTCCTTTCGAGCTCTTTGATGATGTCCTTTATAGGATTTAGAGAGTGATGACTAGGGGCATAATTTTTTCTTTTTCTTCTGCTTTGAGTGAAAATCTAAACAACTTTGGAAATTTTGGATTAAAATGGTGTCCATCTATAAGAGCCTCCATCATGTATTGGATGGCCATGTGTACCTCGACCATTGATACCTGGAAAATTCAAGGAGGTTTGATCTAACTTTATCTTTTGAGTGAGTTCTCACTCCTACTGTGAAACGTGATCTTACCCAAGGATGTGAATGATAAAGGGTCACTGGGGGTAAATTCACGTAAGAATGAGAATGATCTCTCCTTTTCTTGGTGTGTTTGTATGCAAGGCATATTCTGGTCATCATGAAATTTATGTTTTGATGCTTATACAAATTTCTATATCAAAATGGACATGATATTCAGGTCATCTTGGCGTTAGTGCCTTGGTGCTTATATCTAATCGAACATTCTGAAAACAAAATCAATATTCATATGTCCATGGTTGTATAACCAGTGGGCGTTGTATTGACTTTTGAGCATAAAAATCAATATTCATATGTCTATAGTTTCCTAACTAGTGGATGTTGTATTGATTTATCCAGTTACCTAAAAATTCAATGATGAAAATGACCGACACATGATCAGTGACTAGGTCCTAGGTATTAAGTTTGCATTTCACTCTGCACTTTGTATGATCGCATTTATCTCATGATTTTAATTCAGCTTGATGCTTGATAATTCTCCAAAACTATGCTAAACATATCACAAGGACTAAGTATCACATGAAGGTCTTCTTAACAGATCACCAAGCAGGCATCCCTGGCTAATTTTGACATTTTGAATCCATTTTCGGGAACAAAATCAAAATTTGAGATCATTTATATTGTCAAAATCATGATTTAAAATTTTTGGACCCAGGACGGCCGACTACTTGCATAATCGACCTTCTAAACATCAAACGAATCTAAGATTCAACTTAACTAATTATCTCACATCAAACTCTCAAATTTTCAACTTGGTCAACCATGGTCAAACTTGGTTTCTAGGACCTCCAAATGATGTAGAACACATCTTCAGACGTGCGCAACCAATTCTCAAATAAATTAACATGCTTCTAAACCATTTGACTCTGACTTTTCTTGTCAGATTTTGATTTTCATCCCAAAGGGGGCATGGTATTGCATATCAAACTAAATCTGTCAGTCAAATATTTCCTTAGTAATCAAGACAACAACCACGTCTAGTTGTTGATTCATCAAAAGACCTCATCACTAGGGGCACATCACTTGGGGCATATCAGATTCATCAAGATCCATATCAATCTGGTACTCTCTTAAATCTTGTAAGTTGTATCAAATCTTTGTAACCACAGTTCTTTAGTGTTATTTCTTTGATTCTTCATAATTGAAGGGTTCAGATGTGGCATCCTTTCGATTCCTTTGGAAAATCAGGTCTGGAGTCAGGACAGTCACTTCTTCATAAGCATAAGGTTTAGAATCAGACATTTTGACACTTTTTCATAATCACCGGTTCATTGTTGCTATAGTTACCATCATCTCGATTCTTTGGTCAATCAGGACCAAAATCATCAAATCTTCTAAATCTATCAATCGGTTTCTCTCTCAAAATTGGTTAATCTTTCAGGATAAGTTTCTTCACCACATAACTACGTCCACATCATCATAAAAAATAGATTAATTTTTGAACCACTGTGCTTCACACAGTAATTCAAAGAGGGGCAAAATGTAATACCCCAAAAATGGGCTTCAGTGTCATTAACCTCCTACATCGACAAATCGATTGAAATCAACCTAAAAGTCCTAACCTAAGGCACATCTACACATCAAATTATCAAAACCCCAATCAATTTCATCCTAATTCTGCATCGGGGAATATTTCCTAAATATTCCTAATTTATCTTAATTATCTCCTAATTAAATATTATTTGGTGATAAATGATATTCTTTTTATTTATCCTAAATTTAATTAATTGAATTTGATAAATATTTAATTAATTAGATTTAATTCTACCACTTAATTAATTTAATTAGATTTAATTAGATTTATTCCTAATTAATATTATTTAATTTTGACAATAAATCAAAATCCTACTATAATTGATTAAATTCTTATTTAACTAATTAAATCCAATTGTCAATATTTAATGATATAGTTTGTAATAAAAGTTTGATTTAATAATTGATTAACCCATAAATCAGTTATTTTAGATTCAAAAAAATAGTTAAGTTGAGGATAAATCACTTTTATTATTAAATTAATTCATATTAAACCATGCACAATCAGAAAAGCAGTCAACTCCAAATCAATAAATTAATTCAATTAGTTATCTTTTTGAACTCAACATCTAATTTTGAGTTAAAAAGTGATTTAAAGTTTTTATTTAAGTTAAAAGCTCTTTTTTGCATGATTTTATGAGTTAAAATATTTCTAATTTCTTGTTAACTCAAAAATCAATCTGAGTTTATCAAGAGTGATTTAGGGCTTTTCTCAATGCATTTTCAAAAACCTTGGATTTCTATAAACAAGGCTCAGCTCTTCACAAAAGAACCCCTCGAATTTGCATACTTTAGCTCTAGCGAATTTGCATCTAAAAAATCAAGCTTTTTGCGAATAGGCGATTTGAGAGATTTTTTAATCATTTCATAGCTTTGCATCCATCTTCATATCAATTCATAGCATTGTTAGAATAATCTGCATATCAATTCCATACATTCTAGATTAGAATCATATAGTTTTTCATCCTCATTGCATCAAAAATCCAAAAAAATAGATTAATCTGCATTCATTATTATTTGCATTCAAATCCTTCATTTGGGTGTTACATTGTCACCGATCTCAGTCTGAATCTGAGAATACCATATTTGCACCTACTAGAAGGTAGTAAACCGCCTGGTTAGCTAGTTTCATTTATATTACAGATTTTGATTTTGCTAACCTCTAATGTTTTACTGAAGTGTTGTGTCCGCAACTAGGTACAATTTTCACACACATAGAGAGAGAGAGAGAGAGAGAGAGAGAGAGAGAGAGAGAGAAAGAGAGAAACTAGATTAACAATGCAATATTAAAATATTAAGCTATAAATGAAGCTAAACTATGAAATGAGAGCAACTAAGAGCTAAGAATTCAAATTAACAATATTATCAAAATGAGAATGCTAGGATGCAAGAGAGCTAAAAATGATAAAAATTTAAGGAATAGAATGCAAGAGAATGTACCCTTGAGCCAAGGAAGAGCTTCATTTTAAAGGAGTTGCCTCAAGAATGAAGGGTCAAGATTAAGAGGCAAAAGAATGAGTAAATGAGATGCAAGGATTGGTAGAAATGAGTGGTGAGGATTAAGAGGAAAAAATGGATGTTAGGTAAGATAAGACAAAATAGCATTTGAGAACATAAATCTATTTTAATTGCTAATTAATCATGATTAAGTATGCACACATGTGAATGTGTTCTTTTAATAAAAGTGTAGGAACTTTACATTTAAAGTAATGTTTTAGCAATTAAATAAATATGCAAGTTCTAGAAATTGGACCATAGTATGAGCTTGATATAATATTTTTTATTTAATTATGCAAAGGGGATTTTAAGCATTACTTTGTATAATGATGCCTAGCAAGAGATGATTTGCTCAAAGGGGGGCTCAAGTTCTAGTAGACCAATTTTAGGTGATTGCAAGTACAAGTTATTTGTATTTTTGCCTAGGAAAGTGAGCCTTATTTGTGCAAATATGTCAAGCATTGTTAACTTGATCATTGTAATTCAAATTATTCATCTAGTGAGTTAGATTCTCACCATGGATTTTCTCATGTAAATCTAGTGTTCTTGTTTCAATAGTGATTTATATGTTATGGTTTCACTATAGTAAATTACTAATAATAAGATATGATACATTGTGATTTGGTTTAAAGTTAGTATTGATCTTCATATTGATGCACCCTCCGACTCCCCACTTTACTCTTTTTGTGTTTCCAACATCCATTTCATATCGAAGCACAAGACCATATATCAATGCAAGCACTATTATGTTCTCACTTCCAACCTTTTATATCTACTAGGTTGTTATTATGGTACATTTTTTTCCTCCATACAAAACTATGAATAGTTGTGGCCCCAAAGTTAAAATTTCCTTTCTCCCCTTACTTGACACCCCAAAAACTTTAGTCACCAACAATATTTAAAAAGGGTCAAGAGATTCTTAAAAAAAAGGTTAACCAAAAATGGAATTGTCAAAGTTATCATAGGGATCTAGGACAAACACTTAGTCATCTATGGTACCTAGAAATAACACCAACTCGTGTACATAGTACACCTCAAATGCTGCATCAACTCATATGTTGTACCTTAATAAACACTTCTAAATCTTATTTTCTTATTAATTATTCAATCAACTTAAGAATATGATTGAGGCAAATCCCACCTATTTTTCTTACTAACATGTTGCAATTTTCTCTCCAGTTGCAAAGGACATTGTCACAAACACAAAGGACATTGATGCACTAATTGAATCCTAATAAGATTGTATAAATAAATATATGCAAAATAAGATAGCACTACATACATTAACATGCCATCTCTGTATATATATAAACTAGTCTCTAACAATATCAATATGACTCTATAAAAGAATCTCTAAATTCCTCAATATCTATATTTATTTTTATATTACATTTATATTCATTCTACTTATTTAACATAAAATCGAATTTACATCACAAACATTTTAAATAGTAATAATTTTACTAAACTCAAATAACTTTATTTTCTATTTTTCAATTTACAAAGAATATCACTAGAAGAAAGTGGCATACCTACTACCACAAATACTCTATGTTGTAGTAGTAATGAGTCCCCCACTTTAATGTCCCTCACTCAATATGCCTCCTTGACTTCAACTATTATCTTATATTTAAATTCATTAAGGTAATAATCCAAAGAATGACCCCTCCTCTAATTAAATCTCTAATAATTTGGGCTTGCTTTCATAATGCAAACACCTATGACACCAAAGCATTTGGCAATTAAAATTACACAAATAATCAAGCTTATACTTATCCAATATAGCACCCTTGTTCCTATAGTACTCTACCATTCTAACTTTGAATATAACATTGATTCATCTTGTGACTCACCTTACTCTTTCTAACTTTGAAAGTAAAACATTATTTTTGAATGGATCAATTCACAATAATTACATTTAGATTATATTTATAAAAAAGAAATTCAAAAAGTTTATTTATTTTAATATTAATATATTTAATTATAAATTTTTTAATAATAAAATCTAAAAGTAATCTATCATATCATGTTATATCAATGAACAATGAAATCTGATATAACACAATTATCATGACTTATATACTTTCATAAAACTTTTGTACAAAAATATTTTCTATCATGTCAACAAAATCATGATGTACAACTAGTAGATCCAACACTCTTGAAAATTTAATCTAGAAGCGTCATCCTGAAACCAACTTCACTATCTTCTTCACCCCTAATAATGATTTATACACCATCATAAAATATTTTTAGAAAGATTTTTTCTACCACCTCAACAAAACTATGCCATTATATTATCATATTGCCAACAAAATCTAAAACCTAAAAATTTAAATAGAAAACTTACCAAAATAACAATTATGAAAACTTTAAAAGTGATTTGAATACAAAACCATTACATACATGCAATCTATTTAGTGCATGAGGGTCATAGATGCAATCTATTTAGTATATGAGGAACATGGATGCAATATATTTAATGATACAAACAATGGGAAACAACTAGTCATTCTATATGATGCACCAATGTATAAGTTATGGTGTATGATGGACAAGGATGCATTTGTACATTGTAGGGACTAGATAGTCATATTTAACCTCTACAATGCACCAATGTATAAGTTCCGATGTATGATGGGTACATGTGCATTGGTAAATCATAGGAACTAGGTAGCCTTATCAAGACCCTATGATGCACCAATGAATAAGTTGTGGTGTATGAGCGACATGGATATATTGGTACATCATGGGGATTAGATAATTGTATCTAGTCCCTATGATGCACCATGGTTAAGTTCATGAGGAGCACAGATGCATTGGTACATTGTAGGTATTATATAATTGTATCTAGTCCCTATGATGCACCATGGTACCCTTGGGTAAAAGTACAAACATGTGTCACACTTTTAAAAAGGAAAAGGTCAACAACACTCAGAATTTTCAACTTTAACGACATAAAAGTAGCATTTATATTTAGAATTTGAAGATGGTGTAAACTACTGAAAAGTCTAAAAGTGGATGAAGTTTATGCCTATTATTTTTTAGTTTTTTTTTTTTAAAGAATATACAGTTTTTAAATTTTTTAAGTCCATTTTTTAACTGCTAAAAAATGCTGCAAAACTAGGGTCTTGTTCCCACCAAATAAGTATATGAAAATAATATTTTTTTCCTTTGATTTCAAAATATGTTATAGATGACATGTATAGCTAGTGCAGAAAAGAAGAAAAATTGGTTTCTAATGTATATTATCTCCGTTATAACTAATCAAAGTTGAACTTATCTGAAATTGACAGTTTTTATCTCCCACCAAATTTCCCCTATCAAATCTACAATATTCAGAAAACAAATTACACATTCTTGAAGAGGACTCTCTCCTCTAGTGTTAAATATAAAATTTAAATTTTTCTAATATGATTTACTATTTTTTTTCTATTTTTGAAGAAGCTTCTTCTCGAATGTTAAAATACCTACTTGCAATATTTTGAAATTATAATATATTAGATATAATAATAATACCATAAAACTTATATCATGATAATCTTGACTCTAAAATCTAAAAAGGGTATTTTTATATTTTTTTTAAAATACCATTAAAAAGAGTAGGATTTATTGAAACATCGATTTTCTGAAATAATTTTATTTCTTTGGTAATTGGTATAAAACATGCATTTGATAGATATTTCCAATTGGAAAAGGTCAAGAACTTATCTAACTTAGCTAGAGTGAATCTAGATAGACCATATGTTTGGAAGAAATTAGTTTTTAGTTAGAAATACTCAAATTCAGCTATGCTGATAAGTTCTCCTGAAACATGACACAACTTTGTGCTTTTACCCCCTTATGAATAATAGGTGTTGAGGTTGAGGGGGGTGATTCACTATATGATTTTGAAGAGAGAGGGAAGGTGTCCACTCGATAGGTTCACATGCCAAAAGGTATGACAAGTATTATTTTTCCATGATCTGATAGAGATTTTGATTTGGGAGGTGATTCTTCTTTGTTGTGAGGAACCATTTGATCTGACTGTTTAGGATTGTTAGGAGCACATGTTGAGTCTACAAGAATAGTGATCTCAATTCTATCATGAGGGAATTTAATGTAGAGATGGTGTGTTGAAGGAACTAATTTCATAGAATGGATCCAAGGACAACCCAAGAGTATGTTATAAGCCAAAGGAATATCTAGGACTTGGTAGATGATGTCCTACTAAACAAGACCCACTTTGATTAGTAAGACTACAATTCCTTTAGAAGAGTGTTCATCTTCATCATATGCTTTAATTGTTATTTTTTGTCTAGGATCAATAGCATGTTTTGAAAACCCAAGAGCTTTAACTAGTTTAAAAGTATAGATGTTCAAACTGGGCCTCCATTTATCAAAATGAACTTGACTCTAAATTGCTAAATGGAGACTTCAATGTGGAGGGGTTGATTATGAGGGTGACTAGAAGATATTTCATCTTTTTCCAAAAAAGTGAGAGAAGGAGGTGAAGTGAGGTGTTCGACCATGGACTAGAACTTTTCAACGTCTAGGTCCTAGGAATGTTTTCCACAAGAAGGGCTTGATTAAGAATCTTCTTGTGAGCAGGAGAGATATCAAGTAGCTCAAGCATTGAGATCTAAGTTGTAGTGTGCTAAAGTTGGTTAACCAAATTAAGATCTTATGGAGTTGATAGGGTAGCAGGTTGAATTATTGAAGTCTTCTTAGGAGTAGAAGAGGAAGATAATTCTTCTCCTAATGAAGCTTGAGAGATGGTTGCCATGTTAGGTGACTCAACTTTAGCTTTACCTTTAGTATGATCAGAAGATTTGAGCATGTTGATCATATTGTCATCATTAGCATAAGTTTAGGAAACTTTATTATCCTTTTGCTTGGAAGATTTTCCCTTTTCAAACTTAGGAAAAGGCTCCTTGAAAGCCTTATGATCATTATTTTCTTATGAGGAGTCAACCAAAATAATCTCATTGTCAATTAGATCCAAAATGAGATTTTTTATTTTCATGCATTCATTGGTTTTATGGTCTTTGTTGCGATGATAATCACAATAGTGGTTTTCGTTCCACTGTTAGACTTGATTTTAGGATTGTAAGGTTTTGAATTATTAGGAAAAGTAATGATCTTGTTAGTGAGAAGATTCTTTAAAGAATTCTCAAGTGATTCTCCAAGAGGAGTGAAATTTATTTTAGGCTTGGGGGCCCAAGGCTTATCAATTTTAGCCTTTACAGTAGTAGATAGATTGAATGTTGGATCTTTGGTAATGGTAGATGGTGAACTTGAAGCCACAATTTCTTCATTGATGGCATCCTTAGTTTTGTTTCAGAATTTTATTTTGTCTTTGTTATGATGGTTGTTAGAAGAGGAATCAGATTGAAGAGTGATATATCCCTTACAAATAAGGATGTCCTCTATGCGAATAAATGTTTCAACCAAATTATCGAATTACACATGATTTTGTATCTGTAATGTATAATTCATTTCAGGAACTAAAGATTTTATAAATATGTATATCTTTTCATTCTTAGGAATCTGTCAAGGATAGCATGAGTATAGCTTCTGCCATCATTGAAGAAAAACCATAAAGGATTCCCCTTGATGTTGTTTTATGTTGCAAAGATCAAGCATGGTGATAGCATTTTGAATGTTATAGGAATATTATTGGATAAATTGTTGCACTAGCTGGTCAAAAGATTTGAGAGGAGGAGATAGTTTGGTGAACCACTCCATAGCTTGACCAATAAGACTCCTAGGGAAGAGCCTCATTAGATAAGTTGGTTCATGTAAGAACTCCATGCTAAGTGGGCAAAATTCCCTAATGTGCTCATGGGTATCTTTACTATCATCATATTTTTCATATTTAGGAAACTCGACCTTTCTAGGAACAGGTGGCATGTGTAGATCTTTTTCAAAAGGGAATGAGCATATAGCCTCAAGTGAGAAAGACGTTCTTGGTTGTTCTTTCTCTTTTTCCAATCATTGAATATGTTTCATCATGCATGTCTTTCGTCTCTTTCCTAAAGATTTCCATTTCAAATAGTTCTTTTTTTATTAGGTTATCAATGCCAAAGTTGTGGGGTAGTTTAACTCCTTGAGAGGCCAAGTGCAAGAAGTATTGGTCTTTTTTTGACTTAGATTCAACTTCATGAGTCTTTTTAAATGCTCATCTTGTTGAAACTGCAAGATATCTTCCTCAATTATTTCATTGTCTAAATCACTGCCTTGTGAGCCATGTGATCCATATCTAGTGTGTTGGAAGCCTTGTTCAGAGCTATGTCTAGAGTTAGGAAATTCTTGATTTTCTTGTCCAAAGTGTTTATCACCAAGTTGTTTTAGGAATTCCCCAATCCTTTTAGTTCATTTGTCCATAGTTAGAATGTAAGAAACACTATGTGCCAACTTAGGAGAGGATAGAGTAGATTCTCTAGAGATGTTAGAAAAAGGTTTGAAACCCCAAGGTAGAGGTCCTTTAGTTGAGTTTTCAAAGATAGCTTCAAGTTGTTTTCCCTCAGAGATCTGAGATCTAGTTATGACCGGCATGAAATAAACTTGTCAAAAGCCAAATAGGATGGCTTATGATGACTTGATGTTAAAGCTAGGTAAGTAAAGATGTTCACTTGTCCAAAGTGTAATAGTGTAAGAGAGATAGAGAAAAGATGACTTTCCACAAAGTGCCCAAGCTACGGGGAGATCCCTATGTACAACACTTCTGAACAAGAAAGAGGTTGGATAGAGAATCCAATAGAGTTGATCAAAGAGATGGTGGACAAGTGAGAATTCTACTAGCCAAGTCTGTAGTCAAGAGACCAAGGTAATATTTTCTAGCTAAGGACAATTCCTAACATGATGGAATATGCCAAATAAAAAGATAAATCAAGGATGGAAATGGAGAAGCAATATTGACAAAGTTTAAGCTTAGTCCAAGAATTCAAGTTCAAAAAATTTTCAAGGTGATTGATAAGTTTGAAGCATTCCCTAGACAAGGTTTGTTTTGAAAACATTTAATGTGAACAAGCACTAGTCTCAAGACAATCCAACAAGGGAAAAAGCAACCTTGTGGATACAAGCATATGTGAAGTCTTAGTAAGGTGTCAAATATACAAATGTATCATGTGTATTTTCAACAAATGTTTCCACAAGTCTTAGCACAAGAAGAAACATCAAGAAATATACCTAAGGTCAAGCATGTAGTGTTGCAACCTTTTCCCACAACTTGGTACCCCTTCATCTCACACAAAGTGATGTTGGCTTTGTCATGGATTTTCATCCAAGGGAGTACATATGGTGAGTGTCTTGGTTTGATCTGGGTAGTCCACTTGGATCAGTCCTTGCACAAAGGAAAAAAAATAGCCAAAAATGATAGCTTCTAAGTCCTAAAGCATTTATTAAGGGCATCCATTCATGGCCTCCCTTGTAGTGTCACAAGCAGAATTTAGACCTTTAGCCCTACAAGAAAGAAACCATGTCTTCTCTCTCTTTGGATTCAAAGAAGCTTTTGATTATAGTGGGGTGGAGTAGCTAGATTTTCTTGTTCCCCACTTGCGGCATTCCCAAAAGATTTCTCTTTTGGAAGGCCCTCGAAAGGTAAATGCAAGAAAGTAAAGATGGATAGCTAGTGGAGATCAAGATTTCTGATTTTCCCAAAGGGAAAAGAGAATAGTCTCCCGCTCCATAGTTTCTCCCAAACACATCAAGCACATATTAATTTACCCAAGACCAATTGCAATTGATTAACCAAGTGTAATACCCCAAAAATGGGCTATAAGTTCATTAACCTCCTATATCGACACATCGAATGAAATCAACATCGAAGTCCTAACTTAAGGCACATCGGCACATTATCGAATCTTAATTGATTATCATAAATAGATTAATTTGCATATAATTCATATCTAGATTTTGCATTCAAATCCTTCGTTTAGGTGTCATCAAGGTCACTGATCTCGGTCCAATCTGAGAATACATACTCGCATCTACTAGAAGGCAGTAAATCACCTAGTTAATTTACTTTTCAATTACTCGCACAATTTTGATTTTTGCTAACCTCTAATGTTTTACTGAAGTTTTGTGTCTACAGCTAGGTACAAAATTCACACACACAAATCTGGCACCCACCATGGGGCCCTGAAACGGGTTTCCCTTCAAATTTTATCAATTTCTATCATTTTCTTATCTTTTTTTGTTCCAAGCTATGATTTTTATTCTCTGTCCATACAATTTTCATATGAGTTTTGTCAAAAACTCATACCAAGAGATACCCACTATCGTGCAACAATTGATTTGATCGAGGATCGCACAAGCAGAAACCCACTGTCATCTGGAAGCTCAATTTTCATGTGATCTGGTACCCAGTGTCGTACGAGTTTCTGGACTATCGTCTGGAAGCTAACCCACTATCGTATGAGTTTTAGTGTCAAGTTTCAATTGTCATTTCACTTTTTCATGCAGTTTTCCAGATTTGGTTTTCAGATTTTGACTAACAGCTAACCCTAACAATTGAAATTCTCTATTTTTGATTGATTTTCACTGGTTTTTTATTGGAAAAAGTGCAAGAATTGCTAAAAATAGGTAAGAATCTACTAAGCATGTTGCGAGGAATTTAGGTAATCTTTTCAGCTGATAACATTTTGATTTGGATTAAAAAGAACTCTTGTGTGTCAAGCTTGTGTGACCTTTATTGCTTTCATATCACATATTTCATTTTGGGCTATAAAAATGAACATAGATTTGCTTTTCAACATTTTTGTTACACATAGTAAATAGGCCCTATGAACACTATTTGTGGCTCTTGAGAGAGTGAATTTCCAGTGAAATTATTCTTAATGAAGGAACCCTTGTAGGTAGGGAGGATACTGAGGGCATCTCACGTTCTACTAGATCCATGTGTCTTCAACTTTTAATCGATGCATTCTCTCTGGAGAGGTTGATAGATCATAAGGGGTTGATGTCATAGATCTTTGTGAGATAATCTTAGTCTTAGCATGTTGGATTTATCTGTCTGCTTTGTTTTGGTCAAGTGAAGAGGCTAGGGAATTATGCTCTACTTCCTTTTTGGATAGTACCAGAAACCCAAATCCTTTAATCTAATCTAGTCCCCATGTGGTATATCTTGTGAGTCACCTTTAGAGAGGGTTAACCATAGTGGACATTCCCTTAATTAGGTCAACCACATTGACGGAACCTCAAGCGGTAATATCCATTTTCATCGTGGTAGTGACAACCACTATATAAATGTCCTATTAGAAGAAATCTCCACAGGTGTGATCTCTTGTTGGGCTATCAGATCTCCCTAGTAGATCCTAAAAATTAAGTTCTCGGACTGTGTCAAAACTCCAATGTGCCTGGATTGGAGTTCACCCTCTTGGATCATAAAAGTTGTAGAGTCAAACCATTACTAAAAACCCTAGTGAGGCCAAATTTTCATTTTCTAGGAATATGTGCGTTAATGCAAAACTTTTTGGAACATACACAATTAGCACTTCTAAGGATTAGCATAAATAAGTCACTTGATTGTTCATACGCAAGGTTGCTTTTGCCCTTGTTCATTTTTTTCAGACATGCTTGAAATCACTTGCTTGCTATTTTGCATGCTTGCTTATCTATCTAGTTACTGAAAATGAACAAATCTCTTACAATCCTCAAATCTGGACATTGAAATTTGCAAACAATCTAAAACTGAAAACCCCAAAAATTTGCAAAAATTGAACTGAAATTCCTTTCTAGAGTCAAAATTCATCTCATCAGGTCATAAAATCGTACGATTTTTGGTCAAGAGTCATTTCATAACTCCCTGATTGTCATATGGTAACTTGTATATTGTCGTATGAGTGTTTCTGCCAGTCATTTTCAAAAGTCAATTTTCATGTTGTCAACTATCGTACGACCTTGTTAATTATCATTTCATGCTATACCCACTGTTGTATGAGCCTGCAGAAAGTCATTTGAGAAGTTTTGAAAAATTACCAGAAAGTTGTCAAAATTGCTAGATATCCATCTTTTTTAACCTATTTCTAGAATCTGTCAAACAAATCACTATGTCAAGAATAGAGCAGCAAACTACTGAGAATCCAATCATTTTCCTAAAGTGGCTTTTTGAATTTGACTTAGCCTTTTTTTAAATTGATTTGAGTCTTTATCATCTTGTGTCAAAACCTTGTCATAACTATCAATCTTCAATCAATCATCAAAATGGCTAAGTGTTGTGAACTCATGTTTGCTACCTTTTGGGAATCCACCCATACATCTAAGGCATGGTCTCCATCATCTATGTCTAATCTATGCTTCAATCAATCAAAACCTTGACAAGGTTGCATCATTTGATCTTCTTGAATTAGATCCTTCTTCAATTGTATTCATCATATTCTTTTGATTCACCCAAGGTTAATGGTGGAAACTAGAGCTTCCTCTCACAAGAAATCTGGAGGAGCATCCCATACTTTTCCTATAACCACTCTCCAAGCTCTAACTCTTGAGCAACTCTACAATTTTGGTCTTTACGAAGACAACAGTCTTGGAAACTTTTGATTAAAAACTGGTTACATTCCTCCTTCATCAACTCATGGAGGTAATCAACAAACTCCTCATCAATCTATCCCAGGGAACCCACACCTGAAGAAATTTCTCAATATCAAAATGATGATAACTTCAAATGAATGATGAAGCATTTCTTGAAAGAAGACAGAGGCATACTTTTTACAATTAGCTCATTAAGGAGCTAAACTTCCTCCCAACTTTAATGTTGAAGATATCATTACACATGAGGAAGAAACTCTGCTCATAGCTATGATGAAACAGATGCATGCCATGCAATTCAAGCTTAATAAGCTTGAGAAAGAAAAGGAACCCAAGGAGTTCTCCATGGAGGCCCTATGTCCTTTTCCATTTGACAAAGACTTGTACATGCCACCATTCCCAAAAAGAGTGGAGATGCCTAAGTATGATAAGTATGATGGACACTCGGATCCCCAAGATCATGTCAAAGAATTCTATACATAATCTATGGAGTTCATGCATGAACCAACATATATGATGCATCTCTTTCCTTGATCTTTGGGGGTGGCAGCCATTCATTGGTTCTCTAGATTGCCTTCTACTATAAAAAAATTTGAGGAGTTGATCAAATTATTCTATCAGCAATACTCCTACAATATTCAACATCCAGTCACCATGATCGATATCTGTAATCTCAAACAATATCCAGGTGAACCATTCTTGACATTTCCCAAAAGATGGAGGAATAAATTCTCTCTATATGCTAGGCCTATTCTAGAAACTGAGAAACTGGAAATCTTCATCAATAATCTTGTTCCAAAAATCAATTACCCTTTACAAATGCAAGATCATACATCTTTTGATAAGATGGTAGACAATGCGATCAAAATTGAAAAAGTACTTGTGAAAAAAGGAGAAATCACACTTCAAAAAGACCAAGTATGAATCAGGATCCAGTTCTAACGACAAGAACAAAAACTAGAACAAGAATAAAGGCATTGTCATAGATGGTGTTGTTGATACTATCTGTGCCCCATCGAAGGCACTAGCTTTCAATCTAACTATTGGCACCCAAGCCATCAAAGCTTCAGAACAAAAGGTGTCTGAATCATCTCAAAAGAAGGCAGAGTATAAAAAGTGGTCCGCTGATAATAAATGAATGTTCACTCCTCTTGGAGAATCTTTAGAATCAGCTATGAGAACTTTTCTAGCTAATAACATCATCTCCTTGCCTGAGATTTGACAATTCGATCTAGATCCTAAACCAAAATGGTGGAGAGAGAATGAATTCTATGATTTCCATCATGGTAAAGGTCATAAAATGAATAACTTCTTATGCTTGAAATATACTATTCAAGATCTAATTGATAAAGGTGACATCACGATTGACAACCATAAGAGCAATAATGATCACATAGCATTCACAGAACCATTTCTGAAACATGGTCAAGAAGTTTCATCTTCTCAACCTAATATGGGGGCAAAGGTCAATTATGCTTACCCTGGAAATAATGTTGTTATCAATATGGTTGAACCTTGTCTCTCTAAACATTGTAATGTCATCACAATTGTGTGAAGAGCTAGAGATCATCCTTCAGCTAATGCAGTTACACGATCACAAGCTCAGGCACATCTGAACAGACAAATCCTAGATTCATCAAATGTCCCTAAGATGCCCTTCAATCTTTCTTCCACTTCCAAATAGAAGGCTATTTCTAAATCTTCCAATCCTAAAGATATGAGGCCAACATCTTATAGCATTGTTCAACAACTCCAACACACTAATGCAAAAATCTCCATGTTTGATTTGCTTCGAATATCTCCAGCTCATAGAGCTATTTTAGACAAAGCTTTGCTCGGATCCAATGTTCCTGATGACCTTGATTTAGACAGGTTCCAGTTTATGGTTGGACATCTTACATCTCTGCAATATATCTCCTTTTCAGAGGAAGATGACAACTCCTTGAGTCACCCACATAACCAATCCTTGCATATAGAAGTCTTGATCTAGAACCGTAGAGTCAAACATGTGTTGATAGATGGGGGCATTGGCCTAAACATTTGTTCTTACAGCTTGGTCACACAATTGGGATTTTCTAAATTGGCTATTGATCCTAGAAAGAAAATAACTATAAAAGCCTATGATGAACAAGAAAGATCTTCTAAAGGCATCATTGTCTTACCTATCAGAGCAGGTACAGTTATCAGAGACACTGTATGTCAAGTTCTTGATCTACCTTTGGCTTACAACATTCTTCTAGGGAGACCATGGATACATGAGATGAAGGCTATTCCTTCTACATTCCACCAATGCTTGAAATTTCCTTATGAAGGAGTAGAGGTTACTATTCTAGCAGACATATCCACCACTTGCAATACATTGAAGGAAAGTGCAGATAAACTTGTGCCTAATAACAAAGAATCTTCCCTTGAGCTAACAAAAGAAGCATCCACATCTAAAATGGAAGACCTTGCAAAAGAGGTCAATATCAAAGAAAATGGTATGGGAGAATATACTATAGAACCAGTCTTATCTTTGACATCTCTCCCTATCTCACCTAAGTCTTATGGAAAATCTTTGAAATAATCCAAACTAGACTCTAAAGAACCTCTTGAGGCATATAAAAAGAATTTTGTAGCAAAACGAGTCTCCAAGCAAGAATTTGAAGAAGATGAAGTTGTGCTTGCATGGCTATACAAAGATGAACCTGAATCTCAAGTGGTTCAAACTAGTGACTCTATAGTATCCAATATCCCTTCCAAGGCATATGGTCCAGGAGATAAATTAATAGCTAAGATGGGATATTCAGGTAAAGGACCTCTAGGAGTCAAAGGAAAATCTCTCATCACACCTATTTCACATACTAGTAGGGAAAACAAAAATATTGTTGGCTTAGGCTTTAAAAAGAAACCCTTCCACCTCAAAGGTAATTGTTCTCATGTCATAGAGAAAATCACACTGGGCGAACCCCTTCTTAAGAAGGAAGAAACTGAACCATCAGATAGTGATTCAGACAACTCAAAACTTGTTCCTTATGAACATTTGCCTAAAGAAATCAAAGACCTTCTTGATGTTGAAGATGATCCAATAAAAAGAATTAATGTAGTAGAAACACAAGAACCTACTATCAATCAAGAGATAGTTGCAACACAAGAACCAGCTAATCTGGAAGACAATCAAAAAGAGGAAAGTGGTAGTTATTCTAAGACAAATTCTCATGAGTATGAATTCAAATTAGAATCTGAGGGCAACCCTTCTTGGGGTATTCATCCTGACTTTACTCATGTTCTTATATTTCCTAGAGGCATAGATGAAGAATCTAATGACTATGAATGGGGAGCCATTCCAGAAGAAGATGAGCTTATTACAGAGAAACATGTTGATGCTATTCACAAATATGCACCTAAACCCAATGTAAGTCTAGAGAAAAATGATGAACTTATCAAGTCAGATCCACCTATGGCCGAATTGGACTCCCAGAATGACATTGAGCCTATTCACAAATTGAATGTCCTAGGTTGTAATATCACCTTTAAACTCGAACGTCAGGTTAGGACCAATCATGACATATCCATATCCGTAAACACAATCTCCCAATCTTTCCCCATTTTGACTATCCAACATCTTGAACTTCTTGATCAAACCTCCACAAATCTGAGCCATGGTACTTATACCTTCCTGAATGACTATGCCCTTGCTTGCTACCTCAATGCAGTTGATCCTATGAGAACTTCCATTAGTGAACCGATCTTTAGCATGACAGAGTCAGACATCAAGTATCTTAGTCAGAAAAATAAGAATAAGAATAAAAAGAAAAGGAGTTCTAAGGGTGAAAACCACTTTGTGGCAGTCTCAAAACCTACAAAAGTAAAAATAAAAGATGTATCCAAGGGTGAAAACCTCTCTGAGGTGCCTAAGGATGAGATATTTGATGTCCTTCTGAGTCATTTACAAGATAGATCTCCAGTTATAATTGAGCCCACTCAATCCATCAACTTGGGAACAACAGAAGAACCACAGTTGATTCATGTAGCACAATCTTTATCAAAAGAAGAGAAGCAAAAATTTACAACCTTCCTAATAGAAAAGAAGATCAACTTTGCATGGAAATATTTAGATATGCCAGGGTTGGATCCTAATCTTATAATGCACCATTTATCTATAGCTCCAAATGTCAAACCTGTCAAGCAAAAATTGAGAAAGATGCATCCTCATGTTGCACTCTTGGTAAAAGCTGAATTAGAGAAGCTCCTGAAAGCTGGATTCATCTGAGTTATTGACTATGCAAAGTGGATCTCTAATATTGTACCTATTTCAAAACCAGATAAATCAATCAGAGTGTGCACAGACTTTAGAGATGTAAATAGAGCATGCCCTAAGGATGATTTTCCACTACCTAACATTGATATGATAGTGGACATGACTGCGGGCTTTGAGACGTATTCTTTAATGGATGGATTTTCTGGGTATAATCAAATAAAAATTGCTCCAGAGGATCAAGAGAAAACTATTTTTACATGTGCGTGGAGCACTTTCTGTTGGAATGTCATGCCATTTGGGCTTAAAAATGTTGGTGCTACACATCAGAGAGCTATGACTTCTATTTTTCATGACATGATGCATAGGACTATGGAGGATTATGTTGATAATACTTTAGAAAAATCTATGATTAGAACTGAACATCTAAATGACTTGAGCAAGATACTAGATAGAATGGAAAAATTTAGTCTCAGACTAAATCCTAAGTGTGCTTTTGGCGTCACTTCTGGAAAACTCTTAGGATACATAGTCTCAAAGAAGGGTATTGAAGTTGATCCAGCTAAAGTAAAGGCTATCATGGAAATGCAACCTCCAAAGAATATTAGTCAAATGAGGACATTGCAAGGAAGAGTTCAATCTATCAGAAGATTCATATCGCAGCTAGCAAACATATCACAGCCTTTTACAAAAACATTACATAAAGGTGTGACCTTTGCATGGAATGAAGAATGTGAGAAGAACTTTGACCATATCAAACAATATCTATCAAATCCTCCTATTTTGATGCCTCCTATTCATGAGAAGCCATTAATCTTATATGTCTCCGCAACAGATACATCACTGGGGGCATTGCTAGCACAACATAATGAGAACAAAAAGGAAAGAGCTATATACTATATCAGTAGAACATTGGTTGCATATGAGAAGAACTATTCAATGATTGAGAAAGCTTGTTTATCTATGATCTTTGCATCATAGAAACTGAGACATTACATGTTAGCTCATACCACACATTTGGTAGCTAAAATTGATCCACTTAAGTACGTACTAAGAAAAGCTGCCTCATAGGTAGATTAGCTAAATGGGTCATTCTCTTAAGTGAATTTGACATTGAATATGTGGAAAGAAAGGCTATCAAAGGATAGGTTATTGCGGATCAATTAGCAGATGCACCTATGATTGATGATACACCAATGCAAATGGAATTTCCAGATTCCTCTATCATGACTCTTTCTTCTAGAGAATGGCAATTATTCTTTGATGGCTCCTATACACATAATGGATCAGGAGAAGGCATATTTTTCATAATTCCTCAAGGATACTCAATCCCAAAAGCATTCAAATTAAAGTTCCCTCGCACAAACAATATTGCAGAATATGAAGCCCTTTTGAATGGTATGAAAATAGCAATTGAATGGAGAGTAATAGAGTTACACATTCATGGAGACTCACAACTTGTAATCCATCAAGTCAATGATGTGTACCAAAATAAAGATGAAAAGCTCATTCCTTACAAGAGAATGGTAGATGATCTGAAGAATTATTTCATATCTATCACATGTGAGCAAATTCCTAGAACAGAGAACAAGGTTGCTGATGCAATGGCAATGCTATCTACTCTATTACAACAGCCTGAACACAAGCTACGCTACGAGTTCTTGGTGGAAGCACTATCTTATCCTACATATGATTCCCTCGAAACCCGCATGATCTACACTATTGTTGGTCATGATTCATCCAGATACAAAAACCTATTCTCCTATCTCCAAGACCAAATCATTCTCGATGCCTTCAACTACCATGAAAAGAGATACCTTATTCGTAATGCCTCCTGATATGTCATCATTAGTCATGATCTGTACAAATGAGGTCTAGATGGTACGCTACTTAGATGTTTAGAATGGGAAGAGTCTCAACGTGCATTAGAGGAAGTCCATGATGGTATTTGTGGGTCACACTCGAAAGGTTTAACACTAGCTCAAAAAATTATTAGGGATGGGTTCTATTGGCCTAAATGGAGAAAGAGTCTATCAAATTTGCTAAGAACTGTCAAAAGTGCCAAGTGCATGGCAACCTAATTCATGCTCCAGGGAGAGATCTAATTCCCTTTACTACACAATGGCATTTTCATCAATGGGCCTTTGATCTTATAGGAGCTATACATCCTCATTCTTCTAACGGACATACCCATATAATCATAGCTACAAATTATTTTACAAAATGGGTAGAAGTAGTCCCTTTGACACAAGCAACTAGAAAGAAAATATCTATGTTCATATTGAACTATATCATATGCAGATATGGGATACCTCATTCCATAATCATAGACAATGGTGGACAATTCAAGAACAAAGATCTAGATGATTTATGTGCTAAATTAAAGATTACACAACATTGGTCATCTATCTATTATCCTCAAGGGAATGGCCAAGTAGAGGCTTCTAACAAGAATCTATTAAAAATCTTGCACCGAATAGTTAATAAAATAGAAAGAGACTGGCATCTCATGATTAATCCAGCTCTTTGGACCTACAGAACAAGTATTAGAATGCCTACTGGGGCTACACCTATAACTTTAGTTTATGGGTCTGAAGTGGTACGGCCTATTGAGGTTGAAATCCTATCACTACGAATCAGAATGCATGGTCTAGTAACTAACGATGACTACAGAGTGTCTAGGTTGCAAGAACTTGAACTACTAGATGAGCATAGGCAAGCAGCATATGATCATCTCAAAGTATATCAGAAGAGAATGTCTAGAGGTTACAACAAGAAAGTCAGACATAGAGAATTTCAAGTTGGTGATCTAGTCTTGAGAGAGAATCCTAAAAATCAATCACATCGAGAATGCAAGGGGAAGTTTGAACCCAACTGGTTGGGTCCCTTTGTAATCACTGCTACTTTTGGCTCTGTTTCCTATCAACTCTCAATGACTAAAGGATAACAGCTCTGAGAACCAATCAACATTCTCCATCTGAAGAAATTCTATGCCTAAGGCATTCAGTCTATGGTAAAATGTCCTAAAAAAAATCTTTAAAATTGGAAAAAGTCTTGAAAAAATGAACATCTTGGTGAAAACCTAGCAATGGGCGCCTTGATTATTCACAAAAAAAGTAAAAAATATCAAAAGTACAAAAAAATTGAAAAAATGAAAAATACAAAACAAATGAGAAAAAGAAAAAGTGCCTTGGTGAAAACCTAGAAATACGCACCTTGGTAGCAAAAATAGAATCTCTGCCAAGATGGTGAAAACCTAGCAAATAGGCACCACTTGTTTCAAAATGCTCCATCTATCAGCGCAATCTTGGTCTTTCCCAGCTTTCAGTCTTGCTTTAGTTTGTACATATCTCCTGGTTTGTTTCTGCATTCCTATTTTCAATAAGTCGGTCTGTACACCAATCAGCTCAAGCGTCGGTATCCTATCAATGTTTCAAACCTAAGGGAAATCAATGTCATATCCTATGGCCTCTAGTATACCTCAGACGATTCATATCCAGTCAAGGTCCTTTGAAGCTTTATCTGAGTCAGTCAGTCTATCTCCTCTCCAGAAAGGATTTTGCATCTACAACAACACAATCAAACATCAAACACAAAATGAAAACAATCTATGCTTTTTACATGCTTTTATCTCCTTGTATGATTACTGATTCGCATTGAGTTTTTTGCATATTATGTCCTTTCAAGCTCTTCGATGATGTCCTTTATAGGATTTAGAGAGTGATGACTGGGGGCATAATCTTTTTTTGTTTTCTACTTGTATGTGAAAATCTAACAACTTTGGAAATTCTGGATTGAAATGGTGTCCGTCTGTAAGACCCTCTATCTTGAATTGGATGGCCATGAGTACCTCGACCATTGATACCTAGAAAATTCAAAGAAGGTTTGATCTAACTATTGTCTTTTTGAGTGAGTTCTTTCTCCTACTGTGAAACACAATCTTACCTAAGGATGTGAATGATAAAGGGTCACTACGGGTAATTCACATTGGATTTAGAATGATCTCTTGACTACTTGATGTGCTTGTTACACAAGGTGTATTCTGGTCATCACGACGTTGATGTTATGATGCTTATACAAATTGCAATATTAAAATAGACATGATATTCAGGTCATCCTGGCATTTGTGCCTTGGTGCTTATATCTAATCTGACATTCCAAAAATAAAATCAATATTCATATGTCCATGGTTGCCTAACCAGTGGGTGTTGTATTGATTCCTGTGCATACAAATCGATATGCATATGTCTATGGTTTCATAACTAGTGGGCATTGTATTGATTTATCCGGTTACCTAAAAATTCAATGATGAGAATGACCGACACATGATCAGTGACTAGGTCCTAGGTCTTAGGTTGCATTTCATTCTGCATGTCTCTTTGCATTTTACATGTTTGCATGATCTCACAATGGTTGACTAAACTTCAATGCTTAAATGATTCTTCAATCACATCTTCAAATCTAACAAGAGCTGAAACCTTACATGAAGGTCCATCCAACGAAATCACAAGTAGAATCCTTTTTCGAGATCAAAATTGAAATCTGAAATTGTTCATATTATCAACTGCTTGCACAATCAACCTTCAATCATCATAGAAATCAAGTATTCAACTTAACTGATTATCGTACATAAAACTATCAAAATCTCAACTTGGTTAACCATGGTCAACTCATGGTCAAACCTAGTCAAACTTGGTCTCTAGGATCTCTAAACGATGCAAAACATGTTCTTGGACGTGTATAACCACTTCTCAAATTAATTAACATGCTTCTAAACTATTCAACGTTGACTCTTCTTGTCAGATTTCAATTTTAATCCCCAAGGGGGCATGGTATTGCATATCATTCAAACTCTATAAATCTAAAGTTGAAATCATATCTTTCCTCAGTAATCAAGACAACAACCACATCTAGTTGTTGATTCATCAAAAGACCTCATCGCTTGGGGCAAATCAATCATCGCTCGGGGCATATCAGATTCATTGAGATCCACATCAATCTAGTATTCTCTAAATCTTGTAAATTGTATCAGTTTTTGCAACTATCAGTTCAATTGTGTTATTTCCTTGGTTCTTCGAAAACTGAAGGGTTCAGATGTCATACCAATGTGATTCTTATCGACAATCGGGTCTGGAATCAGTCACTCACTTCTTCGCAATCATAAGGTTTAGAATCAAGCATTTTGACACTTTTTTACAATCATCGGTTCATTGCTGTTATAGTTAACATTATCTTTGGTCATTCAGGACCTATTATCTTCATATCAATTTCAATCAGTTTCTATCTCATATCAATTTCAATTTCAAACATCAATTTCAGCATCATACACAGATTGTCTTTGAACCACTGCGCTTCGCACAGCAATTCAAAGAGGGGAAAAATGTAATACCCCCAAAATGGGCTATAGGTTCATTAACCTCCTATATTGACACATCGAACAAAATTGACATTGAAGTCCTAACTTAAGGCACATCGGCACATTATCGAATCTTAATTGATTATCATAAATTCTCCATCGGGGAATATTCCTAGTAATATTCCTATTTATCTTAATTATCTTTAATTTAATGATTATTTGGTGATAAATCATATTTATCCTAAAATTTTGATTAATTAAATATTCTCAATATTTAATTAATTAAATAATACTGCTACTTAATTATTTAATTGAATTTAATTATATTTATTCCTAAATTGTATTATTCCATTTTGACAATAAATCAAAATTCATATCATTAATTGACTAAATTCTTATTTAATTAATTAAAGCAAGTTGTCATATTTAATGATATTATTTTGTAATAAAATTTTGATTTAATAATTGATTAACCCATAAATCAATTGTTTTATTTTTAAAAATTAGTTAAGTTGGAAATAAATCACTTTATTTATTTATTTAATTCATAATTATTGTGCACATTCAACAAGCAGTTAAACTTGAAATCAGAAAATCAATTCAAGATGAACTCAACTCTAATTTGAGTTAAAAAGTTGTTTTTGCATGTTTTTGCATGGTTTTGTGAATTAATTATCTTTTATTCTTTGCTAAACTCAAAAATCAACTTGTGTTTATCTGAGTGATTTATGGCTTTTTCCATGCATCCCCAAAGCCTTGGATTTCTATAAAACCAAGGCTCAGCTCTTCAATCTAATATCTCAGATTGTGCAAACTTATGCTGGCAAATTGGTGTCTGAAGAATTGGAGCTTCTTTTGCAAATCAACAACTTTGTGAGATCATTCATATTTTAGCACATCATTATAGCTTATTTTGCATATCATTTTTTCATATAGATTAGATTTCATATCATTTTTCATCATAATTGTATAGAAAATCCAAAAAAAATAGATTAATTTGCATCTAATTCATATCTAGATTCTGCATTCAAATCCTTTGTTTAGGTGTCGTCAAGGTCACTGATCTCGGTCCAATCTGAGAATACATACTTGCATCTACTAGAAGGTAGTAAATCACCTGGTTAATTTAGTTTTCAATTACTCGCACGATTTCAATTTTTGCTAACCTCTAATGTTTTACTGAAGTGTTGTGTCTACAGCTAGGTACAAAATTCACACACACACCAAGTAGGTCTAGATTTTTTATTTTCCAAGAGGAAAAGAGCATACTCTCCTACTACTTAACGAATCACAAAATAATAAGCCTTCTGGTTAAGCTAGGTGCCTAAAAATCAAATGTAAGAAAACACATAGTTTATTTGTATCTCCAAGGAAACCTAAAATAAAAAATCATTAGTAGTTTCAAGTTGGAGTCTTTGACAAGCGGATCCTACACCACAAAATGTTAGCAAACATGAAAATATTGAGCTATTTTGATAGGAAAACCCTACAAAACCACAAGTTAGATCATAAAAGTGTGCAAAATGAAGCAATTGCCCTAAAAAATCATTGTTCAGTCACTGTTAGAAGACTAGAAAACTAAAATTCAAATAAAATCAAGCAATTTTGGCCCAAACACGAACTATGACAGAAATAAAATTTGAGCGATAGTTAATCAGGTCATCATAAAATCATATGACAGACCTCACATAAGATTGATGGCATTCTAGACTGGTGTGATATACCTTATAAAGGCAGTGTGACACTTCTCAGTATGCTTGTGCAACACTTCTCTATATGGAAGAATGACACTTTAGAGAATGCATAGTGATGCACAGTAGTATAATGAAATGTCACCCAGGTATTATGAGAAATATTGTACGACCCTTGAGCCTGTAAAAATAAAATTTCCAAACCTATGACAACAAGAAACTGAAAGCATAAGAAATGGAGCCAACACAAATGCATAGCCCCATGGTGGGTGCCAAAGATGTGTGATCAAAAGTAGCCCCACAGTGGGTGCCAAAGATGTGTAATCAAAAGTATGACACGCTTCTATGAACCATTACTCTTGAGAGAAATCCATGGAAGAGGATATCCAAAGAAGTGGCTCATAGCTTCCTAGTTGAAGTGACTTTAATCCTTCTCTTGATGCTCATCAAATTGGCATGAAGGATTGGTGACTTGACTACTCCAAAACGGAAGATTCAAGTGCAAGAATGAAGCTAAGATGCAAGCTCGAATGATATATTAAGCTAAGAATGTATGCAAGAAACTAGTAAACTAAGAATTGTTAGTGTAGGTTTTTTATTTTCCTTATGTTAGGGGTATTTCTTTTTTCCTACACATATTATTTAAGCTTGCTTAGGTTTATTAGGTGTGGTTAATATGAGGACACGTGGTGAAATACATCAGCCACATATGTCACTCTCTCCCCACACATGGGTAGTTGAGTTACACATCCTCTTTTGGCTTGTTGTGCCACCTCTCATAACCACTCTTTTGTTTTTACCTAGGTAGGTTATGGGGTAGTTGGGTTTCTCACCCTCTTTTGGCTTTATGTGCCACCTCCTCTCTGTCTTCACCTAAGGAGGTTATACCACATGTTTTGTCATTTACCAAGTAGGTGATAACCTCCCACTTTTTATGGGTGTAGGAGTTAATGCACCTCTTGGATGTATTTGCCCTTATATTTCTATATATTGAGCACTCTCCTCTCACCTTCACTAGTTCAGCTAGTTCGGTGATTGTTCATGGGAGTATTGAGAGTATTCTGCAATTTCTCTTCTCTTGTCTCTATTTTTCTCTCATTTCAGATTTCTCTTCATTCTGCTATTTTGATCTTCGATCATCTGTTGGGTGAAGTTGCATATGATCTACGACTGACATCAGATCTTGGCTCGGTTCTCACTTCTCGCAGAATCTAACATGGTATCAGAGCGGTGTTGTCTGGTATAGTTCATTTTATCTGATTTATTGAGATATTTGAGACTAATATAGAGCTTATTATTTTTTCTCAAAAACCCAATATGATTTTCTTTTGCATCTTTAAATGATCTGGAGAATCATAATAGTTTAAGAGGAAAATAAGCGTATCTGGTATACATATATCTGTTCTTGTGAGATCTGGGTGATTTGCAGCTTTTTGGTAATATTGGAGGCTTTTTCAGCATTTCCAAAGAGTCCAGAAGGTTTCAAAAAGTCAAAATTGACTTTTATTTCACCAAAATCAGAGCTTGGAGGAAACAGTAAAGAAAATCAGAATTTAAAAATTCAGATTTCTCATTGGAGCCGTTTTCATTTTGGCTTCAAAAATCTTACTTCCACTCTTTTTCAGGAAAAACAATTTCTGCGTTTTGTAGCCAGCATCGAAAAACTATCTGGGTAGTCATTACATTTTGCAGGAAGTTGACAAATTTTGCAGAAACTGTGTTAGAAAATGACATAAAATCTACAGTTGTTTTCAAAATTGCATAACTTTTGCTTCAAGTGTCAGATTTTTGCAAACGAGTACTTGACGAAAAGCTGAATTCGAGATCTCTCCATCCACAAAGGTTTGAGTAAGAATTTCTACCTATTTTCAATCAGATATTGCAGGTTGAATCTGCTGCACTTTTTCTTTCTTCAATACTGTATTTATTTCACTTTTGTAATCCATTCTTTCAAAAAAAGAAAAAACAGTGTTGGAAAGAAATTGAAGAGAAAAACACAGCTACAAAGTCATTTTTTTCAGATTTTAATTGAAGATTAAGTTGTAATTTTGGCTACTGAGAGCCTTTAAAGCTTTGTAATCTGGAAAATCCTTGTAAAAGCACTAATCATAAAGTGCCAACATTGTAATATCTGGGGGGGGTGATTTTTGAGATTAGTGGAAAGGGGGGGGTGTCTCGTGTGTCTTCTTTCTTTGCACATTTCCTTCTACCTTGCAATCTTTTTTTCTGCTCTCATGGATGCATCTACAGTTCCAGTTTTAACTCCATATAATTACTTTGAATGGAAATCAAAGATGGTAATATATCTAAAAAGACATGGATATCATCGTGTAACAATGGGACTTGAAACTGAACCACAAGAGGATGCAGAAAAGATTAAATGGTTTAACAAATGTGATGAAGCCTTTGGTACTTTATGTATGTCAGTATCTCTAGACCTACTTTTTCATATTGAGTCTGCCACAACACCAAATGATGTATGGACAAAATTGGAAAACCTCTTTGGTAAGCAGGATGAGTTAATAGGTCATCAATTGGAGAATGAACTCATAGGGTTAAGTCCTTCAAATTTTGACACCATACAGGATTTCTTCACAAAACTCAAAGCTATTAGATTGCAATTGGAACAATGTGGAATCAAGAAGGATGATAAGCAACTGATTTTGAGTATTCTTTCTAAGCTTGGTTCTAATTATTCTGTATTTGTTTCTACATTCTATGCCACAAAATGTGCCCTAGGTTCTACATATAAAATGCCTTCTTTAGATGAGTTTGCTGCAGAACTCACTAGGGAGCAGGACAAATTAGTTCTAATGGGTACAATTAAACCCTCTAAGTCACATGCATTGGTTGTTAATCAAGGCACAAAAGAACAAAAAGGGTCTAATAAGCAAGATAAGAAACAAAAGAACCAAGGAGAGAAGAAGAAAGATCAAAAATCTACTACAAAACCAGATAATCAGACCTCTTCATCAAAAGGTGAACAACCTAAAAAGGAGAAGGTCAAGTGTTCTTATTGTAAGAGGCCTGGCCATGATGAACATAAATGTTTAAAGAAACAAATTGATCACCTTTCACATCTTCTAAAAAAGAACAATATCAAGGTGCCTGATTCAGTCAAACAAAGTTCATCAGAAGGTTCTCCTAAGGACACAGATAAAAGTAAGGGGAAAGGAAAGGGAAAGGCCCTAGTTGCTATTGCTTCACAACCAAATTCTTGGATTATTGACTTGGGTGCATCGCACCACATGGCCTCATCAAAGGATAATTTTACCTCTTTGGAGCCATGCTCTATGCCTACCATACTTATGGGTGATGATACTCCTGTTGAAGTGCATGGGAGAGGGACTGTTTATATGGGTGAAGGGACATTTGAGGATGTTCTTTGTGTCCCATCTTTGTCAACTAATCTCCTATCTATTTATCAGATCACTCACACTGGTTCAGCAAAGCGAGTTGAGTTCACTCCAGATACAGTGGTAATAAGTGAAATGCATAATGGGTCTACAGTTGCTGTGGGAAAAGCAGATCATCAATCCAGACTATATCAGTTTTCTCACTTTGTTCCTGATTCTCCTTCAACAGTCTTACTCACTCATGTAGATGAGGTGAGTTTTTTGTGGCATCAACGGTTTGGCCACTTGAACTACCGTTATTTGCAACAACTCAGTCAACAGGATATGGTTTCAGGGTTGCCTTCTATTCAATTTTTTGATGGAGTTTGCCAAGGATGCATTCTTGGTAAGCATCCTGAGGAGAAATATGATAAAGGAAAAGCTTGGAGAGCTACAAATCTATTGGAGTTGGTACATAGTGACTTGGCAGGACCATTTCCACAACCATCTTTCAGCAGGGCTAGATATGTCTTGACATTTATTGATGACTTTTCTAGATACACTTGGGTTTATTTTCTCAAACAGAAGTCTGAGGTCTTTGATCATTTTTTGGATTTCAAAGCTTTTGCAGAGAAACAATCTGGAAATTTCATCAAGATTTTGCATACAGATAATGGGGGAGAATATGTTAACAATCAATTTGAACAATTTTGTGCTTCAGAAGGAATCAACATGCAGCACACAGTTCCATATAGTCCTCAACAGAATGGTGTCGCAGAACGCAAGAATAGATCCTTGATGGAGATGGCAAATTGTATGATACACTCCAAATCTTTGGCACCTCAGTATTGGGCAGAGGCCATCAATTGTGCATGTTACATCCAGAACCGGGTTCCTCACAAAGCTGTAAAGGGGGTAACTCCTTTTCAAGCTTGGACTAGTCAGAAACCCACAATTAAACATTTTCGAGTGTTTGGCTCTCTTGCATGGGCCCACATTCCAATAGAGAAATGCAAGGCTATGGATCCACAAAGCAAGTCTTGCATATTTGTTGGGTATCCAGATGATGTTAAAGGTTATAGACTTCTCCATCCTACCACCCATGAGTTGTTCATTGAGAGGAGTGTTCATTTTGAGGAGAGTTCTTCTAGTTCTTCTCCTACCACTTCTCTATCCACTATTACATTGGAGACTTTGCATCATGATGACAGTTCTTTTGAAGATCTTAATCTTCCTAATATTGACGAGGATTCTTCTTCCTCCACTTCAAATAGTGATATTGATGATGCGGATTCACATTCCTCTTCTATTCATCATTCAGAGGTTGATGATTCTCCTCCAACTTCTCCAGCCTCAACACCTCTTTGGGCTCGACAAACATTGGAGTCAGCAGGAGATTGGGTTGGTGATCCATCAGACACGAGAAGAACATGGTCACAATTTCAACAGGCTCCACATCTCTTCATTGCTTCAACTTCTGATCCATAGTCTTTTCGAGAAGCTTCTGGTGTTCCTGAGTGGGATGCTGCAATGCAAGAAGAGTTCAATTTCTTAGAAAGGAATCACACATGGGATTTAGTCCCTCTTCCTAAGGGAAGAAAAATTGTTCGATGCAAGTGGATCTATCAGACTAAATATGCAGTGGATGGGTCAGTTGATAAGCATAAGGCTCGGTTGGTAGCAAAAGGATTCTCCCAAGTTCCCGGGATTGACTACTCTGAAACTTTTGCTCTAGTTGCTAAGATGAATTCTATTCAACTTGTCCTTGCTATAGCTGTAGCACATTGTTGGGAAGTTCATCAAATGGATGTAAAGAGTGCATTTCTTCATGGTGACCTTCAGGAGGAAATCTACATGGAGCAGCCACAGGGGTTCGTACAGGATCCTTCACTTGTGTGTTGACTTCGGAAGTCTCTCTATGGCCTCAAACAGGCTCCTCGAGCTTGGTATGCCAAGATGGATTCCTTCCTTCTGATAGTTGGGTTCAAACGATGCCATTCTGATCTGAACGTATACATTCTGCAGCAGGATGACACTCTCACATTCTTGGTTCTCTATGTTGATGACCTATTGATCACAGGGAGTCACTCGTCCACCATCAAGACAGTAAAAACTGCTCTACATGATAGATTTTTGATGTCTGACTTGGGTCTTTTGCATTACTTCTTGGGGATTGAGATCATTCAATCATCTTCAGGAATCTTCCTTGGTCAACCCAAGTATGCACTTGATATGCTCTCCAAATTTTGCATGGCTGACTGTAAGCCTGCACCGACTCCATTTTTGTCAGGGGTCAAACTTGAGGCTAAGTGTTCCTCACCTTTGGTTGATGGCACTTTATACCGACAACTTGTTGGGAGTCTCATCTACTTGACTCATACGAGACCTGACATTTCATATGCTGTGGGCATGGTCTCTCGATTCATGCAGGAGCCACATGAGTTGCATTGGAAAGCAGCTAAGTGGATCCTTCACTACATTTAGGGTACTCATAATTATGGGATTCAATATGCAGCGGGCATGGATATTGACTTAGTGGGATACACAGATTCAGATTGGGCAGGTGATTCTCAAGATCGCAAGTCTACTTCAGGGTATTGCTTCTCCATTGGTTCCGGTCCAGTTTGTTGGTCGAGCAAGAAGCAGTCTGCAATTGCTCTTTCATCTACAGAGGCTGAGTATCGAGGGGCAGTTAATGCCACCACTAAGGCTATTTCTCTTCAGAATATTCTCACTGAGTTTGGCACTACATTCAGAAAGCCTACAGTCATCTTTTGTGATAATCAAAGTGCAATACAAATCTCTCGGAATCCAGTTCATCATCAGAGGATGAAACACATTGAGATTCATATGCACTACATTCGAGAGTTGATTCAGGAAGGCATCATCGATCTTAAGTATTGTTCTACATCAGAGAAAACTGCAGACATCTTCACCAAACCCTTCATAGAGAGAAAGTTCCTTCATTTGCAAGCTTTGCTTGGGGTGCAACAGGTGTCTACTTCAAGAAGGGCTTCTTAGTTCTTCATTACTCTCTCTATTTATTGGGGGGGGGGGGCTCCACTTCTGGGGGGCTTCTTCTTCTTCTTATGGGGGGATATTCTTTATGTACATGGGTACCTAACATGGCTTCACTTGCCAGGACCCATCTTATCACCCAACTAAGCTACGCTTAAGGGGGGGTGTTAGTGTAGGTTTTTTATTTTCCTTATGTTAGGGGTATTTCTTTTTTCCTACACATATTATTTAAGCTTGCTTAGGTTTATTAGGTGTGGTTAATATGAGGACACGTGGTGAAATACATCAGCCACATATGTCACTCTCTCCCCACACATGGGTAGTTGAGTTACACATCCTCTTTTGGCTTGTTGTGCCACCTCTCATAACCACTCTTTTGTTTTTACCTAGGTAGGTTATGGGGTAGTTGGGTTTCTCACCCTCTTTTGGCTTTATGTGCCACCTCCTCTCTGTCTTCACCTAAGGAGGTTATGCCACATGTTTTGTCATTTACCAAGTAGGTGATAACCTCCCACTTTTTATGGGTGTAGGAGTTAATGCACCTCTTGGATGTATTTGCCCTTATATTTCTATATATTGAGCACTCTCCTCTCACCTTCACTAGTTCATCTAGTTCAGTGATTGTTCGTGGGAGTATTGAGAGTATTCTGCAATTTCTCTTCTCTTGTCTCTATTTTTCTCTCATTTCAGATTTCTCTTCATTCTGCTATTTTGATCTTCGATCATCTGTTGGGTGAAGTTGCATATGATCTACGACCGACATCAGATCTTGGCTCGGTTCTCGCTTCTTGCAGAATCTAACAAGAATGAGTTGCAAGAACAATGCAAGAGAGAATCTAGATTAGCAATGCAATATTAAGCTAGAATGAAGCTAAACTATGAAATGAGAGCAACTAAGAGCTAAGAATTTAAATTAACAATATTATTAAAATGAGAATGCTAGGATGCAAGAGAGCTAAAAATGATAAAACTTTAAGGACTAGAATGCAAGAGAATGTACCCTTGAGCCAAGGAAGAGCTTCCTTTAAAAGGAATTGCGTCAAGAATGAAGGGTGGAGATTAAGAGGCAAAAGAATGAGTGTATGAGATAAAGAGGCAAAAGGAGATGCAAGGAGATGCAAGGTTGGGTAGAAATGAGTGGTGAGGATTAAGAGGCAAAAATAGATGTTATGTAAGATAAGACAAAATAGCATTTGAGAGCATAAATCCCTTTTAATTTCTAATTAATCATGTTTAAGTATGCACACATGTGAATGTGTTCTTTTAATAAAAGTGCAAGAACTTTACATTAAAAGTAATATTTTAGCAATTAAATAAATATGCAAGTTCTAGAAATTAGACCATAGTATAAGCTTGATATAATATTTTTGATTTAATTATGCAAAGGGGATTTGAAGGGTTACTCTGCATAATGATGCCTATCAAGAGAATATTTGATCAAAGGGGGGCTCAAGTTCTAGTAGACCAATTTTAGGTGATTACAAGTACAAGTTATTTTTCCCTAGGGAAGTGAGATTTATTTGTGCATATATGTCAAGCATTGTTAACTTGATCATTGTAATTCAAATTATTCATATAGTGAGTTAGATTCTCACCATGGATTTTCTCATGTAAATCTAGTGTTCTTGTTTGAATAGTGATTCATATGTTATGGTTTCACTGAAGTAAATTACTAATAATAGGATATGATACATTGTGATTTGGTTTAAATTTAGTATTGATGTTCATATTTATTCACCCTCCCTCTCCCTATTTTACTCTTTTTATGTTTCCAACATCCATTTCCTATTGAAGCACAAGACCATATATCAATGCAAGCACTATTGTGTTCTCACTTCCAACCTTTTATATCTACTAGGTTGTTATTATGGTACATTTTTTTCTTCCATACAAAATTATGAATACTTGTGGCCCCAAAGTTAAAATTTCCTTTGTCCCCTTACTTGACACCCCAAAAACTTTAGTCACCAACAAAATTTAAGAAGGGTCAAGAGATTCTTAAGAAAAAGGTTAACCAAAAATGGAATTATCAAAGTTATCATAGGGATCTAGGACACACACTTAGTCATCTATGGTACCTAGAAATAATACCAACTCATGTACATAGTACACTTCAAATGCTGCATCAACTCATATGTTGTACCTTAATAAACACTTCTAAATCTTATTTTCTTATTAATTATTCAATCAACTTAAGAATATGATTGAGGCAAATCCCACCTATTTTTCTTACTAGCATGTTGCAATTTTCTCTCAAGTTGCAAAGGACATTGTCACAAACACAAAGGACATTGATGCACTAATTGAATCCTAATAAGATTGTGTAAATAAATATATGCAAAATAAGATAGCACTACATACATTAACATGCCATCTCTCTCTATATATGAATTAGTCTCTAACAATATCAATATGACTCTATAAAAGAATCTCTAAATTCCTCAATATCTATATTTATTTTTATATTACATTTATATTGAATCTACTTATTTAACATAAAATCTAATTTACATCACAAACATTCAAAATAGTAATAATTTTACTAAACTCAAATAACTTTATTTTCTCTTTTTAACTTTACAAAGAATATCACTAGAAGAAAGTGGCATGCCTACTACCACAAATACTCTATGTACTAATGAGTCCCCCACTTTAATGTCCCTCACTCAATATGCCTCCTTGACTTCAACTATTATCTTATATTTAAATTCATTAAGGTAATAATCCAAAGAATGACCCCTCCTCTAATTAAATCTCTGATAATTTGGGCTTGCTTTCATAATGCAAACACCCATGACACCAAAGCATTTGGCAAGTAAAATTATACAAATAATCAAGCTTATACGTATCTAATATAGCATCCTTCTTCCTATAGTGCTCTACCATTCTAACTTTCAATATAACATTGATTCATCTTGTGACTCACCTTACTTACTCTTTCTAACTTTGAAAGTAAAACATTAATTGTGAATGGATCAATTCACAATAATTACATTTAGATTATATTTAAAAAATCTTTTTTCAAAAAGTTTATTTATTTTAATATTAATATATTTAATTATAATTTTTTTAATAATAAAATCTAAAAGTAATCTATCATATCATGTTATATCAATGAACCATGAAACATGATATAACACATAATTATCATGACTTATATACTTTCATAAAACTTTTTTACAAAAATATTTTCTATCATGTCAACAAAAACATGGTGTACAGCTAGTAGATCCAACACTCCTGATAGAAGCGTCATCCTGAAATCAACTTCACTATCTTCTTCACCCCTAATAATGATTTATTCACCATCATAAAATATTTTTAGAAAGATTTTTTCTACCACCTCAACAAAACTATGTCATTATATTATCATATTGCCGACAAAATCTAAAACCTAAAAATTAAAATAGAAAACTTACCAAATAAATAATTATGAAAACTTTGAAAGTGATTTGAATACAAAAACATTACATGCATGCAATCTATTTAGTGCATGAGGGTCATAGATGTAATCTATTTAGTATATGAGGAACATGGATGCAATATATTTAATGATAGGAACAATGGGAAACGACTAGTCATTCTATATGATGCACCAATGTATAAGTTATGGTGTATGATGGTCAAGGATGCATTTGTAAATTATAGGGACTAGATAGTCGTATTTAACCTCTACGATGCACCAATGTATAAGTTATGATGTATAATGGATACATGTGCATTGGTAAATCATAGGAACCGGGTAACCTATCAAGACCCTATGATGCACCAATGAATAAGTTGTCGTGTATGATGGACATGGATATATTGGTACATCGTAGGGATTAGATAGTTGTATCTAGCCCCTATGATGCACCATGGTTAAGTTCATGAGGAGCACGGATGCATTGGTACATCGTATGGATTAGATAATTATATCTAGTCCCTATGATGCACCATGGTTAAGTTTATGAGGAGCACAGATGCATTGGTACATCGTAGAGACCAGATATCTATATTCAACTCTTATGATTTACCAATGCATAAGCTATATTGTACGAGAGACACCGGCGTATCAATACATCGTAGACACTAGATAGCTGTATCAAATCTTTATAATGCAGCAATGAATAAGTTATGATGTATGAGAAGCATAGATACAGTGATATTTCGTAAAGACTGAATGGCCATCCCTACAACAATCTTACCGACATTAACCATGATAAAAGTACCATGAACTAGAAATCAAGATCCAAAACACTAGAAGAAAGTTCTTCGAAGAAACCACCTAAAGCACATCTGGTTGGATCACAGGCACCATTAGGGAGACAGAGTTTGAGGAATACTTTTTATTTTTCTTCCCCAAAAATGATCATCAAAAACCTTTACGAAGAATAAAAGAGAAAAATGGAGAAAGTGTAGGGACCAAAAGCCACTCAGTCTTATGGTAAACGTGTAGTCAGTAGCACGCGTTTAATGATGGCATTGTTCAGGCCAAAGGATAAGTATGGACCATCATAACCTTTGATATTTATAAATTATTTTTATCTTATATCTGTCACAGGCCTTCTTTCTGCATCAGATTTCCATATTCTGTGCTTATGGTCAGTATTTTGATAATTGGGACATGTGGGTTTCATAAATTTAAACATATAGAAGATGATAATACTTAAACAGCTTGTGTTGGAGCTGTCAAATGGGTGTTTTTCATGTCTGAACACAGGACAAAACTAGCACTCCTATCTGTCATAACAGACCTCTAAAGTTGTCATGTATTGAAAGTAATCATTTGTGGGGACTCACAGAAAAGAATTCTGTAACAAACTGGCTGACATGGGCTGACGGTATGAGTTTTAATATTCTCTGCCAATTTCTTTTTGAAGGTCGTAGCCATTAAAATGGCAGGATTGAGATGTTCTATAAGGGAAATTTCAGTTGGGCTAATTGATTTGCTTTGAAAATTTTGTATATTGATTGATTATCTTGTTGATTAGTGCTAATCTTGCTTGGAATTCATGGTAAACTCTAGTCAAAAAGTATTAAGTACTCTCTTATGGAAATCATTTATTTGATTTTATTTATTTTTTATTTTCTCTTTTACTAATTATTTATTTTGTATTTTCTCTTTTACTAATTAATCAATTGAAAGAATCAGCAAAAACAATCAAATTCATGTGGCTATGCCTTTCATTCAAGACCATCATAATGAGTTGTTTCTTTTTAGTTTGAAAGAGAGTGACGTTGTTCTTATGTGCTTGTTGAGAATATGATGGCGACTGTTTCTTTTTGGTTTGAAAAGGATGTCACTGTTCCGATCATCGTTGTAAGATGTAATATCAACCATCATTATGAGTTGTTTCTTTTTTTGTTTGAAATTGAATGTCTTCCTATCATTCCCATTAAAACTACAATATTGTTGAACACAATCATGAAATAATTTTAATCTTAGTAAGATTTATGCTATGGAAAATTTTAGATGGATTATATTAAATGTTTATGTTATGTACATGATGGATATATGTTAAGATTTTATTATTGTTAAAACTAGGATAGACATTTGAAGTACATCTATCTAAAAGACACTTAAAGATATCGGTGTCAAGGTGCCTATCTATTTACTTTGTCAATTCTAAAAGTTATAAATTTTGATTAAAAACTTTAATTTGTCTATTTTTTATTTTGTTTTATTTAACATTGTTTCTAACACACTTTATTTTGACTTTCATGTTACAATATGTAAGATAGATACCTCATCTTTGCAAACAAAAACTATATAAGTTATTGTATTGAATCTATGTGGTCATGGTAGCTTGTTATGGCCATTATTAATTTATTTTCTTCCATGATGTGTTGTAGTTTATAATATTGCTTATTTATAGAAATCATCACACTTAGATATCATTTCTAGTTTTAGCATCACAGTTAGATATCATTTATAATTTTAGGTTCATCTTTCTTGTCTTTTCTTATGACCATTTTAAAGTTTTATGATTCTCCTCAAGTATTCCTATGTATCAAAAAATCTAGGTTTCTCTTGTTGTTGTCACATTTCAACTATTACATAAGCCTTTAGAACACACAAACCAATACTAATACTAATGACAATTTCAACATATCCCACATTGGTGTAGTCAAGGGAGGAGAAGTCCCCAAAGGTGATGTCCAGCCTTGCAGCTAGAGATTACACAACGGAAATGACAAGACAACAATAACACTAGAAAATTACAGGGAATCCAACTTCATATCGTAAGCATGCAATAAGCTACCACAGACTCAAGCAACAAGAAATCTTCCTTCATACATGTCGGTCTATAAGGCCTACCCAGTTGCAACCTTGCAATATGACTAAATCAACAATTTGATCCTTCACATATCTTTCCTTCGCTATACCCTTTATGCTCCTCATAAGCATGACCTAGAACCCTACTTATATACAAGATCCTCAGCCACAAGTTGGCTTATCCGATCATGAACCCCAAGATAAAGAAAAAAATTTACAACAAATAGGGTAGGACCCAAATCCATAAGAACAAACCCCAATAATTTATAACCATGACATGCAATTGTACAAGGAGGTCATCCATGAACATAAGAATGTCGAACAATGTGTCATGAGCAACCACAAACCGTGAATCTTCACCGCACACCAAATCTCACCACCTTGGCCATTAGAATAGGAAACCAATATAGGAAGGGAACTAATGATAAGATATTTTTATCTGGAAACATCAAATTGAGACGTGGTCATTGACATAAGATCTTCATGATGTCAAGAACACATCATAGAAACTGCATAAGATGACATGCCAAATGGATCGACCACACCTAGAAACAACAGAAACTGCCCAAATGGAATAGTAAAAAAATAAATTGAAAGGAAATATTTTTGGGTGATGCAGGATTTGCAACGACCCAAGGATGCTCTTGCATCAAACACCCCAAGTGAATAAAAGATATTCTATCAAGGAGTTTATGAACATCTTGAGGGATTTAGGACATAAATCCCATGCTCATTTCCAACCCATTAATCTTCTTTGTTTGCAACCTTCTTCATCTACAAATGGCTACACCTACTATCCAAATCTTGGAATCCATTAGTGTACCTTCCTTCATCTGATTCAGATATTTTACTATTTTCACAACCTTTATCCTAACTCTTCACCTTACACTTACTTCTGCTTTGATTGCTCCTACAATCAGCAACAACTGTCTACTTCCTTTTTTATAGTTCAACTCCACTTCTAACATGAGGTAAGATCTCATGTATCTCCAATCAAGATCTTGTCACTCAAATAAGCTCAACTCCCTAGTAACATGTTGCAACATTTGGTTATCTACAACCTTATTCCCCACCAGTTTAGTTTCATTCATCAATTGCCCAAGAAACTATGCAACCTCGATAAACTTCTCAGTCACCTTCTACAAATACAACACCTTTTGTTGCATAGCACTCTGAATTCCTAAGGTGTAAGTCATCATCACACTCGAGTTCCTATCTTTCCTTCTATTGGTACTCTTAAATTCTTGAGAATACCATGTTGAAAAAATTATTGAGAAGTGCCATGTTCTGACATTCATGCATTCAAATACCTTGTAAGTTTCATGCTTTATTAGGAGACGGGTATGTTCCCAATATTGATTTCAGCCCATGTGTTCATTTCCATCTCATACTTGCACATTGAGTGATTTTGCAAGGTTCATATTTTAGGAGGTTCACCAATCTGCATTTTTGCCAAAGTGTGAAACAAGTTGAACTGTAGTACCTCCTTCGTTTGCCTCCTTGCATGAACATCCTAATGGTGTGGTTTCAACTATCACACTCAAAGGGTAAGGTCATGTTGGTCCCATGTGAGGCTGAATCTATCAGGAGGATTGTTTTGGAGCATATTTTTTATGTCCTACGTAAACTTGGAGACGTAGGATGTGGCCTTGGGTCGCATTCTGGTGACCCTTAGAGTTAGGGATGAGTTGAACCTAAGAATGCAGTGCTTGTTATCTGCATAATTTTTAGGATAGCATCATGAGATACACCTTGTTCAGCTATGTCTTGCATTAATCGGGAGGTTATCATTGGGATCGTGACGAGTGTATTGAGGGACCCTACCTCGATCCTGTCATTGTATTATTTTCTACATTATAAACTCTGTAATTAGGAAAGCTATGATGATATATTATGAATTTATAGTATGATGGATAGAGGCTTGACCACTGTTTGTGATGTACTCTTTTTCATGTTGCTTATGTACTCATGTCAATAATTCTAGGATGCTCTATGTTTGAGATATGATTAATTGAATTCAATTGATCTTTATGATAGTACAATTGAGTGCATGTTTTGTGGAAATTGAATTAGAACAAGGTAATTTAAATAATAAAAAGGTGAAATATATATTCTAATGTAGTTAAATATTGTTTTTCGTGTGTATGTAATTTCTAGAAGAAATGCAGTAGGAAAGGTGTGTTGAGTCAAGAATTGAGTAGGTAGAATGTACCCTTTATGAATATTGAAATGTTACTATTGGATGTGAATGTTTACATAAATGACCATTTGAACTTATATTATGTTGTGATGTGTATGAAATGGAAATTTGATTATTAGGCCCTGATGTTAGGAAGGAGATTTTGAGTATTACACCTTGATGTTATATTGATGTGAGAAATGTGAATCAGTCGTAATGTTGTGTGTAGATGATTTATGACTATTTTCCATGCTTTGATTATTAGGTCTTGATGTTATCGTATTTGAGGAATTATTTAATTTAGAATATTATGTCTTAATTTCATGATTATGCAAGAAGAGTGTATGTGAGATGATCATGGTTAATGAGTTAGGTTAGTTGATATATTTATGTGTTTTGAACTAACTTGATTTGAAATTAAGAAATGTATTATTGAGATTATGTGAAATTCTTGTGATGTAGTGAGGATGCAATTGGATTATATATGATGTATTTTATATGTATATGTCATTTGATCTTTCATGAGCTACTGATATTTTTATCTAGTGTGCAGGAAATTGACCATGGATTATATAAAGGGAAATTAAAGAGGGATGCATGTGAAAATCTTGTAAAGCCAAGGTTAACTCCAAAGGGAGAATTAACCTCATTGTTATGTAATGTTGTAAAGTAATGTTTGGATGTATTATTTAAATTGTGGTTATTTTTATTTTACACTTATGTCTACTTGGCATGCCATGTGTGTAGCGATGTGTTGTAACTTTATGTGGTGTCAATTGGCACATGTGTACGTGAGTTGGCATGGCCAAGTAAATTGTTTATTAGTTGTCTTCCACCTTTGAGTCACCTTGAATAATCCCAAGGTTAGGTATCTTGGTTGTTGAGCCTTGGGAGGGAATCTTATTTCAAATTTTCATGGGTCAACTCTTAGTAGACTTTTGAGAGGTTAAATGTAGCCCTAGGGGTTAGTTAGGGTTAAAATGAGATAACCCCATAGGTGTACTTTGAGTTGAGGGTCAAATTTTTACCAATAGGATGTTTTTGTCCCATTTTTGCCTCTTCTAAAAATATTTTAGAATGTGACAAAATTGGGAAGTGTGTCATGTCTTCCTCTCTTTGCAATTTTGAATTTCCCTCTTGTTGGAGAGAGAACCCTTGGATGGTGTGTCCAATCACCTTTCAAGTTAGGTAAGATGTTAGGTAGGGTTTTCCTTTTAGTCAGAGGGAGAGAAATTTGGTAGGTTGATTGCCCACTCTCCAATTTTTGGAGACTTTTAGTAAACTTAGCAGATTTTTGTGGACTTAGAAAAGGAAGGCTTGTAGGAAGGGAGCTCTTCTCAACCTTCATTGTCATAGCTTGGAGAAAAGTTGGTGCCCTTTCATGGAAGACTCATTTTATGTACTTTTTTGAATATGCAAATTTTTGTGTGAAGTTGTATATGATTTTTGTGAAGCTTTGTGCTTTCCTTTCATGGTTTCTTGTTTAAGTTTATTTGCTGGTTTTTTTTTTGTTCAGGTGTGCAAGGATAAACTCACCCTTGGGAGGGAAGAGAGTCTTGATGGGTGAAGGGCTTTAGTTGGGAATGCCCATTTAGTGTAGAGTCCTTCCTCATCAAGGAAGGGGATGAGGCATGGATGTATGGGCTCCATGTTGTCATTTTTGTTATATACATATTTGGGGGGCATAAGGGTTGTTACTTGTGTATGGAAATGGAAGGAATGGTATTTTTGGTTATGGCCTTGTGAAGGCATTGGTGTATATTATTGGGCCTTCTTGAAGGAATGGTTTCATATTTGTATAGCTTCTCCTACTTGAGTATTTTCCACCTTCACTCCTCTTATGGGTCCCAGGTGACCCATTGTGTAAAAATCCTTGGGATGGGAATTTTATGTGATTATATTTTTGTTGGTTTCTATGGTGTATGTATGTTTGAAGCATGTTTGTACCCACATCAATATTTGTTTCCCCAAGCTCGTGGGTGGCCATGTAAATGGCCTAGGTTGGGAGGTGAACCTCCATGGTCAAGTGGTTTTCTTGTGCATATTTTCATTGGATAAAGCTTACTGATTTTGTTGAAGAAAAAGAACATTTTGACTTTTCTACTTGCAGATTTTTATGTGTAAAGATGGGCTAAAAATCCATGTGTAGAAAGTTGTGTAAAAGGCCATGTAAATGCCTAATAGCATGTAAATTGATTGTAAAGTTTGTACTTAAATGTGAAATTTTTCTCCTAAAATTTATATATATTCTAAAGCAAGAAAAAAAAAAGTGTATTCCTTAAGCTTGAAATGTGAAAGTTGACTTGTTGGTTTGTTTTTCTATATGCATGAAAAGAGTTAGATTTTCTTATGAATGCAAAACTCTTTCCTATGTATGCAAAGTCTATTTCTAGCATTCATTTGGAAAAGAAAAAAAAATGTAGATTTTACTTTCCTAAAAGTATTAGTAGTAATGATTTCATCTTCATTTTTTGTTAAGTTCAAATATTAAGCATTGTATATACACATATGTATATATACTTGTATATATATACATAGATACATATGTTCTATTGAAAAATATTTCTATTTGATACTTTAAAAAATATATAAATTTCCTTTTCATCTAAGTCAAGATTTACCTCAAGGAGGTATATACATTATTGTGTATGTATATACATATATATATATGAGAATATATACATATATATTAAAAAAAATATGTATATACAAGTCATATATACACATAAATATATACAATGTATACAATGTATATATAATAGATGGATACTCATGAACAATTCTTTTCTCCTCTTTTTGTTATATATATATATATATATATATATATATATATATATATATATATATATATATATATATATATATATATATATATATATATATATATATATATATATCTATATATATATATATATATATATATATATATATATATATATATAACATATAATATTATACATATATATATTAATATAAGTAAAAACTATATAAAAAAATTAATTAATTAAAAATGAAGTTTAAAACTAACAAAAATTGAAGTTTTTTATAAAAAAAAATCTCACCTTCAATCGGATTGCACCCACCATAATCCCCAAAGAGCTATGTGGTGAGCACAATCACTGCTCCCCATTGGGGATGGTGGACCTGACACTGCCACCCCCTTGGGGGAAGCAGTGAGGAGCCCCCCACCACCCAATGGGTGCGGGTGGCTAGGCTCCCCTCATACCATTGGGGTGTGGAAATTATAGATTCAAAATCAAGTCTATTTATTTATACCTTGTTGTTGCAGAATGTTTTGTAGAAACCCTATGGCATATATATACAAGTATATATGTATGTATATACACACTTGTGTGTGTGTATACATACATGTATACTTGTGTGTATACTAATCTTGGTATTTTCTCCATCCATGCTCCAAAGCCAAATCTGCAACAACAAAATGGGAAATTAGGGTTTTGGCCAAGTTTTATTTTAGGGCCCAACCCTAATTTTGAAATTAGGGTTAGGGTTGGCTTTTGGAGCCAATTTTTAATTATGATTTGCATTTAATTTTGGCTTAGTTTTTAAATTGTTGGTTAATGGTTGTTGACTTTACACAGTCCCCTATTGAATTTGATTTAATAATATTATTTTATTTTTCCTTGAGATTTTTTTTTAAAAAAAATTTCCCTGTTATTAATTATTGAGATTTTAAATGATTGGTCATTGGATGATGATTTTCACTTTATTTTCAAATTTACTAATGTTAAAATAATAATTAAATGGACCCTTTTAATATTTTAATATTATTCCTTGCGGGTTGTCATTTTCATATTTAAAATTTAATATTTAAGTTTTATTGAATTTTTTAATATTTTATTATAGCTCGTTGGTGATTATTTTAATATTTATTATGTAAATTAATTTTATTATTTTCTATATTAAATGGATTATTTTAGGGGAGATTAATTTAAATGTCCAAGGTGGGACATAGGTAAATTATTTCTCCCTTAGCATTAATGTTTAATTTAGTATTAATATTTTTATATGATTTTTAAATCATTTTTAATGATTAAATTTAATTTAATAATTAACTTTAGAACTTATGTAAAACTATAGTATTTTAATTTAAAATATTTGAATATTATTAATTTAAATGGATAATAACTTCTTAACCTTAGTTTTCGCTTAGGATTAATATCTCGATTTATTTTATCATTTTATTTATTTATTGATATTTTACGCTTTCGATCCTAGTTGGTAACCCGGTTCATGTTAGGAACCTTTAGGGTTACGATTAGAAATTGAACTAATCTATATTTCGAATTAACCCTTTTTGGGTGTGTTGACCCAATCTTTGACTTTTTAATATTTTCTAAGTTTAAATTTTCACTATGATTTATCTCTTTTATTTACTCTCGTGTTTCAAACCTTGTTAAGGTTTCTTAGAGACCAAGTTATGGTTTCGTATAGACTAATGCAATTTAACGATCAAGAGATGTTGGCAAGCCAGCGCATGCCATGATACCTCTTGTGAGTTAACTTGTGTTGGTTGTTGTGTTTCGTATCATGTTGAGTGTTCCTTAGTAGGTTTCCTTGTTGTCTTTTGTGTTTTTTAAAAAAAAATTGTTGTGTGTTTTGCCCTAATTTTTGGGCATGACATGAACAAACCTACTTTGTAATTGCATATTTTGAACCTTGTTTAGTTTCATGAGTTATTGACTTGTGGATGCATTCATTATGTATCAAGTTCCATATGTTTCAATTTTTAGACCCCCACAATCAGTTTAGACCCATTTTGCACATGCCCAGTTGAAGGGGTTTCATATAAATCTGCACTTTGCACTTATTCAGAATCTCAAGTAGCCCACTTTGAGGTCTTACTTTTTAGGACCTATGATTTATGAGTGCAAAATGAGTGTTCCCCTACATTTTACACATCACAAGTATTCCCCATGTGCATTTTCAGTGTTTCGTGTGTCCATTTGCCCATTTTGCCAAGGCCATTCCAAATGAAATTTGTTCAGTTTCAATTAAATTGGCTAAGTGCTAATTTTGGGGATTAGAGGCAAAGTACGATGAATTATGATCAGAATTTGAAGCAAAGTGAGGAAAATAAAAAAAATTTGAAGGGTAGAAGCGAAGTAGTTTGAATCATGATTGGGTTTGGAAGCAAAGTCGAGAAAAACCTGAAATCCCGAAGGGCCATTCCAAAAGAAATTTGTTCAGTTTCAATGAAATTGGCTAAGTACTAATTTTCAAGATTTGAGGCAAAGTAGTGCTAATTTTTTATATTAGAGGAAAAGTAATGTGAATCCTAAAAATCTGAAGGGCAACTTCATTCAAATTTTGGGGTAACGTGTTTATGATCGGGATTGGAAGCAAAATCAGGAAAAACCCAAAATCCTAAAAATTGACTACGGTCAAGCTTTGGAGCGATAAATTGGCTAAGTGCTAATTTTTGGAGATGGAGGCTCAGTGGGTGAAATCTCAATGTTCCAATGGGGTCCATTGGAGAATGCAAGAGGTTGAGGTGGATTACGGGCCCGATAGTGACAAGTGTTGTTTTTCTTGGTCTCATGGTCCTAGTTCATGAAGAGATTGAAGTGTTTTCAAAATTGTGAAGTTTGAAAAGTTGGATAAGTGGGGATTTATCCCACATTCTCCATGTTGGTTTGTTATCTATGGTTTTTATGCACCATTTCACACAATGTTAGTAACCAAAAGCAAAGGCTTTTGGTTCACGCATGTAGGATGACATGGATGTTTGATTCAGCGGACAAGAAGGAAAATTTGGTGTGTCTGGGATGACACTTGGTGTCACCCCATGATCAGGAAATCCAAGTGGAGGTCGCTGAGTCAAACCATAGGATAGTGAAGGGGTGATAGGTGGCTTCGTATTTTTTTGGTGATGCAGACATTTCAACTTTCGCTAAAGTTATGAATGACCTGAATAAGTTTTTTGTTGAATCTCAAGTCATAACAGATGCCAAGTAGAACAAATACCTTCAAGACTTAGGTGTAGTTAAAGCAGCAACTTGGCCATCAAAGAGGGAAATTATGGTTTGGGGAACAATTGGAGAGATTGAAGCCCTAGGTCACCTGGAAGTAGTTGAGACAGATTCTAGTAAAGAAGATTGAAAATCCAATAAAGGGAGGTCAGTTATCAAAATATGGTATCTTATATCTACGGCTCACCTATTGTGGATACACCTATGGTGCAAACCAAGACTGATTCTAAAGAATCTGGGCTGCCAACTATCACTTTTGCAACAGCTTCCAGGTTTTTTGTTAAATTTTTTATGATGTTGACAACTCTACTTTTCCCACATCTGAAGCTTGTTTCAATCCATCATTATAAATAGATTTCCAAGACTGGGAAAAGGGACCGAAAGATATTCAATCAATTTTTATTTTTTGAGAATAGAAGTCTATGTCATTAGTCAAGTACTAGGTAGAGTCATTTTGTATATGGGGCTTCTACTGAAGCTTTAAAAAATATAGTGTTCTAGTCATTGTGTGTTGTTTTTGAGTTTGGTCAGATACTATGATGTATAAATTTCAAGGAAGTTAATACAAGGATTCAGCAGAAATTTATTGCTCTAAATCTTGTCTCCTTTTGTGATATTTTGTAATTTTTTGTCTTGTGAACAAAGATCTCAAGATCATGGTTGTAATTTGGTTAAAATTGTATGGCATATTATGCTTTTCTTTTGACTCAAGGAATTAAGTAATTTCTTAGTATAATTTGACAAAATTAGAAAATGTTAGAAGAGGATTTTTCATAAGAATAGGGTTTAAAGCATCAATTAATTTTCATTTGCAAGCTAAATGGATAGATCATAAATCATAGTGTGAACAAGTTTTAGATATACCCAATGAATAAGGTAGTGATCAAAGAAAATGCAGTCAAGATGATATTCATTTCTCTTCATAGTTCAAATCTAAAAGTTAAATCAAATCTTCTAAATTTCAAGTTACAGTTCTAAATTGTTAAGCCCCTTCTTAGTTTATGAGTGAGTTGATAGTGTGATTATCTCTCACAGTGTCACTTAGTTTTCATAAAAAAGAGAAGTTTATGGGCATTTATCATCTTTGTTAAGGATTAGGGAAAGGAAATGCTAAGAAGTAAATAAGTCTAATCCTAGGTTTACCTACCTGAATTTTGTAGAGTTCAAAGTGTTGAAATCTTAATTGCTTTGTTAGTTGGTCCTTGTTCCTATTTGAATGTATTAATCATGGGATCTAGCTAAACCCTAGGTACATTTTCTTCACTTTCAAGGTGGTTCAAATTATGTCAAATTAGAAGTCAACAAAATGGTGACTCTACTGGGGAGTTGTTGTGTAAATGTTGTATAAAGTTGCATGGTATATATCAGACCAGATGTCCTTTGGGTCTTTCATAGAGAATTGTCTCCATCTGCATTACCAAGCTACCGGCCAAATCATTGTGTATTTGATACAAGTTTCAAGAAGTATACAATATTTTAGTCTGTCATTCTATGAGTGGAGTTGTGTGGGTGCTTTAACTATTGTCTTAATTGGGATCTACACTTAGTTGTCCTTTTGTCTAGCCTCATTTATTTTAGATTCTCAAGGTTTTTATGTAAGATACATTCCTTTCCCCTAGTGGGTGGTGACTCAAAAAGGTTTTAGAACTAGTGATTTTATAATATATTCTAAGATGGCTGACAAAAGAAAAGGTACTAGGTCCTACATTAGGGAGCATCCTGAGGTTAGTCTACATACTGCATTACCTCAAGGAAATAAGAAAATTTGGATCAAGAAAAGTGGTGAGTCAACTAATGCTTTTGTATGGAAATCTAAGGGTGATGAGGTGGGTAACCCGTTACACCCAATAACTGAAGAAAATGAATCCTCCTCCAAGAGTTCTAAGTCTAAGAATACTTGATATTTTAATATATTCTTGGATACTCCTCTCCAAGGAGATGGTTTATAGCAAGACAAGGGCATTTCATCACTTGGGCATATTGCCTTTGGGAAAGATAGATTAAGTCATTCCAAGGGTATAATCCAGTGTGGGAACTCATCAAGAACACAACATAATGTACATCTACAAACTCAGAACCCTTACAATGAAATAAATCTTATAGATCTAAGAGACACATTAGAATCATATGCAACTGTGCAAGATCTTGATGATTTATTTAATGAACTTGAGGCCCTCGGGAGGGAAGCAGTAGAGAAAAATGTTATGTATGGATGCTTGGAAGAGGAAAGAAAGATGGACACTATGAATGCTCTTCTCAAAAGAGATAATCTTCTCAGAAGAATTGCAGTGTCAAAAGAAAAGATAAAAAGATTAGAAGTATGTCCTAAATCTTTACACTGATATTTTTGGTGATTTAGGAGCCCTAAGCATAGAATGCCAAGAGAATGAACGCTTGGAACAAAAGCAAGATGAGTTTGAAAGTGAGGGTCCTTGCATCAGACAAGTATGCCCATATGAAGTCTCTAAGGAGAAAAGAGCTAAAACCACCTTAGCTAAACCTATGATACATGACAATGACAAAGGAAAGAAAAAGGTGGTGGGGATCCAAATTAATGAATCTGCTTCTATCTCAAAGGGTGCCCCTCTTGTGTCAAAGCTTGATACAAAATTAGAGAAAGCAAGAAAGGAGAGAGAAGATATGGCCAAAGAGCTAGAGAAAGTTGAGAATGAAGCAGTTGCTACAAAAATGAGAAGGAATATCCAATTTCTAAATTCTTCCTCTACTGGTGTTGTGGGGCCATCTAACTCTAGTCAAGGTATGCCTTCTAGTGTTGTAACAAATACTGTTGGTATTTCTTCTAGTAAAATTTATTTTCCTTCTTTTGGAATGTGTCATGTTGCTTTTGGGAAGCAAGGAAATATAAATATGGGTGGAAATGTTGGTAAAATAGTTGGTCTTAGTGGACAAACTAACCTAAGTTTTTAGAGAAGACCTATTCCCCTTAAGAGATATAGGTAGATTTTCTTTACTGGTATCCATGGACGTCCTAAGCCTATGCCCAATGAATTGAGAGATAAAACCAGCAAGTTTACTAGAAATAGTATTATAAGTTGTGAGGAACACCTAAGATCTTTTGTTGATATGCTTAATGATTATGAGGTTGAACATGAGGATGTTGTTATGAAATTATTTGTGCAATCTCTTAATGAGAATGCCAGAGATTGGTTTAGAAGACTTCATGATGATAGTATCTACTCTTGGGATGATTTTGAGAAATGTTTCAAAGAGTAGTATGGTGATAAAACTAATGCTAGCTTCATGTTGAATGAGTTCAACAATATTAAGAAGAATCAAAATGAGTCAACCTTTGAATTCAACATTAGATTCCAGAAGGGCATGCACAAATTATTTCAATCTATGAGATTAGATGACAATGTTTGTCTTACCACATAGTTTAATGCATTTGATGGTAAAATGGCATACTTATTGAGAGATAAGGATCCCAAAACTCTTAGGGATGCTTTTATAATTTCTATGAACATTGAAAGTAATAGAAGAGCATCTAGAAAGTTAGGCAAAAAGAATGATTCAAAGTTGTTTATTGGTAAGACTAACAATAGGAGGGAAAACGATAAGGGTGTCATAAATAAGAAACCAAATGATGATAATCTTGATAAGGTATTAAAAACCCTTAAATATTTGAAGGAACCTAATGTTAGAAATGACAGAAGTCATAATGTTGACAAGCCTCAGTTCAATAATTTTAATAGTTAGAATAGGTTGCAAAACTTTCCTTACAATACCCACTGGAAAGATGGAAAGCTTGTGCTTCCCCCTGCAAAGAATAATAATGATAAGTCTATTCCTGATCCCTTACAAAGAAATGATGTGAATATTGTTGAGGATACACCTTGGTGTATGGCCTTCCAGTCTCCTCATTTACCAGAATATTGTGCAATAGCCCAGTCTATTTCAACATCTCAAGATGAGAACTCTGATGAACCTCACCAAGAAAATCATGATGATAGTGTTGGGTGAAACATGGTTGATTCTTTCCTTGAGTATAGTGATACATCAAACCAAGAGGAATTTGATGTTGATATAGATTCAAAAAGACATAGAGATGAAATGTATCATCAGTAAGGTTTTTTCGATGAAGAAAATAGAGATGAATCAGTATGTAATGTGGCATCTAGATCAGAGCATATAGAATTAAGGAGACCTTCTAAAGAAGATATTGATAGAATAACAAAAAATATGATTGCTTGGGTTATTATCATTTGAGAAATAGGACAGTGAATGGAGATGTTGGGAATCCTGCTAGCATGTTTATCAAGGAGACAAACAATAATGCTTCTATTGAGGGTAATCCCAAGAATAATCTCATTGTAAAGATTAAAGATATAAGAGGAAAGAAGTGGGAACCCAAGAAAGCTAATATTGCAAAAGAAAATGTAATACAGAGTGCAGAAAAGAAGATGAAGATTGACAAACCGGCTATTCATGTGGTTAAGACTGATAGACCCAAGGTGAGTGCTTTGTCTAAAAAGCTAGAGGAAAATAAAGAATTAAAAGGTATGCCTATTAAAATACCTTCTTATACTCCAGTAGATATGATTTCCTTATTTTCACAAATCACTATTAAGATCCCTTTACTATAAATGTTAAGGATAGAAGAACATAAGAGAAAGACCTTAGCATGGGTAGGGAGTGTAAACAATTCTAGTACTCTTGGTGATAAGACCTTTGGTAGAACCATAGAAGGTAAAAGAGGCAGAAGGAATAATGTCTCAAAATCCACAGTTTTATTTAGATAGTTCTTCTACTGCCTACTTGGAGAACATTGACCCTTTCTTTTTAAGTGTCATAGTGAATGGTAAAATTATAAAAAAATGTATAGTTGATTCAGGGGCATCTAACTCTTTGATTCCTTTTAAAGTAATAGAATCATTAGGGATCAAGGTAGACACTACTTAGGGTAGATGTTGTACCTTAGATTCAAGAGAAGTTCATGTCATTGGAACTATTAAGGCTCTACCTTACAAACTTGTAGCATACCCTGAGAAGGATTTAACCATGAGTGTGTTGGTTGTGGATATCCCACCTCACTATGGAATGTTACTGTCCAAAAAATAGAGTGCAGCTATGGGTGGTAGTTTGAAATGTGATTTATCTTTTGCTACTTTCCATATTAAAGATCAAATTGTAAAGGTAGAAAGAGAACATGGAGTCTGACATATGATAGAATAGAATGTGGACAATGATACAACTTATTTTGTTGATACTAACATAAATGCTTTTAGGGATGAAGTTACTATCATAGAAAAGGGAACTGTACCTACCCCCATCGATACTAAAGTTAAAAAAATTTCTGATAAAGAGGACTTATTGACAATGTATTTTGGTGGTGCCAATTCAAAAGAGGGTTCAAAGGAAGGTGTTTTACTGATATCACCAGAGGGAAATACATATAAATTTTCCTTCACTTTAAGATTTACTTGTACAAACAATATTGTAGAGTATGAGGCTTTGTTGCTTGGTTTGAAGTTAGTAGAAAAATATGGAATAAAATGTATGCATGTTGTCGATGATTATGAGCTAGTTGTGTCCCAAGTAAGGTCCTCCTATGCATCCAAAAATAAAAGATTGAAATAATACAGGAATGTTGTTTGGAATTTGATAGAAAGTTTTGATGTATTTGGTATTGTATGGATCGATAGGAGTAATAATAAGATGGAAAATTTATTAGAAAATATTGCAATAAAGCCAAATGATATAACATTTGTAGGAATATCCAAGGTTGAAGTGCAGCCTAGGCCATCTATGCCTGATAATGTTGAAAATTGGAAAGTTTTTGAAGATGATATAGATATTATTAGATTTATGAATTATGAAGATAAGTACTATGGACAAGAATTAGATTGTAGTTCTTTTGTTAAAAATATTGATGGAAAATATACTATTCTTGGAAATGAGGTGATCCAGCTGAAAATAAATAAGTTTCCAAAGGGACTGGTTATTTTAGAAAAAAAAATTGATAACCAAGATAGAGCTAAAACAAATACAAAAGAGAAAAATATTGATGAATTTGAGGAGGTAAGTTTGGGAACAAATGAAGTTCCTAAGAAGGTTTATGTTGGTAAAAGGATGTCACCTCTTGTGAAGAAAACCTTGATTGAGTTGTTGAGAAAATATAGACATGTTTTTGCCTAGTCATATAATGATCTAAAAGCTTATAGGGACAACCTTTTTCAACATATTATTCCCCTCAAAGATGATGTGAATTCTTTCAGGAAAATACAAAGTCCAATTAACCCAACACTTGCACGCAAAATGTAGGAAGAATTGATGAAACGTGGAGATGCTAGCATAATCAAGCCCATAAGGCATTCGTCATGGGTTTCCAATCTAGTTTTTGTCAAGAAGAAGAATGGTAACACTAGGCTATGTGTAGATTTTAGAAACCTAAACTTGTCTTCACTTAAGGATAATGAATAGATGTAAAATGGATTCACCTCTATTCAAATGTAAAGGGGGAAATATTAGATCTATTTTCAAAACCCAAATTCCCCAAAGAAGAGATCTAATTTGATCAACCAATAGGTTAATGCACAATCGAATCAATTTTATGGAAAAGAAGAGTAGGAAGAGAGAGTAAATCCAATATTTCCCTAATGTGGAGGATTATGTTTAGAATATAGAATAATTGAAATACAAGTACTAACCTCAAATTAGGGCAAATCTGGAAAATGTTGAATTTTGTTGTCTGTGTGCACTTTCGGGAAAATCTGAAACCAGTCCTAGACTGGAAATGCCAAGATAGAGAAAACCCAGAAATCTTTCCTCAAGATGGCTCAGCTCTGGTTTGACCCTCATAAAAGGATAAATACCACATTCTTTATTTGAAGTCCGATTCGAATTTTGTTCACAGATCTCGAAAGTTGGCTGAAAAGGGTATCCAAATTCACTCTCAGATCTGAAACTCCACATCTATACCTGCAAGAAAATGGGGGTTTTTGTTGTATGGGGGGTTTACCTTGGTCAAACACCAATTTAGGAATTAACCTTGAAATTGAATTGAAATGTATTGTGCATAAAAAAAGTAATTCAAACAAATCACCTCGCTTATGTTGAAGTCCTTGTAGAGGATTCAAATCCTCAAATCCACAAGTAGGAATGCTTCAATGGATGTAGGATGTCTCCAATTAATGGTATTTGATCTTCAACACCAATCTTGACTTGATATTTGCATATTAGAAGGCTTGAATGAATGAAGAAGGATGGATCATCAAAGGGGGCTCCAAAGAGATTGAATCTTTCAATAGCTAACAATGGATCTCCTTGATGAATGGATGCTTGAACACTTGAATGCTTTAAGACTTTCTTGAATGCTTGAATTCACTTGCTTGCACTTGAGAGCTTGAAGACTTGATTGAGAAAACTTGATTGCTTGATTGCAAAACTTGATGTGAAAACTTGAGATGTCAAAATGAGAGAGGAAGGCCTCCTTTTATAGTGATCTAGGGCACACTCCTCTAGATGGGCCACCTTGGAGAATTAAATCTCAATTAGGTCCTCACCTTTAGAAAATATACCTAGATTAAATGCAATTAAAGGATTTACCATCCCGAAACCCAAAATGGCTGACCCGGAAGTGGGAAAATAAATCTCCCAAAAGCACGAAGCCCGGAGATTCTAAAATTTGAAATTTTGGAGAAAGGGGTCAAAGTTGACATTGACCCTGACCTAGTCAGGGTCAACCTAAGACATTGACCTTTTTCTTAGGTTGACTCAAAACTGAATTAGGAGGTCCCAGGGATGCCCAGAAACCTAGAAATGATGCCAAAATAGGATAGAATGTCAAGAATAAACATAAAATCCTATGATTGCTGAAATGAAGGCCAGGAGGATCCATTTCTAAATCCTACCTAGAAAATAGAGCCATTAAAGAGGGAAATTTAGGAGAATCCTTAAGATCCTAACCCTAATTTCACCTAGAATGAAGAAAGCAAGTGCGGGGAAGAAGTGAAAAATGGGGAGAAAAGCCAAATACATGCAAAGACCTGATCATGGTGCTTAACATGACCCCAAACCACCTACTCGAAGGGCTAAATGCTCTTATCATGGAAGTGCTTCCATTTTAAGATGATACATTAAGCCCCCACTTTAGCAAGAGTATAGACTCGATGCAAACTCTTGGTAAAGGAGATCAGAATAAAAAGATAATCTTATCGTAATCCAAAGGACAAAGAGAACCTTAAGCCCCCAGGGACTCAAGTCTTCATTGACTCCTAGATCATAATAAGAGAGACATCTCTAGAGAGATAAAGAAGGTGTGATTACCTCTCCCAATGAGAACTTATGTCCCATTGTGAACCACACAGGAAAATGGTGCAACTAGAAAGATGGAATTGAACCACCTAGTGAATGTGGCTACTCACTAGTCAACCCATCAAGGATTTATCCTTAGGAATATTCTATTCCATAAGAATAAAACCAAAAATAAAAAACAAAAGAGATCTATTCTTAAGGACACTTCCGACCTTAAGGGATCACAATATATGTATATTTGAAACTGGAGGGATCAAGAGATCCTAAAATATAAATCCGTGCTTTAAGTATTAGTTACTAATCCAAAAAGGGAAAAGAAGTATCTTGAAAAATATGTGCGTATTGAAAAGTGTGTGTGTGCAATAGGTGAGCAGAGTGTATGCCCCCATGTTAAAGTCATTGCTGACACTTTAACAGGAGCAATGGCTTTAATGGAAACATAAACAACTCCACTGATTACATTTCCATGTCAAGATGCCCCCAGACGAAGACAAATCGAGGGAAATATCACAGAAACATATTGAGAACACGAAAGGGATCTACCTATTGTGGGGTCAGTATGATCATAAGATAATATATATATGATATTATTGCAAATGAATTGACATCATTCCCCAAAGAAAGTAGAACTACAATCACAAAGGAGGAAAGATCACATAAGCTATATGAAGGAGAATCTTTTCAGACCATGACATGGAGACCAAAAAGAATTAGTGCTACCATATCTCGAATCCAAGTAGATTATACAAGGAAACATGTACGAACAATAGCACAGTTATGACATAACATTGAACAATGCATAGAAGAATAGAGATACATATAGGATAATTTGAACAATAGTTTCAATTCCTTTATCACCTTGCACCTACTGAGTAACAAGGATCGTGTAAAATAATCTAACAACATTTAGCAAATACATTATGGGAGAAGCACAGTATAGTAGGCAAACACACAACAAAGCTACCATGAAGGACAAGCCAATCAAGCGTGTTGCCTACTCTCCCCATCTCATTGTATATCATTTAGGGAAGGTGGGTAACTTGCAAGAGGGACTATATCCAACATAGTAGGAATGATAGCCAGTTCCAAACAAGGTTTCTTGAGAATCACTATGTTCGACACTAGGTGTAAGAGTTAATTGTGATGAAAGCATATTAGGTAAATCAATGTCAATGTCAATAGTCTCATATTCATCATTAACATCATCAGTATCATCAAGAGTATCTTCTTCATCCAAGTTAATTAAAATAGGATCTAAGATACAAATAGAATCATCATAATCATGCATGTGAACATCATTATTAGTAGCAACATCTTCTAACACATTATGCATAGGTTTATCCAAAGAAGGTAAAGATCTTTTAGCTTTAGCATGAGCACGACGCTTTTTACAACGTTCATTAGCAGATTGGTTACATTTTGATTTGTTTGAAATAGGTTGAGAACTAGGAGGAACAATCACAGGATCCTTCAAAGGTTCTTTAGGAAGATTAATAGGATTATTAACTATTGGAGAAACAATCACAGGATCTTTGATAGGTTTGATAGGAGGAACTTGATTAAAAGAACTAGAAGCCATAGTTAAAGGAGGTACCAAAGGTGTAGGTAAAAGACCACGATTAAGATCCATAGGAGGTGAACTTAATTCAAAGATTTTACGATGCTTATAAGCTTGATATGATCGAAAAAGATTATCAGGTCGAGGAGGACATGAATTAGGTAAGGAAGGCCAAAAGAAATCTAGAGCAACACAATCTCTAGGCCTAGAAGGTTGATATAGACTATGATTAATCATCTTCACTTCTCCATCATGAATGAACTTAAGAAACTTATGGATAGGTGAAGCAACAGCATGCAAGGCAGTCAACCAAGGTAAACCTAGCTTAACTTGAAATTGATCAGAAGTAGGAACCACAACAAAGGTAATGTTCACAATTTTTCCAAAAAGTTCAACCAGTAAAGTAATAGAACCAAATGAGGGATAAAGAAAACCATTGCAAGTTTGAATCCACACATCTGATGTATCATAGAAGTCACGTTGTAAACTTTTCATAAAAATATTTCCTTTAGTGATAATATTGGCTGAGGTAGGATCAACAAGACAACCACGAGTAGGTATCTAAGCAATCCTAGAAGCAATGTAAAGGGGACCATCAGGAGCTTTAATAATCTCAGAGTCATCAAAGGTAATCAAAAGTTCCTGAGGTCTTTTATTCTTGAATTGTTGTCAAGGTTTAGGTTGAGGTTTCACTTTAGGTTTAGGTTTTGGTCGATCTTGAGATTGAACTTGAGGTTGAATCAGAGGTTGAATTTGAGGTTGAGGGTGAGGTGGAGATACAAACTGATCAACATGCTCCACTTGATTAACAACATGATTGAGATCATCCATCTTTGAATCATACACAATTTCCATAGCAGATGGTTGTGCAATAGTATTAGTATCATGTGTAGGTAAAGGATTCATATAGATTTGAAGGTTCTAATTAGGAGGAGAGACAGATTCATTCCCACTACTATCCAGATTATCAACAGATAAAACCTTAGAATCGATTAGATCTTGAACCTCATGTTTTAAAGAATTACATCTCTCAGTATCATGACCATTCTAACGATGATATTGACAAAAAGCATTTTGATCAAAAGATTTAGATGCAATCGTAATAGGTAAAAGAGGTCGAATAGGAGGTAAAGTAATCATATTAGCAGCTAACAACCTATTCATAATAGCATGTAAAGTTTCAGAAAGAGGAGTAAATGTATGATTTAATCGAAAAGCAGTAGATGAAGAAGTGGCATTATGAGATGCAACAGCAACCTAATCAGAAACTGCATTCACTTGTTTGTTTATCTTGACATAGTTATTGAATTTTTGAAACTTGTTTGGATTAGGAGCAGCATCACTCTTATCAACTAGAACAGGAGCCATTGGAGTAGTGCTCTCAAACTGGCTCACTTGTAATTGATAATGATGAAGCACTGCATAATGTTATTGAAAAGAGTTAAATTCAGTAAGTAGAATCTTATCTCTAATATCCTTTTGCAAATTTGAAATAAACATATGTTGAATATCAATATCAGGAACAGGATAAGAAATCTGAGCATGCAAATGTTTAAATTGACCAATAAATTCAGTCAATTTTTCTTTAGCACTTTGTTTACAATGCATTAAATCAATCAAAGACACTTGCAGGCCAATATTATTTTGAAATTGTTGAATAAAGGCATTAGCAAGTTGTGGAAAGGAATCAATTGAATAAGGAGGCAAGGAACAATACCATTGTAAGGCCTTGTCACGAAAGGTTCTAGCAAACAGTTTGGCTAAAATCCTAAGGTCATGAGCATAATCACTACAAAGGATTTGGAATGTTTTAACATGATGAACAGGATCTCCTTTTCCATTATAATTCTCAAGATGAGGCATCTCACCTTGCTGAGGAACAGGAGTATGAATAATATCTCGACACAAGGGACTTCCCATGTCACATATAGGAATACTAAACTTGTGTTGAGTTAAGGAAGCAAGTTGTTGTTGTAAGGATGACACAGTCTAAGCCAAACTGATGATGGTTGAATCATTAGAAGAAATAGGGGTACTAGCAATATTAGACACACTAGGTAAAGTGTAAGAAGTTGCAAGAATAGAGGACACAATTGGAGGAACACTAGGAACTACAGTTGGAAGCGGATTGGAATAAGTGAAAGGAACATTATGATATGAAGGTTGTGATATAGGAAGGGATATAGGAGGAACACTCATAGGAATAGAGGGAACCGTCATAATCACCAAAGAAGGAGTATAGATATGAATACTAAGTAAAGAATTAGAAGGAGGTTCAACACTAGTGATAGGAGCACTGAAACCTAAATCTTGAGCCTCTTGAACTAAAGGTTTAACATTGGAATGCACAAGATGAGTAATACCACACAAGAGGTTAACACCTTGATCACTATCACGAAGAACTTTCTTAAGAGCCTCTATAGCTTGAATGGAATCTTGATTATGGTTTTCTTGAAGAAGCCAATTACCCATTTTATCAAGTTCAGTGGAAAGTTTTTGGACTTGTTCAAGAGGAACTCTTAAAGCATTATCCTCATCATGAGATGAGTGAGAAAATTTTTGCTCTATAGTAGGATTGGAATCATGAAGAATCATGTTATCATCAGGGATCCTAAGGAAAGGAGAAGAAGATTCATAATCAAAGGCACCCATGAGTCTACGACTTCTTTTAACCGGAATTTTATAAGTAGGACTAGTGTTAGTAAAGCTCATAAACTAAATGAACTAAACTAAGAACACATAAAGCATGAATATGAAATCTAATTAGCATGCAAGATCAATCACAAAGGAAAAATCTAATACTAACAAGATAAAAGGAACACACAAGATAATGCAAAAGAGAGATCTAACACAATAGAGCATCTAACTTCACAAAAGAAAGGGGTAAGTGTGTCGGGCTCACCAAAATGAATAGATGAAGGTGAGCACACAAGGTAATACAAAGAGGAATCTAACACAATAGGGCATCTAATTCCACAAAAGAAAGAGAGTAAGTAGGTCGGGTTCAACAAAATGAATAGATGTAAAATGGATTCACCTCTATTCAAATGTAAAGGGGGAAATATTAGATCTATTCTCAAAACCCAAATTCCCCAAAGAAGAGATCTGATTTGATCAACCAAAAGGTTAATGCACAATCAAATCAATTTTATGGAAAAGAAGAGTAGCAAGAGAGAGTAAATCTAATATTTCCCTAAATGTGGAGGATTATGTTTAGAATATAGAATAATTGAAATACAAGTACTAACCTCAAATTAGGGCAGATCTGGAAAATGTTGAATTTTGTTGTCTGTGTGCACTTTCAGGAAAATCTGAAACTTGTCCTGGACTAAAAATGCCGAGATAGAGAAAACCCAGAAATCTTTCCTCAAGATGACTCAGCTCGAGTTTGACCCTCGTAAAAGGTCAAATACCACATTCTTTATTTGAAGTCCGATTCGAATTTTGTTCGCAAATCCTAGAAGTTGGCCAAAAAGGGTATCCAAATTCACTCTCAGATCTGAAACTCTACACCTGTACCTACAAGAAAATGGAGGTTTTTGTTGTATGGGGGGTTTGCCTTGGTCAAACCCCAATTTAGGAATTAACCTTGAAATTGAATTGAAATGTATTGTGCATAAACAAAGTAATTGAAACAAATCACCTCGCTTATGTTGAAGTCCTTGTAGAGGATTCAAATCCTCAAATCCACAAGTAGGAATGCTTCAATGGATGTAGGATGTCTCCAATCAATGGCATTTGATCTTCAACACCAATCTTGACTTGATCTTTGCATATGAGAAGGCTTGAATGAATGAAGAAGGATGGATCATCAAAGGGGGCTCCAAAGAGATTGAATCCTTCAATAGCTAACAATGGATCTCCTTGATGAATGGATGCTTGAACACTTGAATGCTTGAAGACTTTCTTGAATGCTTGAATTCACTTGCTTGCACTTAAGAGCTTGAAGACTTGATTGAGAAAACTTGATTGCTTGATTGCAAAACTTGATGTGAAAACTTGAGATGTCAAAATGAGAGAGGAAGGCCTCCTTTTATAGTGATATAGGGCACACTCCTCTAGATGGGCCACCTTGGAGAATTAAATCCCAATTAGGTCCTCACCTTTAGAAAATATACCTAGATTAAATGCAATTAAAAGATTTACCATCCCGAAACCTGAAATGGCTGACCCGGAAGTGGGAAAATAAATCTCCCAAAAGCCCGAAGCCTGGAGATTCTAGAATTTGAAATTTTGGAGAAAGGGGTCAAAGTTGACATTGACCCTGACCTAGTCAAGGTTGACCTCAGACATTGACCTTTTTCTTAGGTTGACTCAAAACTGAATTAGGAGGTCCCAGGGATGCCCAAAAACCTAGAAATGATGCCAAAATAGGATAGAATGTCAGGAATAGACATAAAATCCTATGATTATTGAAATGAAGGCCAAGAGGATCCATTTCTAAATCCTACCTAGAAAATAGAGCCATGGAAGAGGGAAATTTAGGAGAATCCTTAAGATCCTAACCCTAATTTCACCTAGAATGAAGAAATCAAGTGCGGGGAAGAAGTGGAAAGCGGGGAGAAAAGCCAAATACATGCAAAGACCCGATCAAGGTGCTTAACATGACCCCAAACCACCTACTCGGAGGGCTAAATGCTCTTATCATGGAAGTGCTTCCATTTTAAGATGATACAGATAATTATTGTTTGCCCAATATGGAAGCTATGCTACAAAGGATAATTGGCTCTGAGCCAATGTCCATGATGGATGGATTTTCAGGATATAATCAGGTTATAGTTTAGGAGTCAGAGTAGTATAAGACTACATTCACTACACCATGGGGCCCTTGAAATTTTTTGTAGTTCCTCATTCTCTGATTCAATGCACTCATTTTCACTCATCATGATCTACCAATCTTCATTAGAATAGTACTCTCCTTCCATCGGTTCAAACATCCTAAATCTCCCTCTAGCAATTAAGCTCTATCTGTAAGGGAGAAAGCTCTGATATCAATTATTGAATAGGTCAAATATGTGAAAGGGGGGTGAATCAGTTATTACAAAACACTTTCTAAAACTTTTATTGATCCACTAAACACAAACTATTCAAATAATTAAGATTGATAAAATCATGAAAGAACAAGAACAATGAACACCATAACACCAGATATAACATGGAAACTCGTGATGGGAAAAGCCACGGAGAAACTAATTCTCATAAAAGTCAACACAGTTGAGGTGACACCAATTAAGGTGATTTTTACAAGGGTCTCACTCCCACTTTTCTCATTTCTATTTGGCTCACTATCATTCAAGATAACTACTCTAATACAAAAGATGTATTACAAAATAGTGTCTTACAAAAAAAATATGAACTCATAAGATTGTATTTTTTTATGCATGAAAAAGTTCCATCAGATAGCACAGTAAACACCAACAATAGTAGATCTAGTACAAATATTCTTCTAGAATATACCAAAACTTCTCCAACATATTATGTAAAGCCTTCTCTCGATACCACAATAACACTTCAATCAGCTTTCTTTTGCTTACACACTAATGCCAAAAATACACTGAAACAAAATTGCACAATATTACCTTTATCTTTCTCTCTCACTCTCATGCACCAAAGACAAATTGATTTCTCTATTTATATATATATTCAATAAGATAACTATATATGTCATCCAAGCCACAAAGAATATCATCTTCAATACAAAAGATATTACAATTTTATTTAATACACTACCTTTAAACCTAAATATAGGTCATACATAAGAAGTCTTCATACCACATTACCACAAGACCTAGAGATATGTCACCCTTAAGTTATGAATGTTACATAGCACAATTACCAAAGATAAGTAAATTTTGGGATTGATGAAATGCCACAACCAAGTTCATGGCTTGATCAACAAAACTTATGAACCAATCGATAGATGAAACCTGATAGAATTTGTCTAGAAATAAAAGATAATTTTTTATACCAAAAACATCTAACTAACTGCAAGAATGTCTAGGTAGCAAGGATACTTGGAAGAAATTTGAAACTCGGTAGTCAACAAATACCAACCAAAACTTCATGCTTCACTGATCACCAAAACATATAAATGCACCAAAGAGATGAATTCCAATAATAGGAACAAGTACATCTGACATCGTAACCCAAAATCTACATGTACTAAATATGTTCTTCATATAACCAAAAATCATATATCCAACCAACAACCAATACATATCCAACCAATTCTTCCAACAACCAACCGAAACAAATATGCAACTGTTATAAAGGTTTTTAGATCAATGACAACATTGCTACCATCTTTTCAATGTGTTCAATAAGTATGGTTGGCAAGTTGTGTTATGCTAGATAGCCATATGATATGGAGATTTCAATAGTAAACTGACATGCCTAGCAAAAGAAAAATAGGCATGTGTTAGGGTTGATTTAGATCACACATCATTGTGTATAAAATTCTAGATAGGTATGTGATAGGGTGACTTACACATGTGTTGGCACACGTAGAAATAGCTAGATAGGCGTGTGATAGGATGACTTTGAGCACATGTGTATCTATAGAAAAAGATAGATAGACATATGATAGGGAAATATTTAACAAGATAGTGGATTGGGCCTCACAAAGGTAGATGAGATAGTAGATTTTCCCCCACAAAGGAAAATATAAAGATCAAAAATTTTGAATTTTCCAAGAAAAACATGTGATTTAGAGACAACATGGTAGTCAAATAAAAAGATAATCTGATAAATACATATATAGATATATAATAGCTCACCCTTAGAATGGGCCATGCTACTCAAAGAGGAACATGATACATCCTAAGGAGATAAAAGACATTGTGGCATCTTAACATGCGATATGTTTCCATGGAATGTGACCCCACAACAAGTGACACATGACCTCCATAGTATTCCACAATATCTACACAAAGACACAAGGATCTGATGGATTGGAATCAAGACCTATAAGAGTGAAATACATCCTCTCAGGGGATATTTCATCACTATCAACCATGGCTTAAATATGAAGAATAGCACATGAAGACAAAGAAAAATAAAAATTTGGGTCAACATGGAAGGATAGCCTAAATGCCCTCTACACTATGCTTCGTGCCCAAATATTGAAAATTAATATATGACAAATAGAAGAATATGACAACACATAGAAGAAAGTGCACAACATAGAACCTCCTATTTCCAAGTACCAATGGATTACAAGGGTCCTCTAGGAGGGAACAACACTAAAAGACAAGCACTAGGGAATACATACAAACATGTTGTAATCTAATGTAGAAGTGGGTACTATCTTCACGGTCATCTACCAACATATCATTGTTCTCCCAATCTTGATCATATGAGGAGGGAGGTCTAGATTGAAATGGCACAATCACAATAGCATCCCCAAGGGTCCCACCAGCAGCTAGAACCAAGGATGAGGCAGCCTTGATTTTTCATCCAACAAATCCACTAAGGTGAGAGAAGGATCATGAGAATATCATGGTCAGTGCTTGAATCTCCTCAAGCAAGTAAAATAAGAAATCCTCATAGCTTATAGTTGAACCATGCTAAGGTGAAGATGTAGAAGATGCCTTGCTAACCTTTTTGAAAGGGAAAGAAACAAACTTGGGAGAAGTCGGAGCTTACTCCATTGCAAGAACCAAAACAACAAGAGGATGTGTTGAAGCATACTTGTAATGATAAAACTCCTACACGAGGCCCTGCTCAAAATTCCTTTTGAAGGATGGAAGTGAAGACCTTTGATCAACCATAGCGGCCTTAAGGACATCAAGCAAGTTGGGATGGGGATCATGAGATGGATATGGCGCAGGTGGAGCGGACATCACTATGATAGATACCACCTAGGTGTGCAACATGTTCACTAGCATGAAAAATGGTGGGATTTTACGCAAGTTGGTGAGAAGTGACAGATTCTATGATTTAGAGATGATGACTTGGACCCACTTGGCTTGAGGCATAATGACCACTCCCATTACAAGAGGAAGTGAGATAAAGAAATTTGCATGGAAGAGGGTTGGAGAAACTAAGACAGGTGTGGGATTAGAGCTAGGAGCTTAAGCCGAAGCAATAGACATGGACTTGAAATATGCACTCTCTGCCCTTGCAAAAACCTCATGTACTAAGGCCCTATCTTGATGACCACACTTATGCTCATGCACAATATGGTTTTGACATAGATGTGGGCCAAGATGAGAATCATGTGAGGATCTAGTGGCATCATACTCCATAGGAGAGGTCATCGATGCTATAAGAAAAGAAGAGGGTCCCACTGATGGAGATCTCTTACCCTTTCCATAGATGATAGGATGAGGTTTTTTCATGATGATAGAGATAGGAGAATGTAGGCACACCTTATACTTGGTAACTTTTCTTTGTTTGCACAAGGCGCAAACATGGGAACAAAAGACACCATCGGGGGCTACAAAACCTGAGGTGGACAAGGAGGCTTCCAATGGAGCATACACTTGTCTTGATTATGCAGTCAAGGATGGTGGATCCAAATGAAGGACAGTCCAACCTTGCAACCAAAAGAATCACACAGCGGAATACTCAACAAAATAGACAACACCTCAATTGTTTCAATAAATTTGCATTAACATGCTCGGTTGTAAGGACTTCTAGGTTAGGGCCAAATACAAAATGAAACAATTCTACAAGATCCACAACCAGATCCAATACTATCTCAGCTAGTTCAGCTCTGAAGATAATCAAAAGTTGATGGAAACCCTAAGGTAGATCTAAACTTGAGCTCACATGCCTCCAATAAATCTCCTTGTCTCCAAGTATGCAAACCCCTAGCTCTGCTATACAAGACTATCAAGAACGTTTCCACAACTTTGCCAACTCCATCTTTCAAAACCTTAGATCTGACTCACCAAGTCTTCCAACTCGTGAACCTTTCTTCACTCCTAGTTCTCTCCCAGATTCTACCCCTAAACATCTACCCAAGCCCTCCTTAAATACTAATCATCAACCACAAGTCAGCTGGATGAAAACCCTTAACTCCCTAAAACAAATAACTAAATGCCATACAAGTCGGCTTACAAATGTATACAAACATTTAATTATGCATGTCATCCCAAGACAATGGCTACCAACAATTAATTCACCAAGTCGGCTCACAAATCACACAGAACTCTAGTCGGTAAATCTGAACTACCAAGCAATAGTAAAATTACCGAGCACGCCAAACATCGTCGACCACCAGTATCGACCGAGCACCACAGGCATGACCGAAAAACCATTTCACCAAGTGCCAGAGACTACCGATTTCCTTCAGTGACCGAACTTCCTTCAATGATCGAGACAATCGGTCAAGGCTACAACCGAGTAAAACAAGCCAAAACACAAACACTCCATGCATTTTATCGAGGACACAAGATGCCCCTGCCTTAACCTTGGATGCACCTGCATCAGACACCCCAGGTTCCAAAAGATGTTCATATGTGAGAAGAACATCTTTCAGGATTCAACACATAAATCCTAAACTAGTTCTTCACATACAAGTCCTCCACCTTTTCTGCTTACAAATTCTTCCACTCTAGTTTCCTCTATCTCTTCAAGTCTTTTTTGGACAATGTATAGGTTGGTTCTCCATACTGATCATTCATTTTCTCTAGATCCACAACCTCAACTTGGCTACCAATACTCAAGCTTCTCCTATCGAGTGTTGCATCCATCAAAGGCATCAGTGAAAACTTCATGTCATTCTTCTCAACAGTAAACACATTTCTTACACAGTCATAAATAGCTCTGCAATCATACTACCAAGGTCTACCGAGCAATATATCAAAACTATTCATCTTCACAATGTCACAAAGCACAAGATCCTTGTACTGGCCAATTTGAACATTGATGAAGCATTGTTCTCTAACTTCCAAAGCATGAACATCTTGCAACCAGCCAATCCTATAAGGACAAGGATGTTTCATTCTACTCAAACCAAGTTTCTAAACTAGGTCCTCAGCAACAAGGTTATCAATGCTACCACTATCAACAATAACATCACAGAGTTTACCTTTAGTCTTGCATCGGGTTCTAAACAAGTTACTCCTTTGACAAGGTTCATCCTTTGTACCGAGCAATGTTCGCCAAAGTAGCAAGTTCTCTAATTCAGGTCCATTCTAAATGTTCTCATTCATCATAGCAGTTCATTAGTCAACCTTCTTCTATGTACACTCAAAAGAATGGTGTCCTTCCTCTCCACAGTTATAGAAAGTACCCTCAAAGATAACTCTACCTGTCTTCTTCTTAGGTTCCACAGGTTTATGTTCATCTTCTACATCAGTCAGTTTCTCCTTCACCGAGTGATCAATATTTTCCTTCCCTCGGGAGTTACTAGGTTGTTTCCTCTTCAACTTATCTTCTACCTTCAGAGCATACTTATAAGAATCTTCAACAAAATCAATCTTCAGCATACCAAGATCATCCTAGATATTGAATCTCAAACCATTCACATACCAAGCTACCTTTTCCTTACCAAGCTCTCGGTGTCCAGACCGAATAGTAAGTTTGTAGAACTCCTCGGTATAATCTTCAACAGACAATTCCTTTTGCTTCAAATTCTGCAACTTCTTAAACAAGTCAACCTCATAGTCAGCTAGTATGAACTTAGCTTTCAACTTAGTCACCATCAACCTCCACTGATTGATCTTTGTTTCACCTTCATCTTCTCGGTCTCTCTATAGTTCCTTCCACCAAAGAGCAGCATGTCCTTTCAACTTTGTCTATGCTAATCTCACTTGAAGAGGATCTTCAATTTCTTCTAGCTCAAATAAATCTTCAAGTTCACCAATCCAATCAATCATATTGTCAGGCTTCAAAGTACCAAAGAAAGTAGAAACTTCCATTCGGTAATTACTAAATGGAGCAGCAGATCTAGGATACTAAGCAATTCTGCCTTCACCAGATCTGCTCCTCTGGTCATCACCACTAGATCCAATAGTTTCAAATTCTTCAACAGCTTCTTCATAGCCATCCTTAGTACCAACATTCTGAGGTATACCAGCAACAGTTCTCATGATCTCGGCGACCATATCATTCTTCATCAATTCCATCTCAGATCTGAAATCTGATTCACCTTCTCTGTGATCCAGGATTCAATAGTATCACAAAGATCTGAAATAAATCTAGGGTCCAATCTTCTCAGAGGCATCCTTAAAGATAAGAGAAACCCTCTGCAACAAACCCTCACCGACCATCTTGTGACAATTTCCAAGTTGCAACAAGTTTGATCTCAACCTGTAACCTTGTAAACAACTAGGGCACAATTTCACAAGTTCAGTGCTTCGAATCTGCAATCCAAATTGTGCACAATCTCTACTCCAATAAGATCAACTTCGCAAGATCAGCCTTTCTAGGTCAAACTTCTTCTTCAACAAGATCAAACTTTCACTCCAGCGGGAACAAAACTTCACTCTGATACCACCTTATGCAGTCAAGGATGGTGGATCCAAATGAAGGACAATCCAACCTTGTAGCCAAAAGAATTACACAATGGAATACTCAACAAAATAGGCAACAACTCAATTGTTTCAATCAATTTGCATTAACATGCCCAGCTATAAGGCCTTCTGGGTTAGGGCCAAATACAAAATGACACAATTCTACAAGATCCACAACCAGATCCAATACTATCTCAGCTAGTTCAGCTCTGAAGACAATTAGAAGATGATGGAAACCCTAAGGTAGATCTAAACTTGAGCTCGCAAGCTTCCAAGCAATCTCCTTGTCTCCAAGTATGAAAACCCCCAACTCTGTTATATAGGACTATCAGATTTCAATCTCATCTGCAAGAACATCAAGAACTTTTCCACAACTTCGCCAACTCCAGCTTTCAGAACCTCAGATCTGACTCACCGAGTCTTCGAAGTCATGAACCTTTCTTTGCTCCCAGTTCTCTCCCAAATTTTTCCCCTAAACATCTACCCAAGCCCTCCTTAAATACTAATCATCAGCCACAAGTCGGCTAGATGAAAACCCTTAACTCCCCAAAATAATAATTAAATGCCATACAGGTCGGATTACAAATGTATACAAACATTTAATTATGCATGTCGGCCCAAGACAATGGCTACCAACAATTAATTCACCAATTCGGCTCACAAATCACACAGAACTCCAGTCAGTAAATTTGAACTATCGAGTGATAGTAAAATTACCGAGCATGCCAGGCAATGCCGACCACCAGTATTGACCGAGCATCGTAGACATGACCAAGAAACCATTTCACCGAGCACTAGAGACTACCGAGTTCCTTTAGTGACCGAGCTTCCTTCAATGACCGAGACCATTGATCAAGGCTGCAACTAAGTAAAACTGGCCAAAACACAAACACTCCATGCAGTTTACTGAGGACACAGGATGCCCCTGCCTTAACCTTGGATGCCCCTGCATCACTTGAGCCCTTGATGAAGAAGGGACAAAATAAAAAGCACATTAAGCCTCATGAGAGGGCTAGATAAGAGGAGTGGGGATAGGAGTTTCAAATTTGATACTCAATTCCCCGTCCTTATACTTCTGATAGGCTAGAAATGATTCATTCTACCAGCAATCCAGGGGCCCTACTAGAGGGCCAAAATGATCAAGGAGAAAGCCCCCTTAGGACACTAAGCAGTGGCAGAGTCCTATACCATGTGAATGGTTCCCTCATGGAGATACTTTAAGAACTTGTGCATGACCAAAGGGATGGCTCCCATAGAGGCCAACCACATAATACCCAACTTGACTTGAAATAGGTCTAATTCGGGGATCACAACAAATGTCGAAAAGACCACCTTGGGTCCTACCTGCACCATTAAGGTTGTGAACCTCAAAAGGGGAAGTGACAACCCATCATGCATCTTGATGGTGGAGGCACACTCATTAGATATTGTAGGGTTCATGTCGTTGACAAAGATGACCTGCTTTATGATAACACCAAACTAGCATGTAGGGTCAACTGAGATGCCTCTATTAAAGACACTGGGATATAAAGAGAAGGATCTCCATTATACGGCTCATCTAGAGGAGTGAATTTTATATTTGTTTCCAAGACCCTCCAAGTATGTGGTGATATAGGAGTGATAGCCACCATCCCTTCGAATGGACTGACACTTAGAAAATGGAAGGATTTGATAAATAGGTCCCTAGTTCACGTCAAATTGACCAAAATATGGAGAAGGAAAAGTACACTAACCTTAAGAGTAGTTAAAGTTTCAATGGATGAACTATCCCTTGTGCCACCTCACTTTTACTAGCTCTTTGGTGAGCCAAGGATCAAGACACTAATATCATAAAGAGAATTAATAAATTAAGACAGTAAGTGTCAAAATTGTCAATAGCTTCTAACTGTTAACTTGAAATGATATTATGATTATAGAAAATGAAAGAGAAAATCACAGATACTGAACACTGAAACTAACATGCCCACTGCCTCAAACACTCATGTGGATTGAGGACAACAACACAAAAGCAGGATGCATGCATAGTGTGTGTTTATCCTATATAGACAAAGGAGATATTTTGGGGAATGAACCTTGAGAAAACTAAAATAACAATGTTAACTAATATGCGGAAAGAAAAGAACAAAAATGCAAAAAATAAATGAATAGAAGTGTGATAAAATGATGAGAATGATAAAATAGACTCATTGTCCAAGTAAGATCACAATGATATTAACGAAGCTTGCAAAAAGTTATGATCCTTCCTCCAACAAACTTGTGCACACACGAAAACAAAGAAAAAAATTTGGGTGGTTGTTTGGAGACCTACCTCAGTCAAATCCCTACTTTGGTGTTTCCACCTCCATAGAAGCCAATATAGACATGATAACGACAATGATATATAACTTTATAGAAAATAGACAACAAAGATAGTGATATTGAGCGATGAAGAAATATTGATATTCTATCTAGAACACAAAAGTGAATGAAGTGGAGAGACTCCCTTCAAGATTGAAAAGCTTGAGTTCACTAAAATTGAAGCCAGGTGACGAAGTTAATCAAACCAATATGTTGCAAGTTGTCCCAAGATAGTGAGAAACTTAAAAATATAATGGAAGAGTTGTGTATACAAAGAATGCTAAGAGAGAATGACCAAGAAGGCCAAAATGGGGCTCAAAATAGGATTATAATGGTTGGAAGTTGAATCTAGGTTTCATTGGTCAGTTAAATCAAGTGTTACATTTCAAGGTGGTATTTTTTAATGCCTCAATAGCACTCTACACATCTATAGACAAGTGTGTGTCATACAAACATCTATGTAGCACACACACGTCTTAGGTCATCTAGGCTATGTGACGAAGATTCTAAGTGGATGGTGACAAGGTGAGATGAAGTGTTATGAAGGATGTCATAGAATTTTGTGTTTAGCCTAAGGTAGGGACATTGCCAAATTGCAAATTACACCGAGGGGCAAGTTTGATACATTATAGATAGATGCCTTGCATGCAAGGATCAGTGATACCCAAGCCACCCTTCTCCTTCAGGAATATACATTGGACCCAGAGGTGGCAATCATGCCTTTTTTATTTTCCCATTAGACCAAATAAAATTATGAATGATTTAGGTTAGTTAACTATAGAAGGTTTTTGAGGGCTACGACAAACAGGAGTTGTAGACACAATTAGTCAAGAGAATTTTACTAGCCACTTGTAAACACCCAGGCATAGACAAAAACTAGTTCATCTAGGCCAACAATTTGAGTTTAAATTATTTGTTTAAAAACCACCTCCATGTGTCTTTCAAGAATACACATATTCCAAAAGGAATGCCAATTTATCTAGTAATGGATCCATGTTTTATCTCTTTCCACTCTTTTGGAATGCATCGTAGATAAGGGTTGGAATGTCATTTGAAACTCAATTTTGTAAATGACTAACTTGGAACCCAAGACAACACAATAATAATCAAGGATGTCACACAAACTACTAACATCTTCAACTATATTTTGAATAAAAAATTGTATGATATCATTGGTGAAGTGGGAGTTAACCAATTATCATGTTACCAAGGAGAGAGATGCCATGAATGAGATAATTTGATTGGGCATATGATGCAGAGATATTCAAGAGCATCAACTATGAGGATATAAAGGAACAAATCTAGAGGGAAATCTTCACAAATGGATTTTTTGAGGAGGAATTACATGAAGAGGGCTCCTTCAATAACAATCTTCCATTAGCATCCATGAACAACATTTGAACATGGGCACAAAATTTTGGACCAAATCCCAACCATTGAAGTATTTCAAGGACAAATGGTCATCTTATACAATAATAAGCCTTATTAAAATCAAGTCCAATTATGAAGGCATCTATAAAAAAAATTTATGCTCATTCAAATTATTACCAAACTAGCACCAAGTTATCTAAAATAAAGTTGCCTAATTTTCTCCAATCTAACAAGTTCTAGTGTGATGGGTATGATTATTTTGGCTAACGCTTTAGTTGTGATCTAATATGATGTGTTGAGTAATGTAATAGTGCACCATTCATTCACATAATCTTGTTGTTTCCCTTTGGGAATAAGCTTGATAAGACATTGGTTAATAATAGCTTATAGGAGCCCTATTTCAATGCCCTCAAGGTAAACATTGTAGAAATCCTCCTTGACATGAGGTGAAAGTGTGCAAAATAATTCAACTACAATGCCATCCAAATCTTAGCTCTTCTCCAATGCTAAATTGTACCTATCCTCCTCAATCTCATCCAAGGAGGATAGTGATCAAGACAATTGCTAATTGTGTTGAATTTTGCAAGGAATACAATTTGCTAAGTTGCCTTCTAAAATAGGAATTAAGGGGTCACTATTTGAATCCTCAATAAACAACTATTTATAATGTTCATAGAAGTTTTTCATGATCATATTTTGGTTGTTCTATAGTAATCCATCAACAAATTTAGTAGTGGAAATGTATTCCCTTTTGTGTTTATGATTAAGGAGAAGAAGACTTGGTGTTCTTATCACCATCTTTCAACCATTGTAAACGGGCCCTCAATTGAACACCTTTGCCCTTATAAGTAACTGTTAGAATTATTTAGAACAATAGAGAGGGATGGTGAATCATTTGTTCTCAAGTCCAGATGTACCAACTGAACTTTTAAACACTTCAACAATCTCAGATCTAATCACCAATTCAACTCAGTCTCTAAAGTATATACCAGAAACATATAACATGCATTCCATTGTCCAAAAGTAATTAACTTGCAGAATATAACAACATTAACATAAAAACATTTACACAAGTATAACACCAGGATTTATAGTGGAAACCCAACTTTGGGAAAAACCACTTTGTAACATGTTTCTGATATTTTCACTCTTCTACAGTGAGCTCTGTGAAAATCTAACCTTGGTAAAGGTTTACAAACACACTGCTAGGTGTGACCCTGTTAAAGGACTTAAACACTTTGTCAAAAGTGACCTGGTTAAAGGATTTAAGTACATTCCATTAGAATGCCACCTTGATTAAAGGATTTATACAATGACTATTAAGTCAACCTTGATTAAAGGATTTAGACTGATACAATGGTTAGAAAGTAATAGTAGTTTCTAATCTAAAAAACATACAACTCACTTTGCAAATAACAAATCCACTTCGCACATATAAGTTGATTTACTGACTAAGCTCCATTTCCATCTCCATCACTGATCTGCTCATAATTCGCTTCAAGCAATCACAACTTTGATCAACTCCTTCACAATTTCACCTTCGGCCTTCTGCTTAGACTTATTAGTCAATAACATCAACAACTTCAACCCATGTTGTAACCTCATGATTAGGTTTTCCTTTATACCTCTTCGATTAGGTAGATCCATCTTTTGTTGCTTAATCTCCTCTGTAGATCTTAGGTTTAGGTCAGATTCATTGAATCCTTCCATCATTTATGTTCTTCATCCTTCCTTTTAGATACATCGTCAAACTTCTCTTTGAATCCATAATGAAATGATTTACCATGCATTAAATTCTCCATACAATCAATTAATAAAATCAACATGATTTACATATCCCAAGAATTCAACCATGTCGGCTAGGAATCTCAATTCTTTCTCCAAATGTAAATTACTGACACTCGATCAATACTGTGTTCTTCTCCTCGGTCATCACTGCGTAACTCGGTCATCTCTACAAACTGTCTTCCTCAACAAATATTGTCACTCCGCAATTTCCTGTTGCTCGACATAAACTGATGTTCGGTCAACACTAAATTTACTTAGCATATATTGGTGCTCGGTTGACACTAAACATCACTTGGTTTAAACTAGATTTCTACACTTTTTCTCGGTTAAGCCTACCTCTTCAATCTTTCTTCATACTTAGATAAATAATACATTATCTTATCAATGTGCCAACTAATCAAGTACCCATTCAAGTATCGAATAACTCAACATTTCCTTAGGTTCTCTTGTTATCTCATTTCCCTAATCCTCATCAATCAATAGATATGGTACTCTCCTAGATAGCAAATGTCTCACCAATTAAGGTTTGACATCAATGACAATATAACAATTGTTTCAATTGTAGTTTCCAACAATAACTAGTTTGCAAAGCAAGCTTTTAATGAAAACAACTATTTGGTGTAGATGGTTGTGTAGAATATTGTCTAGTTGTTTCGTTCTTTAAACAAGTTAATTTCTCAATTCATTGACACTTAGCTACTACTCACCTTCCAAAATATTGGGAAATTAGTACAGAGAGCGATTTTTCTTTCCCACTAATAGATCCATCTATCATTTAAAGTTTACATTCAACTTTCCTTGTATCTAGGCCATCAATACATTCATACTTTTGAAGATGGAAGATGTTCAATTTGTATAAGGGATCATTAGGAAGGCCATTGACACTAATAGTGGATAAATGTGTGGGATTGGTATAAAAGAGTGGTAGCCAAATCAAGATGGACTAGTGTCCTTGTAATGTGCCCTTTTTGAAATAGTATTTAACAATAAGGAATAATAATAATAATATTAAAATATAAAAGAATAAAGTTAATATAACTAAAATTTAGTTAAGTTTAATGAATGGTCAAAAGGCATGAAATGAAAAGTTGTAACTCCCTCAAACATGAGATATAGAAGGGAGGAGATCTTCATTTGAAAGGGGGTATGGAGGAAGCAAGAGAGAAATGAGCATAGCAATCAAGGAAGGATGAGTGGAAGAGGAATGGGACAGAATAAGGAAATGAATCTTTCAAAAGCTAGCAATGATGAAGGGTTGACTCTTAGAAATGAAAGTAATTATGAAAGGTTGTGACTTGCTGAAAAGGTGGAAATGATGAAGGATTGTGACTCTTTTAAAGGGTGGTAATTTTGAAAGGTGGTGACCATGGCAAAGGGTAGACATGATGAAAAGGTGTGACTCTCCCTCACATTGGAAGATATAAAGGGAAGAAGGATCCATTTAAGAACATCAAAAGGGAGATAAATTTGGGGATTGATTATGAAGGGTAGTGACCCTTCCACCCATAAAGTATAAAGGATAATTCATTCCAAGCATTGAAGGATGACTTATCAATAATCACTCATAAATCATTCCAAACAAATCCTTCATCCACCAATTATTAATCACTCAAGATATCAAGATAAAAATCAATCAACAAGATCAAGAAAACAATCATCATATTCACATCAATCATCACTTAATCTTTTGATCAAGAAAACAACCAATTCAACAATCAAATCAGCATGCATTCAATCATCTTTCACTAATATGTCAAACCAACATTTGGTACATCATCACTCATTAATCATCTAATCAATAACCTCTTGAACATCAGTCACCCATACCTAGAAGAAGGAAATCCCAAAAGGGGAAAATCAATTTGGGAGAAATATAAAGCTTGACCAAGTGATACATCTTCCACAAAAAAAAATTTCACAACAATTTCTCCATGTAGACCAGTGTGGTCTATAAGAGCCCATTTTACACATGATAGGATCATGCAAACCTAAGGAATTTCAGACAAGGGTCCAACCTTCAAATTCAAGTTGTGGCAACCAAGAGTGGCTATCCCATCTACAATTATAAGGGTGTTCTACCATGTTGAAATATTCTCGAATAATCCATTCATCAACAAGAAAATGTGTGTAACCATTCCCACACACCAAGTAGCTCTCTTGGGTGAAGAGTTGGGGCCATAAATGGAGTAGAAGCTTAGAAATTTTCCTTGGATGAAGGTGGTAACCCAAACACAACAATTGTTATGGTCAATTCCAAAAGAAATGATTGACTTAGCAAGCCATGCTACAAGACCCAACCTCAAGGTGGCTAGTATGGAAAAAGTGGGCCTCTTTTTGATAATAGTGAGTGAAACATCAAGATGGTTATGACTAACTCTAACTTCCAAACGCATTTAGATATGTATGTTTGTTTATGATAGATTGTTTAACATGATATTTATGAGAAAGGATTGGAAATTGCCTCACATTCCATGATTGTATGGGACTATCCATCGAGAGGCAAGAATTTCCTCATCCGTGAGGATTATTAAACTAATTAGATATCATGCTCTATTTTTACACATTATTTGAATTATATTTTGTGTTTTTGCTCTAGAAATATACAAAAGTTGAATTCTCAAATTGGCCTCTCTTGGACACAAACTCATTCTTTGCAAGCCTATGGAAAGTCATCCCTACCATGATAGTATGGGGGATATGGTGGGAGAGAAATAAAGGAATATTTAGACATGAAAGAGCACAACTAGAATTTGTATAAGAAAGAACTGAACTCTCTATCTCTAAACCAATTAATGAATATGTCCAGAGATTATAAAACATCAAATATGTCATCACAATCGAGGATTCAAAGATATTGAGAGCTTGGCCCCACATTAAATTACCATTCCAAGGAGTATTACTCCATGCTCCAATTCTGGAAGTAAAATCATCAAAACATAAAAATGCATACCTCTCCCCGAAGGACGGGTGAAATTAAATTTTGATTGAGCAACAAGAGAGAATCCAAGCAAATCGGGAGGTGGAAGTGTCATTCGAGACCATTTGGGGAAGGTTAAGCAAGGAGGATCATTTAGATTAAAAGATGGCACAAATAATATTGTAGAAGCTAAAGCATTATATCAAGAACAAATTCTAGCATCCTCCCTTAAAATTAGTAAATTACAAATAGGAGACTCCCATGTTATTATAAATGTGTGTCAAAAAGAGAAAAGCAATCACTAAAAGCTTGATTATATCCTAAAACAAAGATGGTGTCTCCTACAATCCTCAGAGAATTATGACTTAATGCACTATTATAGAGAGGGAAATAAACTAGCGGATTGGTTGGCAAATGTAGGATGTGACAAAATGGAATCCTCCAAATCCTTTTCACATCAAGATATTCTAAATACTAGTCAAGGTCTTCAAATTTTGAATTTGGAGCAGCCCTAAATGTAAAGAGACCATAAATTAGAAGGGTTGCATATGGTTTATCAGGAGTAGTGTTAAGAAAAAATAAGCCTTTAACTCTAGAATAAGCAAAAGATTTTGTAATCCATTATTGAGGATGCCACCTCCCTAAAGTATCCCCTCTCTGCACAAGATCTATTGTTTGTTTAAGGAGACTTATATTCTAATGCTCATGTATATTGTGTAGGTTCATTTTAGTTTAAAAGAAGGAATTCATCTTTTTGTATCAATAAATAGCAAATAAAGTTGTAGAGTCCAAAATGAAATAGTTGTAGAGAGTTCTCAATGATACAATTGCAAATACATTGAAATAACAACAACAAGGATACGCACCATTGAAAAATAGTGATCAAAGGTAGATTCAACACTTAGCGTAAAAACAAAAGGCCAAGGATTTATGTGTAGGTCAAAATTTATGAGATGCTGAAAGGGAAGAGGGATTCACAATACAAAGTGCTTGGCATTCCTAGGAAGCTTCATCAAGGATCAAGGAGACCATATGGTTATCCCTGCAATGCATGAAATCTTAGTAGCCTTGGATGGGAACACAACCCTATCGAAGATCAAAGAGACCTAAAATTGTCTCTTCAATAGTAGAAGTTTTCAATGAATATAGGCTCGCCATATTTTGTCACTATCCAAGCTTGACCAGAGTTTAAAGAGACAGAAAAAAATGTCTCTTTGATGGTTGATATGCCTTTGAAACCTGTTGTCTGACCAAACCACATCAAGGATCGAGGGGACCAAAGAATTGCCTCTTTGACAAGCTAAGTCTCTTCAATGGAGTCTGACTCTCCTCTTTAATTATCACATCCATCCATCGAGGATCAGATAGACAAAAAAATCCATCTCTTCGATGAGCGATAAAGCTAAACAGCAAAATGGGGTATAGATAAAAGGGATTTCCTAGCATGGGGGTCTAGTTGGCAAACAGTAACAGCCAACTCCATAAATATCAAATGGATTGCAAAGGGAAGTCGTAAGCTTCCATAATTAAAAAAGAAAAGACACGTTATGGAAAACACTGATCAAAGCCATGAAAATTTCATCGAAAATCAGCTAGATGATAGCAAGACAATGTTGGCAAATTTAAGTTGTCATTAGTGAAGTTAGATGCAAACATCATTCCCACCAGTATAGGTACACCGATAGATCACTCATATTACTTTATAGGCACTGGTAGACTAAACAGAGTAGATGCATCGATAGATCTAAGAGAGTACATAGTACCAATCATATAGTGCATACAGGGGATGAACCAGATATAAGATTAATATTGATCGAGTGCATAATAATCTACACCAGATTATGCAGAGCTGTCTGATTTAAAATTAGATTATACGGAGCATCCATCGTTTAGAACTGGAGTTAGCTTTTTAACAGGAGTTAGTTTTATTTCTATGCGAATGTTTCAAGGTAAACTCAAGATCATCTCGCAAATCTTTTTTCTACATGATTTTTAGGTGAGTTTACAACTTGGTGGTTCTATGAGTTAGGGTTTAATAAGATTAATTTATTATAAATACAGGTCATAGGACACAAAAGAATTGTTGTTTAATATACAAAGAAGGGGAGAGATATCTTCTGAGAGAAGCTACGATCATAGAGGTGAAATGCAGAAAGGAACAACAGCCAGGCAGAACAGGAAGGTCAACGAGTATGATCTAATCAGACAGAGAGTGTCAATTAAGATCATTGCTTTTATACTGTAAAAGCATATTCAAATCCCTCTATCAAGGTGAACCCTGATAGGTTCTTTGTATAAATCCTTTAACCAGGTAGCATCTTAGTTGATCTTGAAAGTCCTTTAACAAGGCGGATCCTAACAGAGTCAAGATCTTAACCGATCTTCTACCAAATCTCTTTACCGGGTAGCACTCTTGCAAGTGCTTTGTAAGCTCTTAACCAGGTATCTTTATTACCGCAATACTGAAGTTGTGAGCTCTATCTCACCGTGGTTTTTTCCTTGTAACCGAGGGTTTCCACGTATATATGATGTGTTGATCTGAGTATTTCTATTTCTATTTTTGAATGGTTATTTACACTCTATTTATTATGCAAGAATCTTTATACAAGGTTTAATTGAAGATAGAAATAGTATTTACTGATTCACCCCCCTCTTAGTAACCGATTAGTAATAACAATTGGTATCAGAGTAGGTTCTCTTAGATATAAAGCTTAACCGCTCAAGAAAAAAATCATGAAAGGTTACAAGTATCAGAAGCAGCTTGAGGAAGCCAATGACATCATTGCCTGTCTTGAAAATAGGCTAAGAAGGTCCCTTGCTAAAAAAAAGGAGTTGTCTCTGCAGTTGAGTGAGAGCAATGAAACAATTGATGAACTCTCTAGTCAAAGTGGATTAGATAAATCTTAGGAGGCAATCTTTGAGCTCATGGAGAGAAACCAAATCCTAACCAATCAGATCTCCAACCTAAAAAGGGAGCAAGAAGATAATGCCCTAAGAATGATTGAACTAATTGAGAAAAAGAAGAAAGCTGAAGATGAAAGGAACACTGCAGTTAAATCACTAATAGCCTCTGAGAGAGCAAGAAATCCGGTTGAAGAAGCTGTAAAGAAAAGTGATCTTTTCATTCTACAACTTCAAGAAGACATGCAAATAGTCACTCAAGAAAATGCCAACATGCAAAAGATTTGGCATGATAAAGATGATGCATGCAAGAGGTTGGCAATTGAGTTGTATCAACTGAAGGAACAGATGAAAGAACTCGAAGAAAGGAATGAAACCCTCAGAAGATACAATGAAAGCTCAATAAAGCTTGATGGGAAACTAAAATCTCAAAGAAAGCACAAAGATCCCACGGGACTTAGATTCACCAGACAAGACACCAAGGAAATCGATGAGTCATCTGGAGCCAACAAAAGCAAGAAGGAAAAAGAGAAACCGGTAGAACAAAAGAGTAAAAAGAGCTTCAACACTTCTTGCAATCACTATGGAAAACTGGGCCATAAAACAAGTAACTGCAGAAATGCAACGGTAAAGCCAACCAACAGTTACTACAAAAACTATTACAAGTATGGCCACAAGACCATTGAATGCTAGTCTCGACGCACAAGTGTGTCCAATAGACGCAAGAGAAGCCTCAAGGGCTATTGCTACGCATGTAACAAGTTTGGACACAAAGCTGATGAATACATATCCAAAACAATGGCATTCAGATCCCCACCGAAACAGATATTCTCTAAAAGGAATAATAACCAAAGCACAAGCAACTTTGCTAACTATGGGATGCATAGTCATAATGACTCCTGGTGTAAATCACCTAACAAAAGAAGGATAAATTTATGGAAGGCAACCGGGATAGTCTATTACACCTGCAACAAAGTTGGACACCTGGCCAAAGATTGTAGGAATCGATCAATGAACAAAAGAAAAGGAGCGGTCAAACCGGTGATGAAGACCTCATCTTCCAATGAGACGAACAATAGAGGAAAAAAAATTGAGAAAGAAGTCAAGAAGATTTTGGTTCAAGAAGGAATCAAAGAGCTCCGCTAAGGAGAAGACTAGGGGAAGATCATCATCTGGTGATGGTGATATCTCTTCAACAAACTGAGCCTAAAAGGTTTAGAGGGAACCGATAGCCCATCTACTATTCCCGGTAGGACTGGTGAGCAACAAATTGTTGGAGATTTGTCAACAGGTCAGTACTGACTGTATGTTTGTCATTGATGACAACATATGGTAAGTAGCATACGTGGAAGACTTATGAAGTTATCTTTCAGTATATGTTGCATGGACATGTTATCATCATGATATCATGGGCGTAGAAGTTAACTATTAGTACAGACAGTTATATAGCAGCTTGTGTCAGCAATGTTCCTAACAGAGTAAGAGGCTGTGCTCTGTGTATGGTTGTTCGTATAGTTATCATGGAGCCTTGCGCGCTTGGATATATGTTGAAGACATTAGTGATGTTACATTCATGGACGTAGAGTTTGATGATTAGTAGAAGTGAAGTTATGCAGTCGCTATTCACCAATAGCAATTTCCTGTGTTTGTTTAGAAGAGCCAATAGAGATTATATTGGTTCTGGAGTTGCGTCTATCCTTTTGGTATGCGCCCTTGGATTTAAACTTGGAGAAGAGTTAGTGATGTTCAGTTAAGAGTTCATGAAGTAATTTAGCTTGAGGAGAAAGATACAGTTATTTTGGTAGAGCTGACAGTGTGTAGCATGCGTCTACAATTATCTTATTAGACAGGTCCCAGAATGTGTTACGTGCTTAGTAGAGCCAACTGAATTATTATTGGACTTTGTTATGACTTCTCTAATATGATTTCAAAGTGGTTCTAACAGGCCGACTTGATTATATCATTTAGAGAAAAGATATTTATAGGCAGTCATTTTTTATTGCTTGAGTGTGGTTCATAGTTGATTGTGAAGAGAAGAGCAGAGTGTGTGAAGTGTTGAGCCATCAGAAGAAGGTCTATGTGACCAAGTAAAGTGTGTGTGCTATACATTGGAACTGATCCAGACAGCAAGTCTAAGCGCAGTTCACCAAGATCTAGATATAGTGTGTATCTGTTATTCAGAAGGTTGAAGCTTTCGCACCTTTGAGCAGTGTTCTCTCAGACAGTGCGTCCTCTCCCCTAACAAGGACTATTGTAAAAGACTCCTAACAAGGTCCGACCCTTGACCAGGTCTACTGTACTAAATATATTATAAAGCAAATCCTAATAGGGTTAAAGATCTTCTAACAAGGATCATAATACACTAGTGCAGACTATTAGTGGGTGTCAATTCCCATCGGGGTTTTTACCTATTTGGGTTTCCCCGTAACCAAAATATTGGTGTCGTGTTCAAGTGTTCTTTCATTGTGTTTATGCTTTATGTTTAAGTATACTTAATTGGATAAAGAATTGAAACTTGTAGATAACTGATTCACCCCCCCCCCCTCTCAGTTATCTCTTAGGACTATTCCTAACACAAACTCACTAAGTCAGTAAGTAAAACCAAATAGGTAAGCATTGATCAACCACGGTTTGTTCAATAGAGAAAATCCTGAATACCGGTTAGGGAAAAAGGAAAGAAAGGTTAGATAAGGTAATTAATGCTATATCCGTTAACAAATAGTTACCATTTGGTAATTACCGTTATGACCTAATTCTATATAAACAAAGGAGGATTACTCATTGTCTTTTACTTTGCAATTTGTGATTTACAATTTTTTATGCTTGAGTAATATTCTCGTGCTTTGAGCATCGATAAGATACTACTGTAAGACCAATCAAGCTACTTTCTGTGTAAATCGGTTGATAAGAAATGGCATCATCATCCTCCATTGTCAAGCTGATCAAATGAAACCTAGTCGACCAACCTATCTACGACATTATGGCAGCTCAGAACAGGGAAAACAACATGTCTGGTGCACTATCTTCTGTGCCAAATGGAGTCCTCATGACTGAAGATGTCACGGCCTTCATTCACGCCAAGCAAGAAGAACTGGGTGAGACCTTCATCCAAAGCGAGTACCTCTCGCTATGCACAGACAGAAAGCTTCCAGACAAATACGTGAAGCTGGTGTTGTCTGGACTAATCAACGGAGTCTACTACCTAACCATCTTCTGACCAGAGTGGATTTGACTGGTTCTCAGTCATGTACATGAACCTGGATTCTGACTCGCAAAAGGAGCATACAATCAAATCACCAAGGAGGACCTGCATAGAGTGACCGGGTACAACAACAAAGGGGAACCTCTCACCCTAAGAACCATCTCCAACGTCATGGTCGCCAAGTTAATAAATTGAAGTCTGACAGTCGGTTAATGACCATCAATGACATCGAAGATGGACTTCGATTCGCATCGGTAGTAATAGGCTACAAAATCTATCAATCCAGCAACCTGAACAACATACCGGAAGGAGCCATTCATGCCGCTCACCGGATCATGCATGACAACACCCAGTACAATCTTTGTGGAATGCTATGAGGTCAAATATTTGAAAATTTGAAAAAGCTCGGCATTGCATAGAAAAAGTTCCTAAAATATGGAATCCTACTGGTATGCTTATTCTTCTACTATCAGAATTATTTTTTGGGAATAGGCAAGGTGACATGGGATACTGATAGACTGGTAATGATACAGATCAGTGACATGGCAAACAAACTGGGAAACTAGTTTAGTAAAATTATGAATGAGTGCTTTGAGGCATTCCAATTGAGGACGCACGCCAGGGAAAGAGTTCCATCAACTATTGTGGACTCCTACAAAGATGAGGTGTGTTTTCTGGTGACCACTGACCACTGCATCATTCAAGCTGTAGAACTAAGAACTGAGTACGCACCAGAGCTCAGTTACGAGATCTCCTCCAAGAAAGCCAAGGCATATGCAGATGCCTTACAAGAAGCTGACCTAGATCTCTTTGCTTACCGGTTTGGGACCTTTGAAGAGATTCAGGAGAATCTGAAGAAAAGGCACCAATTAGGAATGTATATGTGAACAAGACCCCCACACCAAAGAAGAAATAGATGACAGATCAACCCAAAGCTCAAAGGAAACGAGCACAAGATGCGACCAACGCTCAAGGGGAAGAAACTAAAGGAACGGAAACTGAAGACCCAACTCCTCTAGTTCACAAGAAGAAATCTGCTAAATCGATGAAGGAAGATGCACTGAGAGCAAGAAAGCCCACAATTGATGAATACATGGAAGCATTAAAGAATTTAGGTGGTATGGCTTCAGTAGGAAGGAGGTATGATCTAGCGAATGAAGAAGACATGAGGAAAATAGAAGAAGCGATAGTCTACTACATTCATAAATTCAACCTTACTCCTACCGAACTTCATAAGGTCGTCCCTGACGATCTCCAAGAAATTTTTGAACCAAGATAGAAAGCTTCAATGGAAAGAGAAAAAGAGCTAAGGATTAGGGCTCTGCTTGAGGTTCAGAATCATCTCACTCTGGACGAGACCACCCATCAAGAAGAATTGCACAAGAAAAACTTCCTGATAAGAAAGAGAATAACTCAAATGCTTGTTGGTGAAGCTGAAAAAGTTCACGGGGAAGGTGTGGCAACATGGACAAAACTTCTTCAGACCCAACAAGAAGAAGAAGAAGCATACCAAAGGACCACTGAGCCATTAGTCATTGATACCGAAAAGGGAAAAGGAGTACTGGGAGCAAAAGTACCGATTAAAGAGAAGATTCCTAGCAGACCAGCCATCGTCGACATCACTGATGATAGAGGTAGTGATCAGGCTCCACCAACCATTCTTGTTTCTCCAAAAAAAGGTAAGGCTTGCACCATGACTGTTAATGATATAGTAGATGAAGTAATGGATTTTGGACAAGTAGTCAATGTGGCTAAATGGTATTGTGTGTTAGGAGAGCAAGATAAACAAGCAATAATAGTGGCTCTGTTGGAAACCTTCTTGGATTACAATAGAACTCCAAGAGACTACGGGTCTAAGTTTCCCCCTAAACTAAATACAAGACAAATGAAAAAATGGAGAACTGGTCTAGGCTCCAACACTAGAATTGCTAAGGAGACATTGTCACAGGTCAAACTTGATCTTAGTGAAGACACTACCAAACTTTTGATAGAGGAAGCATCAATGAATTTGGATACTAGAAATAGGGTTGCCAAGATAATAAATGGTTATGAGAACGAAGTCTATAAAGAGACACTAGATTTCTGGAAACAATATGATTTTAGTGCTCTCAAGGAAACAGGTCCACAAGATGAACCTAGGAAAGAATAGGAACCACCGGTTCAATTCACTGCTCGTGAAGAACCTACAACTGATGAACAAGAAGTTCCTAAGGAACAATTCACATCAAGTGAACAAGTACCAGGAGAGTCATTGGTCAAGATGACTACTGACAACACCACATATGGCGAAGAACACATTGCTATAGGTGAGCTACATACAGTTGAGGAGCAGCACTCAAATCCACCACCAGAACAAGAAGCCCCACTAGAAGAGAAAGTGCAACAGGAAGAGGACGCACAACCAGAAATAAAGGTACTACTGGAAGGGGAAGTACAGCAACATGTAGAAAGATTGGTACAAGAGGTCCTACCAGAAAATATGGCTCAACCAGAGGATTTGGTAATACTGGAAGAGACAACACAACCAAGAAATGAAGGAAGTCAAGAACAACAGAACAAACAAGAACAAGAGCAACTGGTATAGGAGCCAAAGAAAATGGAAAAGGTAGATGTTCCAAGCTCATCCTCATCTAAGAGGAAGTTAACCTTTGCAACAGACAAAGAAGCCAAGAAAAGAAATCCTAGCGAGACTGTGGTTGACATAAGAAAAATGTCAACTAGGTAACTAACGGAGTTGACAAAGAGAAAATAGGACATGGTTCTCACAAGTGTAAAGAACATCTTGTGCAACTTTGTACCGGATGCAGACATTGATGAGGATGAACCTGTCATTGATGAAGATGAACCTATCATTGATCAATTGAAGATTTTGGCAGAAGCAATAAGAGAAGATGTCACCAATCCGGAGACAATTGTCATTGATCACTATGAGAAGAAGAGAATAGAAATTCTCCAAAAGCAGGTTGAAGAAATAAAGGTAATTGTATCAACTAACTTAAGGGTACTTCAACAACAGTTACAAGTTGCAGGAAGTCTGATGACTAGGACTTCAAATTTTGATACTTTTGTGCAAGATATCACAGAGAAGTCATCTAAGACTTCTGAAGACATAAGAGATCTGTCTCCCAGTTCAACATACAGAACACATCTGCAACCTATTTCAGCAGAGAAATGACTAGCCTAGCTCTCATTCTGAGAAAGGCATCTGAAGAGAAAACCAAGCGAATCCAAGATATTATTGGATTTCAATTATTTCTAGCCCCCACTTTTGATTTAATGCAAAGGACTGCTAAGAAGCTGAGAATCTAATCAGTGAATTGGCCTACAAAACTATAGAGGACATGGAGAATATTATTGTATCGCTGAAAGTAGCACAATAAATATAGAACATGTCACCAATCAATGGAATCCCTTTCTTCATACAGCAAAGAAAGTATACAAGGACATCTTCACAAAGTTACAAATGTAAACTAGTCAGTACCGCATAACTCTTTGTCCTATGAAGGCAAAAAGGGGAAGAAGACATTAGGAAAAAGGGGAGAAGTTCAGAAAGGAAGATCAAAAAGGATACAGAGTTAATTCAAAGCTATAAAGTATAAGGCAGCACAAGAACAGGGGAAGTCTACAGACAGAAGAGCTGAAGCACACACACAGGTAGTCTACAGGACAAGGAATTAACTGTGATGAGTGAGTGATGTTTTGCCACCAATGACAAAGGGGAAGATTGTTGGCAAATTTAAGTTGTCATTAGTGAAGTTAGATGCAAACATCATTCCCACTGGTATAGGTACACCGATAGATCACTCATATTACTTTATAGGCACCGGTAGACTAAACAGAGTAGATGCATTGATAAATCTAATAGAGTAGATAGTACCGGTCATATCGTGCATACAGGGGATGAACCAAATATAAGATTAATACATGTCAAGTGCATAATAATCCACACAGGATAAGGCAGAGCTGTCTGATTTAAAACCGGATTATATAGAGCATCCACCATTTAGAACTGGAGTTAGCTTTTTAACAAAGTTAGTTTTATTTCTACGTGGATGTTTCAAGGTAAACTCAAGATCATCTCGCAAAGCTTTTTGTTGCATGATTTTTGGGTGAGTTTATAGCTTGGCGGTTCTATGAGTTAGGGTTTAATAAGATTAATTTCTTATAAATATAGGTCATAGGACACAAAAGAAGTGTTGTTGAATATACAGAGCAGGAGAGATATCTTTTGAGAGATGCTACGATCATAGAGGTGAAAGGCAGAAAGGATCAATAGCCAAACAGAACAAGAAGGTCAACATGTATAATCTAATCAGACAGAGTGTCAATTAAGATCATTGCTTTTATATTGTAAAAGCATATTCAAATCCTTCTATCAAGGTGAACCCTAATAGGTTCTTTGTATAAATCATTTAACCGGGTAGAATCTTAGTTGATGTTGAAAGTTCTTTAACAAGGTGGCTCCTAACAGAGTCAAAATCTTAACTGATCTTCTACCAAATCTCTTTACCAGGTAGCACTCTTGCAAGTGCTTTGTAAACTCTTAACCGAACATCTTTATTACTGCAGTAGTGAAGTTGTGAGCTCTATCTCACTGTGATTTTTTCCTTCTAACTGAGGGTTTCCATGTATATATGATATGTTGATCTGAGTATCTCTATTTCTATTTGTGAATGGTTATTTACATTCTATTTATTATGCAATAATCTTTATACAAGGTTTAGTTGAAGATAGAAATAGTATTTACTGATTCATCCCTCGCCCCCTCTCAGTAACCGATTAGTAATATCAAACAACAATAAACTTCAAGATAATGATTTCTCCAAATGATAGCTTCAACCTCCAAAGTTTGTTTGTAAATCTTCTCTATGATTGCTTTCTCATGTTTTTGCCAAGTTTTGGTTTCCCTAGTTCCTATATGTATTCTTATATTCCTATTTAATATATTATATAGACTTGTTACCTAACAGTCTCAACCGCACCTCTAAAATTTTTTCTCTTTAATCTGGTGAAGTAAACTTATAGCAGAAAAGCAAGTAGATTTAAGCAAATAATAATAGTAAGTAAACAATCACACAGTGACACCAGATTTATCACGTGGAAACCCAGTTATGGTGAAAACCATGGTGTGAGGAGACCTCACAAATTTTGTACTCTTCTGGAGTACACCTTGTTAAAAGTCTTCCTAGTTAAAGGATAAAAATGCACTTGTTAGATGCAACCCGGTCAAGGGATTTATTACAATACGATTGGTTAGTGCTTGCCTTGTTAGAAGACTTTGAGCACCTTACGAGATGTCACCCGGTTAAGGGATTTGATACAAGAGACCTGTTAGAGTCCACCCAAATACTAGGATTTAACTATTGCAGTTGCTAGAAAATAATAGAGATTGACCTTTTACAATTGGCTTTGCATAGCCTAATAAGATCTATGTTTGTCCTTAGCTGAGAATCGTCACCGGTCGCCACAAGTGTGTTCTCCACTACTGTTGTGCTTCTTTGCACACACTTCTTTCTCTACTTCTCTTTCTAATTTATCCTACCTTCTTTTGAACTTTTCAGGTTCACTTTTTTATCTGGCATAATGAAGGCAACTTCTATTTTCCTTGGACAGAAGAATATATAGGGTCCCGACCCTAATTGTGCTCATTAAGCATGACCTAACTCCAGATTTTCATCGGATTCATTGCTCAGTGGAGTATCGGTTTACTAGGGAAACATCTGATGCATCCCCTTGCTTTATCTAACTAATGAAGAAAGCAGTAGTTGTGTGTCAAGCAACTTTCCTTCATAGGAGATAACACTTTGTTTTAAAGCCACTGATCTCAGCTTTAAATCCTCCAGACTTGCCCCAATCTGATCGCCAGAAAGCCACTGATCTCAGCATTAAAACCTCCAGACTCGCTTCAAACAGATCGCCAGTTTAACTCAAAGACTTCCAGATTTAGAGCAGAAAATCTCAGTCAAAGAGTTAGTTGGAACAATTACTCTGACTATGACTTCCTCGGTTCAAGACCAGAGTCGTTAATATACCGGTTATGGTTGAGTTTAGTTCTTCATGTTGTGAACAGGTAAGAGTCCCTGTTCCTGTCCCTTTCTTGGCTTACCGGTTGCACCGTCCTTGGTTTGTTGTCCCTTTCTTATCTTATCGGTTGCACCATCCTCAATTGTATTATTGACACCAATTAGCTATTGCTTTATTTGTACTTGTCTACACCGGTTGTAGCACGGTCCTCAGTTGATGCTGGAATCCTCTTTTCCTTTAATATGTAGATTGCCCGGTGGCTAAGACTTTGTATAGTGACCGATGGTATTTGCATTCAGTCACAACTGTCTTGTATATTGACATCATTGGCCAAACCATCCCTCTTTCATATAGATCTCCTTGGTTCTGTAGACTTTATAGAGATGACAAATCTCTATACTCTATTTGTCACTCAATGACAACACTAGTACCAGTAGTAGGCTTTACCGGTTATCATCACTTAATGCCAACAATCTCCCCCTTTGGCATTGATGACAAAACTTTGATGGGCAATCACCTTACTGTACTTGTATCTTTGTACCACTGCAACTATTATAGTCCTCCGATTATTGCCAAACTCTCCCCCTTTTTGACAGTGATGCCAAAGGCTAGTCAGAGAGACTACCTTTGTCTAATCTGCTCCCCCTATGAGCAGCATTCCTTTTTCATCAGTCCAGAAAAGATGAGGCGTAACCCTCTGTTGAAGCACAATGAACTGATGACCACTTTTATAGGTTTACTGAAGATCATGAAGGGATATCACCCCTAGTTTACCTCTGAGATACTCAAAAGTACTCTGTGGTAATGACTTTGTGAAGATATCAGCAATTTGTTCCTTGGTGGGAACATACTCCAGTCTCACCTCCTTGTCTTGTACTAGCTCTCTCAAGTAATGATACTTGGTAGCAATGTGCTTTGTCTTGGAGTGCATAACAGGGTTTTTGGATATGTTAATTGCAATGGTGCTATCACAATAGATAGCTATCGGTTCAGGTATCTGTTCTGTAATTCCTTCCAGCAATTGTTTTATCCAGATCACCTATGTGCAATTGATTGTTGCAACAACATATTCGACCTCTGCAGTAGATTGGGATATACAGTTATGTTTCTTGCTTGTCCAAGAAACAATTCTTCCACCAAGAAAGAATGCACCACCACTTGTGCTCATTCTGTCATCAATGTTTCTAGCCCAATCTGCATCAGTGTATACTTTTACTTCGAATCCTCCCTTGTGAGGAAACCATAATCCATAATCCTCAGTTCCCCTTAGATTTCTGAAGATTTTCTTTATTGCTATTAGATGTGTCTGTTTGGGATTTGCAGAGAATCTTACCACTATGCCAACTACATGTGCAATGTCCAATCTACTGTGAACAGCATACTGCAGTTTACCTATCATGAACCGATACATTGTTTCATTCACTTCTTTAGCATCATCCTCCTTTGATAACTTGAGGTTAGTTATCATTGGGGTTCCAATCGGTTTAGAATCATCAAGTCCAAAGGTCTTGAGAATTTCTTTGACATACTTGGACTGAGAAATAAAAATTTCTTCTTTCAGCTGATGGACCTATAGTCCAATGAAGAATTTTATTGTGCCTATCATAGACATCTCAAATTATTTCTTCATCTCTTTAGCGAAGGCTTTTCTCATCCTGTCATCTACTCCAAAGATGATATCATCCACAAAGATCTCAGCAATCAGATTTTCATCTTTTTCAGTCTTGAGATACATATTGTTGTTGTCCCTGATTATTGTGAATCCTATGGTCAGAAGGTATGAATGCAACCTCTCATACCAAGCCCTTGGAGCTTGCTTAAGCCCATAAAGAGCTTTCTTCAGTTTACAGACCATTCCATCCTTATGTGCAGATGTGAAACCTTCTGGTTGTTCAATGTAGACTTCTTCCTCCAGTATTTCATTCAGGAATGCAGACTTAACATCCATCTGGTATACTTTGAATCCTTTGTGAGCAGCATAGGCGAGTACAATTCTCACTCCTAGTCTTGCTACTGGTGCAAAGGTTTCTCCATAGTCCAATCCAGCTTCCTAAGCGTATCCTTTGCAGACCAATCTTGCCTTATTTCTTGTTACTTTTCCATCCTCATTCAACTTGTTCCTGTAGACCCATTTGGTCCCTATGACATTTTTGTCCTTTGGTCTTGGCACAAGCTCTCATGTATCATTCTTCTCAATTTGCTCAATTTATTCCTCCATGACCTTGACCCAATTGTCATCTTCTAGAGCTTCCCTGGTGGATTTAGGCTCTATACAGGAATGTAAGCAGATATTCTCTCTAGCCTTTTTCCTGGTTAAGATATTTGCATGTTTGTCACCAAGTATATTGTCAGTGGAATGATATGTGACATACCTTGGAAGAATTGGTCTTTGTTCCCGGTCTGGTTCTTCGGGATGAGCATTATCTTCATCATGGTTCTGGGCATCAACTGGTTCACCATCCTGCGTTAGCCTGTTGAGTTCAGGTACAATCTCCCACTCTAGATGTTTGTCCATGTGTATTTCTCCTTCATCTTCAGTCATTGCTTCATTGAACTCAAAGGCATTACCTTCATTTAGGCTTTTAAGACTGTCATGATCATCATGATCGGTCTTCTTATCTGGTTCTAAAGATTCATCAACTTTTACATTCATGCTTTCAATTATCTTGTCTGTTCTTTTGTTCAAACACTAATAGGCCTTACTTCTGGTAGAGTAACCCAAAAATGTTCCTTCATCACTCTTAGGATCAAGCTTCCCAGAGTACATATCTCTTTTAATGTAACATTTACTACCAAAGATTTTGAAGTAGCCTACACTGGGAGTATGCTTAAACCATAGTTCGTAAGGAGTCTTACTGGTTCCCTTTTTTACTTGAATTCAATTGAGTGTAAACAGCAATACTGACAGCTTCTCTCCAGAAGTGATGAGGCAGATCCTTGTGAATCAGCAAGGTTCTAACGCAATCAATCAGCGTCATGTTTCTTCTTTCTGCTGCTCCATTTTGTTGAGAAGTCCTTGGTGCAGATAATTGTCTTTTTATTCTATGCTCCTCACAGTAGTGAGTGAACTCTTGAGAGGTATATTCACCTCCTCTGTCTGATCTCGGACACTTTAAGCTTTTACCTTTCTCTTTCTCCACTCTAGCTTTGTAGATTTTGAACATGTGGAAAGCTTCTAATTTCTCCTTAAGAAAGAGTGTCCACATCATCCTAGAGAAGTCGTCTACAAAGAGCATAAAGTATCGGTCTCCATGGTAGCTCTTTGTTCTCATTGGTCCACACAGGTCACTGTGCACCAGGTCTAGAACATTCTCAACAGAGAAGGACTTACTGTTGAAAGATGTTTCGGTCAGCTTTCCTAACTGACAATCTTTACAAACACCTTTGATGGGCTTTGTAATCTCAAAAAGTCCTCTCACCATTTTCTTTTTGCTCACTTTGACAATATTGTCAAAGTTTATGTGGCAGAGCTTCTTGTGTCATAACCAATTGTTGTCTTCTTTGGTCATAAGACAGATTTTGCTTGATTCTCCTTTGACCGAGGCTATGAGACAAGCTCCTTCCATTGAGTTTACTTTTGCTATGTCTGTCGGTTGCAACATGAGTTTCAGGTAGAAGAGGTTACTTTTGCTATGTCTGTCGGTTGCAACATGAGTTTCGGATTGATTCTTTACTATACAGGAACCTTGTCCAAATTCTAGCAGGAATCATTTGTTATTCAGTTGTGCAACACTCATCAAATTCTACTTGAGTCCTTCAACCCAGTACACATCTTCACAGATAGCATTGTTGCAGAGTGCAATAGAGCCTTTACCTTTAATGGCACAAGGAGCATCATTTCCGAAGGTAACTAAACCGCTTTCATTGAGCTCCAAGCTAATGAATTTGTTCTTGTCACCGGTCATGTGGTGACTGCATCCGTTGTCGATGATCCAATCATTGTACTGATGTGATCGTGAGATAAGCACAATTTCACTTATCACAGGGCTCTCCTTCTTTATTGCCACAAATGTAATTTCTGGGCCATCTGAGTCTTCAGACTCATTGTCTGTGACTCCTTCCACTGCAAGGTAGCATTCCTTCTTTGCTTTGCTCTTGAACCGGTCTCTTTTATCTTTATGTTCATTATTAGGACACCTTGCAGCAATATGTCCTATCTTATTGCAAGAGAAGCATTTCAAAGGGAGCTTTCCCTTGTACTTTCTCTTTCCTCTAGGGAATCTCCTAGCGATAAGTGCTTCAAACTCATCTTGCTCCATCTCCTCTGAGAGAAGACTCTCAATAAGGTTACCAGACTTACCGGTAGAGAAATTACCGGTTTCTCTTCCCTTTTCAGTGGAAGAGATATTGGCAAAGGACTTAAAAGTTGCTTCCTAGATGGGTAAGCTATTATCAAAATTGCTTAATTCAAAAGCAGCCAGCTTACCGATTAGGGAGTCTAAGGTGACTTGATTTTTGGTCACCGATCTGAGCTCTTGAATGGCCGAGATCTTGATGGCATACTGAGGTCTGAGAGTCCTCAGTATTTTGCTAACCACCTCTTCTTCACTGAACATTCCTCCAGCGCTTCTGATGGAGTTGATCACCTCTTTGATCCAGTTGTTATATTGCTCGATGTCTTCTCCTTCATTCATTCTCATGTCATCATACTTTCCTCTGAGGCTTTCAACCTTGGCTCTTTGAACATTTGGATCCCCTCCGTAGACCGTTTGCAACTTGCCCCACATCTTGAAAGCAGAATCAAGATGTTCAATCCCAGCATACACGTGATCAAGTAGCATGCTAGCTATCATGTCATGAGTAGTCATGTGCTCAGCTTTGATCTTCTGTTGATCGAGTGTCAGCGTGCCAATGGGTTCAGTGTAATCGGTTGTGACATGGTTCCAGTATTGATCGCCGGTGGTCTTCATGTACAACTTCATCATGTTGCACTAGAGAGTAAAGTTTTCTTTTGAAAACTTTGGTCCTTCCTTTCTCATGATCTTGTCTTTTTCTTTGTGTGGTCAAGCAGCTAAGAAAACAAAACTTAGCTCTGATACAATTGACAGTCCCAACCGGTGCTGAGAGGGGAGGGGTGAATCAGCACCTCAAAAACTTTTTCTCTTTAATCTGGTGAAGTAAACTTACAGCAAAAAAGCAAGCAGATTTAAGCAAATAATAACGGTAAGTAAACAATCACACAGTGACACCAGATTTATCACATGGAAACTCAGTTAGGGTGAAAACCACGGTGTGAGGAGACCTCACAAATTTTGTACTCTTTTAGAGTACGCCCTTTTAAGAACCTTCATGGTTAAAAGATAAAAATGCACTTGTTAGATGCGACCCGGTCAAGGGATTTGTTACAATACGATCCGTTAATACCTGCCTTGTTAGAGGATTTTGAGCACCTTACGAGATGTCACCCAGTTAAGGGATTTGATACAAGGGACTTGTTAGAGTCCACCCAAATACTGGGATTTAACTATTGTAGTTGCTAGAAAATAATAGAGATTGACTTTTTACAATTGGCTTTGCATAGCCTAATAAGATCTATGTTTGTGTTCAGCTGAGAATCGTCACCGGTCGCCACAAGTGTGTTCTCCACTACTGTTGTGCTTCTCTGCACACACTTCTTTCTCTATTTCTCTTTCTAATTTACCCTACCTTCTTTTGAGCTTTTCAAGTTCGCTCTTTTCTCTGGCATAATGAAGGCAACTTCTATTTTCCTTGGACAGAAGAATATATAGGGTCCCGGCCCTAATTGTGCTCATTAAGCATGACCTAACTCCAGATGTTCATCGGATTCGTTGCTCAGTGGAGTATCAGTTTACTAGGGAAACATCTGATGCATCCCCTTGCTTTATCTAACTAATGAAGAAAGCAGTAGTTGTGTGTCAAGCAACTTTCTTTCATAGGAGATAATGCTTTGTTTTAAAGCCACTAATCTCGGCTTTAAATCCTCCAAACTTGCCTCAATCCGATCGTCAGTTTTAAAGCCATTGATCTCGGCTTTAAAACCTCCAGACTCGCTTCAAACAGATCGTCAGTTTAACTCAAAGATTTCCAGATTTAGAGCAAAAAATCTCAGTCAAAGAGTTAGTTAGAACAGTTAGTCTGACTATGACTTCCTCAGTTCAAGACTAGAGTCATTAATATACCGGTTATGGTTGAGTTCAATTCTTCATGTTGTGAACAGGTGAGAGTCCCTGTTCTTGTCCCTTTCTTGGCTTACCGATCGTACCATCCTTGGTTTGTTGTCCCTTGCTTGTCTTACCGGTTGCACCATCCTCGATTGTATTATTGACAGCGGTTAGCTATTGCTTTATCTATACTTGTCTACACTGGTTGTAGCACGATCCTCAATTGATGCTGGAATCCTCTTTTTCTTTACTGTGTACATTGTCCGGTGGCTAAGGCTTTGTATACTGACCAGTGGTATTTGCATTCAGTCACAACTGTCTTGTATATTGACATCATCGGCCAAACCATCCCTCTTTCATATAGATCTCCTTAGTTTTGTAAACTTTATGGAGATGATAAGTCTCTATACTTTTTTTGCCAATCAATGACAACACTAGTACCGGTAGTAGGCTTTACCGGTTATCATCATTGAATGCCAACATTACCTTTTGCCAATATATATGTATGTGTATATATGTATATATATATATATATATATATAGAGAGAGAGAGAGAGAGAGAATTTTCTCATTATCATCTCAGGACTCAACACACACATGAATATTCTACCCTCTAATTGTACACACTAGTCATATAATATTGTCCTTATAACACAAAAAGGAATCTTCATGATCATCTCTGAAAGATCTTTAAGAATCCAAAGGAACTTCTTAGGAAGTTTTGACATAGTAAAATATGCTTATAGGAGCACACTTCCAAATACTTTAATCAATCTTCTTAAATGAATCTTGAAGATCTGACTAACTATAAAGGTAATCATATACAGACTTATGAAGTCTTCTCCCTTAATAATTAAAAAGATAAGCTCGTGGAATCAGAAATGGATATATGACAAAAATGAAAATTGATGGTTTTCCAAGTGCTACCATTAAGATAAAATGGATAAGTCCATACAAAAAATAAATATAAAAATAAATTATACAAGAAAATAAAGACTCGAGTATCTATTTATATGCAAAACATGATAGCACCTTACGAACACCATCAAAGCAGCCAGTATCACCATGAAAACGACATGATTACAGACAGAAGTATTTGATGTCCTGGAAAGTGAACATTCTAGATATTTCTCTGCATTTTCAAAATGGATTCAAAGGCAAACAAACAGAGAAACAGGGACCCCCTATAATGATTGTTTCCTGCCCTGTAAATTAAGAGTATAGTTGCATACGATGAGACTCATTTTTTGCTACCACCTCTCAATGATTCACTAATTATTCATGGCAGATTTAAGTGCCACTTTATTTGTGGAAGATATTTTAGAGAAATATTAATATATATAGAATGTGAGACAATTAAAGACAGGATTTTTCTTTTGCCAGTATTGGCATAGTGGATGGTTTAAATGTGGTGTTGTTCTTGCCACCAAGGTTCAAACTCTATTGCAATGTTATTGTTGACTGTTATGATGGGGATGACGTCCTCTGTTTGTGACCTCACTGGTTAATAGCTCCAGGTCAAAAGCATTTACCCCTCTAATAAAAAAGAGGAGATTTTTCATTTGGCCTCTCTTATTAGGTATAAATGCTTCTCCAAACTTGACAACTTCAAGTTGGGAGGAGATGAATGAGGAACCAATGACGTCTTAGAAATGTTTAGCCATCTTATGACATCATTTCCAACTCCCTTGTATCAAACCTGTATACTTTGTATCAAGTATATGACTGCTACAGCCTACACCTGTAGTACATTGCAATTATTTTCACATTTATTAATACATCGATTTCACCATTATTTTACTGCATCTTAGTATTTAAATCTGCATGGCAAGTCCAAATGAAGCATTCCTAGCACATACCAGCTAGCCTTATTATCCTAATTCATAGTTTCAGAACAGTTTAGCCAAGTACAAAGCCTAATATGACGTTTTAAATGCAATTTTTTGTCAAGGTTATACACTTTTTTAAGATTGAGAACTACCAGATTGTTTCTCACCAAACAATTCTTCTGCTCTGAAAGGTGAACTAGAAACTGTAAAACAATTTGCATCATGTCTTAGTAAGATCAATAACACAGTTTCAAATTTATTGTCAATCTCACATGTTTCACCTTTCTACAATGCCACCAAACCTGAAAAAACAAATTGGTATAATTTCCTAGTATGAAAAAATCATAAGGACTTTGGATATCAATTCCATAAAAATAAAATTAAAATTAAAATTAATTTCAAGCAATAAATAGCATATTAAAATGTATTTTTTTACAAAGATAGAGACGTGCAAATTTATGATTAATCCTGGCTAAAATGAATCATTGAATTATATCATATTGTGACATCTTATTCAAACGCTATTGCTCTTGAGAGAACAAATTCAACATTATGTGTACAATAGCATCCAGTAAGCTGCATATTAAGAGCACATTGCCTTTTCCAACAATTCCTGCAATTCTCCACTCTGATATGCTTCTGTTTAAATGAAAATGAAAAAAAATTATCAGAATATACAATTAAAACAAATTAAAACTGAAATTCAACCATTTATTTAATTTAAAGACACATGGAATATAGCTGAAAGGATAGATCTCGCCATATATGACCATATATGGACAAACGCAGACTGCCGTCTGTACTATTTCCATTGCAAATGCTCAAAAATTAAAGATATAAATATATCACCAGCTTGGATAACTTATTTTGATGCATTTCTGGTGCAGGGGCACCTAGGATCAACAAACAGTTCATGAAGACATTCCAGGCACACAAGCAGACTATGAAGACATTGAAGTCACCTAATGAGAATCAGAGTACAAAGGAGGACAATAGGACTCTAAAAGATGTAAATCCAATCAATTACCATAGTTTGGCACCTCTAATGTTTTAATGCCATGAAATGGCATTTAAATGTATGGACTTCAATTATATCTTTGTAAGGATCATTTGGTTGTAACATGGACCATTAGTGTCCAAGGGTCTCTTACGATTGTTTAAGTTATAGGAATGATGCAATTAAGTCTCCTAGGTGTTGGAAATCCTTTGGAGCTTTTAATTTCAAGAGTTACAAGGTTTTAAGGCATTTTCATAGTTTTAAAATTCAAAAGTTTGAAAAGTAACGGCTAGCTGGTTTTTAGTGGGAAATCCCATCTAGGGATTCTTAACCATCTTTTCTCTTTGTAACCAACCAAATATGCTCGAGTTAGTTGTAAGAGGATTTTATAAACACCAAAACAAGGAATGTACGGGCAGATGACTGGAATGTACGATTTTGAAGAACAGTGAATAAAAACAATACAAAGTTCTCTGCAATTGGATAGTTTATCTCAGTGTTTAGTGTTTTTTGCTTGTTGTAATAGATACACTGCAATGGTTTGATGCCTCATACATTCATTAACGCCTATTGAATGCTTTGAGGGTCTTTCTTATTCACCATCCCCTACATTCTTGCTGTTCTGACAGTCACAGTCAGCAATTTCTCTGTTTATTTTGATTTCTACATGAATGACCAATCATCCCATGAACTCCTAAGGCCTTGAATTCATGGGATGAAGTCTACCTAACATGTATCATACTATACTAATAAGAGATGTGCAGAATATCTGGAGTTACGGTGATCGCCAAGGAACAAAACAGTGAAAACTCTTGAAATAAGCGGGTACAGTGCAGCAGTGGGAGTTTGGCTAAAGGGCATGGTGTTTTTGTGCTTTGAATAGTCTTACAATGATGTGTAGAAGGTGAAACAATCACCAATTGATTTTGGAAGCAACTGGAGGGCAGAGATTGGAGAAGCCCTAAGTGTGAGGGTTTAGTAGAGGCAAATTGGGGCTTTTGGGGTTCCCAAGGGTTTGGGTCTAATTCCTCCGGGATTTGGAAGTTTTTTGTCATAAGACACTGCCTAAAGTTTGGGATCTTGGGAGTACAATTAGCATAGGGATGCTTTGTTAAATCACCCTATTTTGGTGCGATTTGGGGTCACTTGGTGTGAGCAGTCATACTTGGTCCAAAGAAGTCGATAGGAGGCTTCCAGTATGTTATGATAGAGGCAAAAGGGTATCTGAAAAAAACATTCTTTTAATCATTCCTTTGGGAAAGTGCAGAGTTAAGTTTCATTTTATCTCGCTGCAGGGCTACTAGACAAAGCAATTAGGCCTAGTGACAGTTCGGAGAAAATTGAAGGTTTAGGTGTGTAGAGTTGTACTAGAAACCACAAAACCACTTGAATGAGTACTCATACAACTTGAAGACACCATATCCACCACTAGTTTCTATTTGGAGAGGTCATAGTTGGGTTGGCTTCCTTAAGAGCATTTGAACCTTTGGGAAATAGTGCATTTGTGAAACAAATTTGTAAACCTTTATTTTGTTAATCATTCCACCACCCTTTCCTCTGCATCAAGTAGACCAAGAACCATGACTGAAGGAGAGGAAGGAGATCTACCTACAAGGATGACCAACATGGAGTTGGCAAGGATAGTTAAAGATCAGTTGGTGGATAACAAGAAGTTGAAGACAGCCCTTGAGCAAGAAAAGAAGGAGAAAGCTGAGAAGGATAAGGAGATGAGAATCATGATGGAAAGAATATTGGCATTAGAGAAAAGAGACAAAAGCATCAGACAAGATGAGGAAGTTGGAGATGAGGAAGAGGAAGAGGAACCCCAAGAGGAAGAACAATTAGATCTTGAAGATCTAAGGATGGCTAGGTTTGCTAAAGTCATCAAGAGTGATGATACAAGGGCAAGAGCTGATTTACCTATGTATGGAGGGAAGATGGATGATGAGGAGCTGATCGATTGGTTCAGTGCCATGGAGAATTTCTTCGAATGTGAAGATACTGAAGAGGGACAAAAGATAAAGATAGCAAAGTCAAGGTTGAAGGGACACGCTCTACTATGGTGGGGTTGTGTTCAGGCAGATAGATGGAAGAGTGGGAAGGCCAAGATTTCATCTCAGTGTACTACAATGGACAAGATGAAGGCAATTTTTTTGCCAAATGACTATAGGGTACAGCTATACAAGAAAATGCAAAGTCTTAAGCAAAAAGACATGGAGGTGCAAAGGTATATTGAAGAGTTTCACAAGTTAGATATAAGAGTGAGTCATGATGAAGATGTGGAGGAGAAGATTGGTAGGTACTTGGGGGGACTTAGGTTCAATATACAAGACAAAGTTAGTCTTGCTACCCCTAGATCAGGTGAAGAATGCTATAAGTTGGCCATCAAGGCTGAGGAAAAGATTAAGCAAAGACAAGAGAGGCAAGGTAGCACAAGAGGAGGATCTTCCATGAGGGGAGGAGGAGGTAGAGGCAGCACTGATTTTCAGAATCACAGTGAGAAAGACAAGGACAAGCCATATTCATCTGATACAAGAGGTGGGTATAGAGGTGGAAGAAGTGGAGGAAGAGGTAATGGAGTGTTCACAGGCAGGGTGTTTTCATTGTAATGAAGTGGGTCATCAATCTTTTAGGTGTCCCAAGTGGATTGAAGACAAAGGAAGAGATAGGAAGGTGAACTTAGTGGAAGAAGAGACAAGCAAGGAAGAGAAGCAAGAACTTATTTTGGCACCACCAGAAGAAGGAGAGTACTTATTCATGGGGAGAAATCAGGTACCATACAATCCAAGCATATTTAGATCCAATTGTTTGATTCAAGGTAAAGTATGTAGACTCATTATAGACTCAGAAGAAAGTCATAATGTTGTGTCTCATGAGGTTGTTAGGAAGTTAAATCTGAAAACTTTTTCACATCCTAAGCCATATTATGCCACTTGGGTAAATATGGATCAGAATTTGTTGGTTAGTGACCAAGTCATGATTGAGTTTTCTATTGGAAAGTACAGAGATAGGGTGTTATGTGATGTTCTAGATATGAGTTGTGGGCATTTGATTTTGGGAAGATCTTGGCAATGGTCAAGGAAGGTTATCCATGATGGCTTCACCAATAAGTACTTAGTTCAGCATGAAGGCAAGAGGCATGAGTTGTAGCTCTTATTGAGAACCCAAGATGAACCAATTTTCATGTGTTTTGGGCAGGAGATAGACAAGAAGGTACAGTATGATACTGGATGGCACAGGGGCAAGAAGGTACAGTCAAGAGGTCATGATGACAGTCCTAAAGGTGGAGAGCTTTGGGATCTAGATTTTATCCAAGTTGAGACCATAAAGTGTCCTATGATGCAATCAGCACTTAGCACTGGAGCAGAGGTGTTGGATCAGAGAATTTATCCATGGAATGGATCAGAGATGAAGGACTTGCAGCCTTCTCACTGTCCTTCACAAGGACAGTCAGCAAATCCATGTTTTTCTTTTAACAAATTGTGTTTGAATGCAGGGTCTTCTAGGAGAAGGGAGATTACTTTGGGGGATTACTTCACCCCTACCCTTTTGAGATCATTCAAGACAAGCAACTCTTGGGACAAGAGTTTCATTGGTGGTGGGGAGTAAAATAGATTATATTTGCCTAACCCTACAACCAATGTAGATTTCAGCCTATGCATGGGCAGACATCCCAAAATGTGCTTACACAAACAAAAAGCACCATAGAAATATTATAGATCTCAAGGATATTACAAACTCATTGACTCCGAAAGCAATCTCTCCAAGGACCATAACAAAGAAATATGCCAGGGGTCCAGATAGTTAAAATTACACCAAGTTCAATACTTGCACCAACAAGAGTGTCATGACTGATAAAGGCTGGTGATGAGATAAGCCAACTAACGCTTCAAATGGTGGGACACATGATGATGTAATGATATGCATGATGGTACCTTTGAGACTTCAAAGGTTTCATACTTTTGATAGGTGCAAGTTTCCTACATGTGCAAATGCTCTGTTCTTGGCACTTCAAGGCAACATTGTTGGTATTTATTATATACAGACGGCATAGACAATCCAAAGATTTGTTTGCATGTACATCCATATGAAATCCTAAAGCTAGCTCTTTAGGAAGAGATTTGAAACACAATCAGTCAATTGAAATCTTGGGAGATGACTTCCAAAATTTCAGAGAGCAGGTAAGAGTTCACACAAAGGCTATGATTTCATGTTCCCTCTTCTATCCTCTCTCATGATGATGAATACTGTTGAGTCCCCACATTCTTTAAAACAAGTCCATGTAGTGTCCCAATATTAAGGACCCATTCATTGGACGCACCTAGTGGCTCCAAGACCATATTGTTCTCATTTCATCTCCTTAGTATGACTTCCATATTTTGCTAAAACTAGTTAATAGGCTGATATTTTCATTCTAACAAACTTGTCAAGGGACATGCTATGGTTCAGGCATTTTCATAGACTTATTTGGATCTCAGATATTTGATATGAGAAATTTAATTAGATATGGTATTTTATCAATTGAACTCATTTTGATTATTTAATGGTGTATAATTATTTTATTTAATCATATTATTATATGAATATTGTGATTTATATGTTGGAATATTTGAGGCATCAAAATCCCTCTGATTTATGTGAAGTTCCCACTTAGTATATTTGAGACATAAGAATCCCTCTGATTTATATTAGGTTCCCATGATTATATTAAATATATTCATCTTGAGAAAAATATGTTAAATTTGAGCATAGAATCCAAACTATGTTATCCATGTGGAATGTATCTTAAAAAGGATTGTGTAGAAGATTACTTAGATTAACAATATGTTATAGAAAGGATGTTTACCAATGTGTTATAGAAAGGATCTATGAGTACCATCTCTATGTTACCATGAAGAGAGAAATGTGGCATTATTACAAGACCGGACAATTACAAAAACTGTTCAAGGTTGAGCCATTCATCAGCCTTCTAGATGGCTTTTGGAAGCGGATGATGAAGTGTAACTCAATAGTTATGTGGAACCCCCAATCATATGTGGTGTGTGATGAAGTGCTTGTGGAGCCCAATCATTTGGTGGTTTGGTTCATATTTTACTTTGTGGAAGATGTAAAGTTGAGGTGTGAAATATGATGTGCAACATCATTCACATGAAATGCTAAAAAAGGTGTCTTCTGGATGAAGTGGACCTGTGAAGTGAGCTGTGAATTCCATGTTTGCAAACATATTTTGCAAGAGCTGCAAAGTGGGGCAAAGTCCAATTTGTAAGGAAAATACAAGATTTTGAGTTGATGAGTTGTGAAATCCAATACCAAAACGTCCATTTTTTTCCAAGCAACTTGCAAATATGCAAATAAGCCTTGAAGTGCTGCAAAGTCGGCCCCAATGTACATATGCTCAGATCAAATTGAGGTTAAAAGGGGTTTCTAAGCCAATTCTTAAGGAAAATGCTTTTTGATGACTACCATCACACTACACAATGATGGCACCATGGATCAGGCGACATGGTGAGTGAACAACTATAGTGAAATAGAATTGTTCAACAATAAAATATGATCTATTAATGTTTGAAATTTCAGTCAGTGGCTAAAAACTGCAAATGAATGTTGAAAAGGGAATAAAGTGAGAACAACATGGAAATGCAGTTGATTGGCAAAGCTCTTTAATGAAGATATAACATTAATATGAAGGAAAGAAAGACATGGATGCAAAGGAAAAAGGAGAAAAGTCCTGAAGAAAAAAAGCCACACCCATTACATGAAAGAACATAAACTTGTAACGTATTTTTACATTTCCCAAAAAAATGGCATGTGCTGGCATGAAGGTAGACAGTGCAATCCATATGGTGATTTATGAAGAACTTTGTAACTGCTTAATAACAAGGAGAAGGTAGAGAAAACACACACACGTGTGCGCGCACATTTTTCATTATTCATTCATTCAGTTTGTGCACAGCCGAAGTTGAGAAGGAAAAAAATCATAAACTGCCACTTTGAAGAGGTGGCAGTTGCAGCGCTCAACACAGCACTGTGGGAATATTTGGTGAGAAGAAGAAAAGGCTCTTACCCAGGCCATTGGTTGGCAGAAATTTGGAATTGTCTCCACCTTGTCCTGCAACTCATTAATCCTCTCAACCAACTCATTTTCTTCAAGAGTAAATGTCTGTTCTGTCATTAATCCTTCTCAATTTGTGAAAGCTGCATTTGCTATTGCTTTTTTACCCCTTGCCTTCCTTTGCTTATACACCCATTAATCCATGTGATGTGGTGTGAGGTGAGAGAGAGTGAAGTTTAAATAAGGAAAGAGAAATATGGAAAAATATTTCTTATAAATTCTACTGATATATGAAATATACATTACCAGTTAGTAATTTAGTGACATATACTCTTCTCCTTTTTTGCCAATAAAATGAAATGAGCTCACTTTTAGGATTGTAGAGACCACATAGAAGAAGAAAAAAACTTGAGTTAATTTTATGTTTTGTTTTTTTTAATTTACATGCTTGCCGCAGCCGAGTCCCATCATCGGGACTTGCATTTGGTGCATCAAAAGCTCCATACCAACAATTGCAAAGAGGTGCATCTCGTTTCAAGATTGTTCTAAGAGGTAAGATTGAAATTTTATGGTTTTTTAGCTTTTTTATCGTATTTTCCAAACAAAAAACTTCATTGTTTTTTTAAAACATCTCAATTCTTGAATCTTTTCTTTTCAAATTCAAACTTCAAAGAAAGAACAATCAGAAAACCCTACATTTTTTTAAAAAGTTACAAATACAAACCCTACATTTACTTTTAGAAGAAAGTTACAAATACAAAACCTGCATTTTTGGGGGGACAAACCCTTACTTTTTTTGGTATCAGTTTATTAATGACAATGCACAAATGTTAATTTTTTTGTAATATTGTCTTATTGCAGCAGCCTTGAACTTTTGAAACCCATATTTTTTCACAATGTCTACTCCTAGACCTAAGGCTAAGACCACTAAATCAGGTCAAAAGGATGAAGCTTGGAAGCATACCAACAATTTCCCTAGGAAGAAAAAAGGAGAAGTTAAGGATGGGGTCCCATGGGGAGGGGGGGGCTTACGCACTATTTTTTAGGAAGAGGTCCCATGAAAAAAAATTGGCTAGGGGATTATTTGGAATCTTCTCCTTTAAAATAGGAGCTCCTACTTTATAGAGTCCCATGTTTAAGCGGGTGAAAATGAGGCGGGGCTAGAAATTGCCCCACCAACTTAGGAATGCTTTTTGCCGCTAGTCAAATATTTAGTTTCAGAATTTTCTTAAAAAATAATTTTTGAGGGAAAATGATCTTTTTACTTATTTCTTTCATGCAAAAAGTATGGAAGACAAAGGAATTGTATTCATGAGACCACCAACTTCCTTAAATATTGGAGTTCAAGTTTTTAAGTTGAACTACACTACAAAATTCATGCGACCAGCAGCTTTAAATTTTTCCTAAAAAATCTCAGCAGCTTTAGCTCTATTTTTTAGGAAGCCCCCTCAATGGGACCCTAGCCTAAATAAATATATTGCGAAATAGTTTTTCATGGTAGTAGATTGAAATACCATATTGTTGGAATACGTAGCCACGATGATGATCCATGTACAAAAGCAATTCCTGAGGTTGTTCGTGAATGCCAAGTGCAATTAGAAACTTTTCATGCAGAAAAAGAAATGAAGAAGAGGCAAAGGGAGGAGTTGGCGAGTATTAGTACCCATTTAGCCACAAGTTGTGTTGGAGAGGCTTCTTCCATACCTTTGTAACATCCTAGTGCTTCTGCTTGTGCTTTTGCTTCTACTTCTACTTCTACTTCTACTTCTGCTAGTGGCACTATTAGCATTGGTCCAAGACTCGGAAATCTAGGTTGGATTCATATTTTGATCCACACAATACTCCTAGTTCACAAACCTCGCCTGAGAGATTGACTTGGAACAAGGACGTATATGATGCAGCTAGAAAAGCAATTGGCAAGTGTTGGTTCTACAACACCATTCCATTTTTTGCAGCCAAGTAATTATTTTTTATTTATTGTTTTAAATTTAAGATTTATAGTTTGTTTTGTCTAATGAAGTTTTATTACACATCTTATTTAATCTATTTGCAACAAGTCTCCTTATTGGGAGGCCATAGTAGATGTTGTAACCATTTGTTGGGCGGGGTTCAAAGCCAACACGAGTTAGAAATAGTGGATGATGTAAAAGCTAAGTTACATGACCAGTGTGAGTTATGGAGCAAAAAGGGTTGCACCATCATACCCGATGATTGAACCGATAAGAGCAGGACACTCATAAATTTTCTTGTTTCTTGCGAAGGTGATTGGTCATTCTACTTCCCTAATGCATTGAATAATTTGAATTTGATTTAGTGATTAATATATATAATTTATGATTTATTGATTGATCATTGATTTTGCTTTAGTTTCCAAGTCCACCATGTTCATCAAGTCTATTGATGCTTCCGCCCATAACAAAAATGCCACATACCTATGTGAGGCTATAGAGGAAGTCATAGGTGAGGTAGGTGAAGAAAACGTATTTCAAATGGTGACTAATAATGCAAAACAATTATGTTGTTGTGGGTAGACTTTTGATGGAGAGACACCCAAGCATATTTTGGTCTCCATGTGTCACCTGTTGCATTGACCTCATGTTGGAGGATATTGGCAAGCTTCCATGGGTCAAGACATGAGTAGATAAGGCCAAAAAATTTTGCAAGTTTATGTACAATCACACATGGGTCCTTAGCATAATGAGACAATATACGGAGCAGAAGGAGTTGGATCGTCCTCGAATCACAAGATTTGCCACTAATTTCATCACATTACAATCCTTGATTCGGTCAAACTCAGCTTGGAGGCACATGTTTGTTGGTGAGGAGTGGAATTCATCATCCTATGCTACGACCACTCCAAGGATTGATGTGCTTGATTGTGTTTTTTACAGTGTAACACCGACGCAGGGGGATGCTGGGACGAGTTTCCGAGACGGGAAAAAAAAAGGGCCCAAAGAATCCTAAATGACTTGGAGCAATTGATTAGGTGTGAAAGATATAGCAATCCCAAAGTTGAAGTGTTGAGATACATTACATGATTACCCTTCCGAGTCAAGCATGTGTTCTAACATAATGACAAACATAAGAAAGACAACCTCAGCTTCCAAGGATCTTCACAAACAGTTATCCAAGAAATGAGATAAACAAAACTCGGTGGAATTTCAAGATGAAATTAGAAGATACACAATGCCTTCTCGCAAGTTAAAACTCCCAGATCTTCTAGTCACTTGGCAAAAACCAAAATGGGAAACAAAAAACGAAGGAAAGGGAAAGAAAACCAAAACCACCCGAGCAAAACAACTCAAGCGAAAGCAAATGCTAAACTAAGAAAACAAAACCAACCTAAACTACGAGCAAATCAAAATCCCACAAAGGGAGGGGAACAAATAGAAAAGAAACCCAGGGGAAACAAACCAAAATCCCCCCTAAAGTACAAACCCAAAGGGAAAACCAAATGTGAAAAGGAAATCAAAACAAAGAACGGAAGGGAAACCTAGACTAACTATGTATAGGGTAGGCTCCTAGAAGGAAACCTAAGGATGGATATAATGCTTGAGGAATTGCCCATGGACGAGCAACGGAACTTTCTCTCCTGTCAAAGTCTTCAACTTAAATGCATTATCTCCCAGTATTTCAAAAACTTGACAAGAGCCCATCCACAAATTGTTGAACTTGTCATGATCACCTTTCTTTTCATGCGCCTTATCCCAACAGAGAACCAAATCTGAAATCCGAAAATCTTTAACACTAGCCACTCAATCGAACCACCTTTTGACCACTCTTTGATGCTTTGCAAACTTTTCACATGCTTGGTCTCACTTTTCTTCTAAGTGCAGTAATTGGTCCAAGTGTGTATGTACTATGTCTTCACCTTCCATATAATCTTGCATGAACTGTAGTGTCGGAATTCTCAAGTGGATTGGAAAGACCAGATCTTGTCCATAAACCAAATGATAGGGAGACATCCCTATGGAGCTCTTAAGTCTAATCGTGTCACCAGATGTTGCGACCTATTCACATCATCGCCCCATTGCAAGTGGGAACCCCCTCTCTTTTTGTTTCACTTGGCCTTTTGGTTTTGGTTTTCTCAGTTGCTCTAATAGTAGTCTCCCAAGATCTAACTGAGAAGTGATAAACTGAAGTTTGACCGGAACTAGAATTTAATAGCCCTCTGGCCTCTCAAGGCTTCATTTTGAGGTGCTCCAAGAAGGAAGTGTAAATTCCATCAAGTCTAGATAACTCAAGGGTGGTTTGTGCCTTGGTCAAGAACAAGGAGAAATAGTGGAATGTTGATTTTGACTAAGTCTTTAAAAATTCTCCATCATGGGACAGTCTATACCTATGAGCACAAGTCTCCAACACGCCAAGAGGGTCATATTTACAAGGGATACGTTCTCAGACCATAAATCCACCCCCCTCCCCCCATGCTGAAGTGAACTCGAAGATGATAAATCAAAGGGCAAGGTCAAGGAATTCTCCCAAAGCATGGAATATGCCCCAAGTTTGATTCACACACATGAGCACTGAAATGATTAAGGAATCACTACAAAATTTTCTTCCATCAGAAGGAGTGTGTAGAAAAAAATATGAACAAATTGCAAAGAAGTTAAAACTTAAACGCCCACAATCTGAAGATGAAAGTTCTTTACCGCCCCTGGTTCGTGCTCATGATCATCGTGCATGGAGTTCTTTCTCAAGATTGTATTCGAGAGAGAAAAGTCTTGGAACCAAGAGTTAACAAATGGCAAGAAACATTAAAAATAGTGAAGGCCCTTCATTAAACACCAAACACAAGGAAGATATTGAAATCTATGGCAAACATTAAGATCCGTTGAGAACCCAAATACTGCGCAAGCAGGGAATTTGTGAAGTTCATTAATACAAATATGTTGTAATCAAGAGATCTCATTCAAACCACAAGAAAATCTCGCAATTTGCCCTAAGCACAAATTTGTTCGGATTAGGGAGTGATGGGAAGCAGCTTGAACATAAATCCAAAGGCACTCAGACTTCCCCAAATTTCATCGCAAGCAAGTCTTCCGGGTGCCAGCCAGTCGTTAGTGAAATATGTTGCAGCACGATGTCCTCATTCATGAGTGAAGCCTGTGTTGCACCAAACTCTTGCAAAGTGAAGGAACTACTCAGAAAAATGTCCACGGGATGACTTCAAATGTCACCTCCCAATGTCAGACCGTTGAATGCATTTTGCCAAGAATGATGTAAGTGGAGGAGAATCACGCCATTAATACTGAAGTCCACCCATGCTAATTCAAACCTAGCATAATCATGGAACCCGATCAAGAAGAGAAGTCTGCCAATGAAGTCTTCACGATGCAAATACCATTTCACGGGCATGAGGAAGTCATGACATGCTCAGAACTATCCGCAGGAGCCCTACAAATGCGCTCAGCGCATTTCCACAGTAGTCAGGGAATAATGGATGAGGGAAAGTTCTCAAAATGGTCTGCTCACATTGTAATGTACCCCACTTAGCCAGTCTGCATATATGTTGTCGTTAGCCCGTTCTTTCATGGTCCCGAGGGCTAACCAAGACTTCAAAAGGGATCCTGAGGTTATTTGGCCTAGTCAAATTTAATTACAAGCCAAATGGAGTTCGTTTGTTGGGTTTTGGGGAGGATTTACTATTTTTAGTAAGCCAACAGGGGATGCAGTGCCTTGGATTTTCAGTGACAGGATGTGATGCGTTTTGTTGAGCTCTTTCCGATGAGCTATCATATGTGGGATTCCGAGTTCATTTGGTATATTATTTTAATGTTTGAAGTTATAACGATAAAGTGACTATTTAATTTAAATATTATAATGTTTCATAAAGTCACTTTATAAAAATCAAGTTCCCCCCTTTAAAGGACATACATGGGCATTCGTAAGGGAAAAAGGTAACATTAAAGCTCATGTTTTATCCCACGTTGGCGAGACGGAAGCGTAGAACTAGTAAGGAAGGATTGAAAGAGAGGATAGCTCTCATTTGGCATGCTTGAAGATTGAATGAAATTGGGGAAACTGTGGAGATTATTTCTCTTTGGGCTTGGAGGACGCAAACCCTCTACGCTTTCAATCTTGACGCCATTGAAAGATATGGTCTTGAGATTTTATATTGTAGTTGCAAGATCGTGTAGCAGCGAGAGTTCCTGTAGCAGCGAGGTACTGTAGCAGCGCGATACTGTAGCAAGTTCCTGTAGCAGCGACACTGTAGCAGCGCGGTACTGTAGCAAGTTCCTGTAGCAGCGTGAGTACTGTAGCAGCGTGGTACTGTAGCAGTCCGAATCACTGTAGCGCGGTACTGTAGCAGCGGGTTACTGTAGCAACAAGTTCCTGTAGCAGTTTGAATTACTGTAGCAGTCCGGAAACATTGTAGCTGTGAGTTACTGTAGCAATTTTCAGAACTATTAACACTGTTGTAGCTGCAATGGGTATGGACCATCATTGAACTCTATAGTTGATATAATGTGTTGAGTTTAATAAGATATGTTAGATATGGTAGTTGTAATTTCCTAATAATCTGAAACAAGAAATAAATGAACGGTCATTGTTATTAGCTGCATATGGTTTCATGTTGCCTTCTACTGATATCTCATACGAAATACAACAATCTTGAGGACTATTAAACAACATCAATCTGGAAAAAACATAAGAAGGACAGTTGCAGGCCAACTGTTTGACAAAATGACAGGAAGAAACAAACTCTAGAATTACAGAACTAGGCAGCATATTACAATGGTATCAGAGCTTATCTTTCCTGCCATCCTGTTGGGTTCAATATAAATTAAATATGACATGACAGATTGGAGTGTTCAACCATTGCCACATCACTACGACACAAGAAGAAACAGAGCATTATTGAATACTAACCGAGAGAATATCTTACCGGGAGGAAGCAGTGACTCAGACGAACCGAGTGTTACAGGTGAACAGGCTGTAGAGACTATGGGGGATAGGAATGTTAGGGATCCTGGTGAGGAGCGATTCCTGCAGTTATTGGATACATTGACTCAGGGACAGCGATTAGCAGAGCAAAGAGCACAGGAACAGAGTCAGAGGTTGGAGCTTATGATGCAGATGATGGCTCGTCAAATGGGGTTGAATGCTAACGTGGGTGGAGGAAATAATCAGAATGGTAATAATCAGAATGGTAACAATCAGAATGGGAATAATCAGGATGGGACCTATAATGGAGGTGAACAAGTTGGGAACAATTTCGGTCATGCACCCCAGCAAGCTAGGACAATGAGTTCGAGGCCCATGATTCCCACATTTCCTAGAGCCCCAGAGCAGCCCGTACCAGAGCCCCAGATCATTGATATACAGGACCAGTTGAGGAGAGATTGGGAAGCCGGAGGTCCAGATTTTACTGCTACAATTACCTTTAGGGAGTATATGGATGTGCGGATGAAACATATGCCACGTGGACATGACAGGAACCAGAGCTATGAGCTACGAAAGAAAGTAGGGAAACTTCAATTACCATATTATGATGGCTCGGGGAAGTCTACAGCGAGAGCTTGGGTTCAAAAGCTTGACACATACTTTCAATTGAACCCTATCCCTGAGGAAGAAGCTATTAAGTACGCAGCAATTCATCTGGATGGGTTAGCACACGAGTGGTGGCATCATGGTATGGTCACTATGGGTCATGCACACATTACCTCATATGTGGAGTTTACAGAGAGACTGATTGAACGTTTTGATAGGAAGGATCCAGAACTCCATTTCAAGGAGTTAGCTCAGCTTAAACAGTGGGGATCATTGGAAACATACATTTCAGAGTTTTAGAAACTCGCAGTGTTAGTAACAGATGTATCTGAACGGAGGATACTAGTTCTATTTATGGATGGGTTAGCTGATCCGTTGAGAGGATGGATTAAAGCTCTCAACCCTCCCACTTTGCAGGAAGCCATTAAGAAGGCTCGTGACATGGATTCCTCTTCAGCTTCTAAGAATAAATTCCAGGCGAAGAGTTTCCCTTTGAGGAAAAATAAGGACAGGAAACCTTTTCATAGAGAGGCTCAGCCACCTAAGGAGGAAAGTAAGAGGTTGGACAATGAGACACTTAATGATCTCAGGAAGAAGAAGCTTTGTTTTCATTGCAGGGAGCCTTGGGATTTGTCACATAAGTGTCCACTGAAGGCAAAAGCTAAGCAGATGGAATACTTTTCAGCGGAAGAGTCAGTGGATGGAGATTCAGAGCAGTCATCAGAATCAGATGGGGATGATGATAATTCTTCACATGAGGAAGCACGCAGTGATAGCACGATAGCTCAATTGTCCAGTATACAGGAGGCCGTCACTTTCAGAGTTAGGGGGACTTTGGACGGACAGAGATTTGTGGCACTCATTGATACAGGGGCAACACATAACTTCATTGATGAGAAGTTTGTGTCACGTAGAGGGCTACATACAGAGGAGCATAGGGGATTTAAGGTGATGGTTGCCAATGGCTTCAAGATTGACTGTACCGAGAAAATCTCCAACTTGCAGCTTCGTTTGGGAGATTATGACATGACAGGAGATTTCTTTGTGGTCAACATTGGTGATCAAGATATGGTGCTTGGGATGAACTGGATGAAGTCTCTGGAGGAGTTTACATTTAACCTTCAGAAAATGGAGATGAGGTTTGAGGCAAATGGTAAGAAGATAGTGCTCAGAGGATTGTCAGATGGGAAGCTTAGAGTGGTGTCACTCAAGCGGATGCAGAGTTTATTTAGACATAATCAGGTACAGTGGGCAGCAGAGTTTAGAGAAATGCCTGAGACGACAGAGCAGCATAAACAGGAGTACCCGCCTGATGTACAAAAAATAATAACCAAACATACTAAGGTGTTTGGTGAGATACCTCCAGGGAGACCCCCGGATAGAGGAATCGAGCATGTTATTGAGTTAGAAGAAGGGGCTAAGCCAGTTATCATCACACCTTACCGCCATCCAAAAAGATATAAGGATGAGATAGAAAAGGCAATCAAGGAGTTGATTGACATGGGGCACATACGGCCAAGCAAGAGTCCTTTCGCTTCTTCAGTAGTATTGGTGAAGAAGAAGGATGGTACAATGAGGATGTGCATAGATTATAGGGAGCTGAACAAGAAAACAATCAAGAACCGATACCCTATCCCGCGCATTGATGAGCTTATTGATGAATTGCACGGTGCATGCTACTTCTCGAAGATTGATTTGAGATCCGGCTACCATCAGATACGGGTTAGAGAGGAGGATGTGGAGAAGACAGCTTTCAGATGCCACTACGATCATTTTGAGTTCTTAGTCATGCCCTTTGGGTTGACTAATGCCCCCGCCACTTTCCAGTCTTGTATGAACAGAGTGTTCAGAGATCAGTTGAGGAAGTTTGTGTTGATATTTTTTGATGATATACTGATATACAGCAGTACTTGGGAGGAACATTTGGAGCATATTGATACAGTGCTCAGTATTTTAGAGAGGGAGTCATTATATGCCAAGATGAGTAAATGCGAGTTCGGGATGACAGAGTTGCTCTATCTAGGGCATATTATTAGAGCAAGAGGTGTTCGGGTTGACCCAGACAAGATTAGGGCCATTATGGATTGGCCACCGCCAAGGAACACTTCACAGCTCAAGGGATTTCTCGGGCTTTGTGGGTTCTACCGCAGATTTGTGAAAGGATTTTCACAGACAGCAGCACCACTTACAGACTTGACACGGAGAGACAGTTTTCAGTGGTCAGAGAGGGCTCAGGCTTGTTTTGACAGGTTCAAGGAGCTGATGAGTACATGTCCCGTTTTGGCCATTCCAGATTTCACCAGACCTTTTGAGCTGCAGTGTGATGCCTCGGGAGAAGGCATAGGAGCTGTCCTCATGCAGGAAAAACATCCCATTGCATATGAGAGCAGGAAATTACGAGGTGTTGAGAGAACCTACAGCATCTATGACAAAGAAATGTTAGCAATCATGCATGCGCTAGCTAAGTTCAGGCAATACTTAGCGGGAAGTCGATTACAGTTAAAACAGATCATAACAGCTTGAAACATTTCCTTGGACAAAAGGATCTTAATGACAGGCAACAAAAATGGGTGAGTAAGTTACAGGCCTATGATTTGGACATAGTCTATGTCAAAGGGAAGAAAAATATAGTCGCAGATGCTTTATCCAGGAGGCCTCATTTGCTTGCTGTTGGGATAGTCATGGATGATTGGAGAGAGATGATCTTGGCAGAATATGCTAAGGATAGTTGGGCATCTAGTGTTATTGAGGGGGTTACTCAGGATAGCCGATATACTGTTGTAAATGATCTGATCATTTACAAGGAAAGGATTTATTTGGTACCTGGGTCTGCTATGAAGCAGAAGATTTTGAGAGCATTTCATGATTCACCATTGGCAGGACATCCAGGATTCTTTAAGACATATCGGCAGGTGAGAGAGTGCTTCACTTGGAAAGGGCTCAAATCAGAGGTGCTACAGTTTGTTAGGGAGTGCCCAATGTGTCAGCGGAACAAACAGGAACATTCCTTTCCGGGTGGGTTACTACAGCCCCTACCCATACCAGAGAAGAAGTGGGATAGCATTTCCATGGATTTTATCACAGGGCTCCCAAAGGCACAGGGTCGGGATTGTATCTTTGTTGTGGTAGACAGATTGATGAAATTTGCACATTTCTTTGCAATTTCATCTACTTATTCCGCAGCACAGACAGCAAAGCTATTCTTTCGAGAGGTATTTAGACTACATGGGATACCACGGAGCATAGTCAGTGACAGAGACAACAGATTTATGAGCCACTTTTGGCAGGAGTTGTTCAGGTTGTGTGGAACAGAGCTCACTCCGAGTACCAGTTACCACCCCCAAACCGATGGGCAGACAGAGATAGTGAACAAATGGGTTGAGGGGTACCTTCGAAACTACATTGCAGGACAACAGAGGGCTTGGGTGAAGTGGCTACATCTAGGGGAGTATTGCTACAATACTTCTTTCCATATGTCTATTCAAATGTCCCCTTTCATGGCACTGTACGGGTATGATGCTCCTAATTTCTTGGATTTGTTATTTGGGGACAGTAGGGTACCTAAGGCCAAGGATCTTTTGCAGGAGTGTCAGGACATTATGCGATCCTTGAAGGAAAATTTGCAAAAGGCACAAAATCAGCAGAAGCAATATGCTGATCAACACAGGGTTGAGAGGTCTTTTGAGGTGGGAGACATGGTGTACCTCATGTTACAGCCGTATAGACAGTCCTCTCTCAAGAGGAGTGGAGCAGAGAAATTGAAACCACGCTACTATGGACCATTCAGAGTAATCAGGAGAGTGGGCGAGGTAGCTTATGAGTTGGAGCTGCCTGCAGACAGTAAAGTACATAACGTGTTCCATGTGTCACGCCTTAAGAAGGCATTGGGGCACAATGTGGTGCCTTCAGTAGTATTGCCACCTCTCGATGATGAGGGGAAGCTTATCTTGGTTCCTGAAGCTATACTTGACACCAGGGAGAGGGTGCTTCGCAGGAGGACTATCAGGGAGTACCTAGTGAAGTGGAGGAACCTACCAGTTGAGGATGCAACATGGGAGGCAGAGCAGATTCTTCAGCATCCTGAGTTGAGATTGCTTGAGGACAAGCAATTTCAAGAGGGGCGGACTGTAATGTCCCCCACTTAGCCAGTCTGCATATATGTTGTCGTTAGCCCGTTCTTTCATGGTCTCGAGGGCTAACCAAGACTTCAAAAGGGATCCTGAGGTTATTTGGCCTAGTCAAATTTAATTACAAGCCAAATGGAGTTCGTTTGTTGGGTTTTGGGGAGGATTTACTATTTTTAGTAAGCCAACAGGGGATGCAGTGCCTTGGATTTTCAGTGACAGGATGTGATGCGTTTTGTTGAGCTCTTTCCGATGAGCTATCATATGTGGGATTCCGAGTTCATTTGGTATATTATTTTAATGTTTGAAGTTATAACGATAAAGTGACTATTTAATTTAAATATTATAATGTTTCATAAAGTCACTTTATAAAAATCAAGTTCCCCCCTTTAAAGGACATACATGGGCATTCGTAAGGGAAAAAGGTAACATTAAAGCTCATGTTTTATCCCACATTGGCGAGACAGAAGCGTAGAACTAGTAAGGAAGGATTAAAAGAGAGAGGATAGCTCTCATTTGGCATGCTTGAAGATTGAATGAAATTGGGGAAACTGTGGAGATTATTTCTCTTTGGGCTTGGAGGACGCAAACCCTCTACGCTTTCAATCTTGACGCCATTGAAAGATATGGTCTTGAGATTTTATATTGTAGTTGCAAGATCGTGTAGCAGCGAGAGTTCCTGTAGCAGCGAGGTACTATAGCAGCGCGATACTGTAGCAAGTTCCTGTAGCAGCGACACTGTAGCAGCGCGGTACTGTAGCAAGTTCCTGTAGCAGCGTGAGTACTGTAGCAGCGCGGTACTGTAGCAGTCCGAATCACTGTAGCGCGGTACTGTAGCAGCGAGTTACTGTAGCAACAAGTTCCTGTAGCAGTTTGAATTACTGTAGCGCGATACTGTAGCAGTCCGGAAACATTGTAGCTGTGAGTTACTGTAGCAATTTTCAGAACTATTAACACTGTTGTAGCTGCAATGGGTATGGACCATCATTGAACTCTATAGTTGATATAATGTGTTGAGTTTAATAAGATATGTTAGATATGGTAGTTGTAATTTCCTAATAATCTGAAACAAGAAATAAATGAACGGTCATTGTTATTAGCTGCATATGGTTTCATGTTGCCTTCTACTGATATCTCATACGAAATACAACAATCTTGAGGACTATTAAACAACATCAATCTGGAAAAAACATAAGAAGGACAGTTGCAGGCCAACTGTTTGACAAAATGACAGGAAGAAACAAACTCTAGAATTACAGAACTAGGCAGCATATTACACACATGCTCAATTTGCGCTCCCAACGTGAAAAACACACAATGAAGGAAAGTTGCATAAAAGAATGTCCACAAAGAACACCAAATCACGGCCCGCACAATTTTGACAGAATGAAAGAAAGTTTTAAAACAAAGAATATCCCAGGAAGACATCCATATGTGCCTAGCAAGATTTGCAACCAGTCATGGAATGTCTAGAAAATAAGAATCAGCCAATATGCTTAATTTGCATCCAGCGCATTTTCGCCGAAGTGAGGGAAGTTTTCTAAAAAGAAACAAATCTGTGAGGGTGGCCAAAATATGCCCAACACAAATGAACATGGGTCAAGGAAAGTTTAATGATGAAATAATCCACAACATGCTCAAAAACATGCTCCCAGCGCATTCCACTTTGGTCAAAGAATGGTTTACAAATTGAAAGTCTGCCAGCAACTACAAAACGTGCTCCAGCGCATTTGTAATCAAGTCATAAAATATTAGAAAAGGAAAAAAAAATCCTTCATGTGCCTCTAGACGTGCCCACAGCGCAATTTCAATACGGTGAAGGAACTTTGCAAAGAAAATAGTGCACAGAGTCCACCCAAATGCGCTCAAGGCACAATTTCCTTATAATAAGGGAAGTTTTAACAAATAAAATCCTTGGATGTGCATAAAGCGCATCGTGGGCGCATGTTTTATAATATGAAGGACCCTTTTTAAGTTTGATATCCCCCTAGCACTGGACAATTATGGAGAAGGGATCAATTTTAATATAACTAGGGTATGCGGCTAGGAATTATGGGACCAATGGAATATGGTAGAGGGTGATTTAATAAACTCTCAAACGTAATTCATTTTACACCCATGGATGAGTGAGGTAAAGGGATTTTAAATTCACGTTGGGAAACTTTGCAAACTTTTCGCAATGAATTCAAGGGAAACAAAATTCAAGTCAAGATTGAGAGGTAAGTGGGAAAATAAATCAATTTTTGAATTAAATTTTATTTGATATTAAATTAATAAAATTTAAAAATAATCGAAACTACAAAATTGATCAAAAAAATGAAAAATGGGAATAAATCATTTTTTGGAAAAGAACTTGATGTAATTATCTAATATTTGAAATCAAAAATCCAATGCACTTCGACAAAACTTCGAGATGATGCTAAAGCACCCAAATTGGCAACTTTTAAAAAGCGAGAGAAAAATCGTGACAAGTGGCGTTTTTTGTGAAAGAAACTTGTGCAAACTGAAAACTTGGAAGAAAAACAAAGCAACTGCCTAAAATTAGCCCTCAACCATTATGGTATCTTTTCCCGGTTAAATGTCTATATAAGAGAGCACCTCTTATTTCATTCTCACATCCAAAAATCAAGAAACAAGCTGAGAAGAGGATTTGAGAATTTTTTGTGAATTTGCAAGAAGTTTTTATTGAAGCAATGTGAGAATTCTTGAAGAGACGAATCGAAGAATCTAGGAGAGAGAAAGTAGTCATCTTGAGTTTGAGAAAGTCAAAGGAAGCCATAAATTTCAAGGAGAGAGAATCTGCAGTAAGTTTGAAAATTTGAAAGAAGGCGTAAATTTCTAGAGACAGAAAATATCGTTCTAGAGAGTGGAGAATTTTTTAAAAATTTCTAAAATTTTCTCCTCTTAAGGACAAGTTTATTTGCAAGAAAAAAATGGGTTTTCCTTTTTTCCATTTCTCGCATGCTCTTATGTATGTTTGAATTTTGTTTTGCATGAAGGTGGAAATGGCGGAACCCAGAGGGAAAAGTTTGACCAAAAAGCAACTGATCAAGAATGAGCAGAGAGGAGTCCATCCCGAATCCAAAATTGTGTCGAACTGGGCAGATGTTGGTGACACGAATCTTGGATGCCTAGACATGAACAAGCTTAGTAGGAGAATGATTGGATACAAAGACCACGAACCAACAAACTTGGCTACTTAGATTATAAAAAGTGGGATTGTGGCTGCAACAAGTTTTCACCCAGCTTTCCAACATGCAAACAGATCGTTGAATGCTCAAGGCATTATCATCCAGATGACAGAACAATCAGAAATCCAGAGGGGAAAGTTATAGCAGATCTCTCTCTACCGGCAATTTCAGAGGCATCTGGAATCCCTACATTCTGGAAAATGGTATTGAAATCAAAACAGAAAGCACTCAGAGTTTTCACCACTGGGATTCAACATTGTGAAGGTGTCATAAACAGTAAATGGTTGCAGAAGAATAGAGCCCACCGTTCCAAGTTGCCTAAGGAGTTAGTCTGGCTCGATCTTCAACATGAATATAGTGATTTTGTCATGATACTAAGCAGAATATTCGACATTACACAATCCTATCAATTTGAGGCATGGAAGTGGTATTTAATTGAGCAGGTGGTTGGAGGATTCAAAGACATGAACAAGCTCAGCAAGAGAATGATTGGATACAAAGTCCACGAACCAACAAACTTGGCTACTTAGATTATAAAAAGTGGGATTGTGGCTGCAACAAGTTTTCACCCAGCTTTCCAACATGCAAACAGATCGTTGAATGCTCAAGGCATTATCATCTAGATGATAGAACAATCAAAAATCCAGAGGGGAAAGTTATAGCATATCTCTCTCTACCGGCAATTTCAGAGGCATCTGGAATCCCTACATTCTGGAAAATGGTACTGAAATCAAAACAAAAAGCACTCAAAGTTTTCACCACTGGGATTCAACATTGTGAAGGCGTCATAAACAGTAAATGGTTGCAGAAGAATAGAGCCCACCATTCCAAGTTGCCTAAGGAGTTAGTCTGGCTCGATCTTCAACATGAATATAGTAATTTTGCCATGATACTAAGCAGAATATTCGACATTACACAATCCTATCAATTTGAGGCATGGAAGTGGTATTTAATTGAGCAAGTGGTTGGAGGATTCAAAGACATGAACAAGCTCAGCAAGAGAATGATTGGATACAAAGACCACGAACCAACAAACTTGGCTACTTAGATTATAAAAAGTGGGATTGTGGCTGCAACAAGTTTTCACCCAGCTTTCCAACATGCAAACAGATCGTTGAATGCTCAAGGCATTATCATCCAGATGACAGAACAATCAAAAATCCAGAGGGGAAAGTTATAGCAGATCTCTCTCTATCGGCAATTTCAGAGGTATCTGGAATCCCTACATTCTGGAAAATGGTACTGAAATCAAAACAAAAAGCACTGAGTTTTCACCACTGGGATTCAACATTGTGAAGGCGTCATAAACAGTAAATGGTTGCAGAAGAATAGAGCCCACCATTCCAAGTTGCCTAAGGAGTTAGTCTGGCTCGATCTTCAACATGAATATAGTGATTTTGTCATGATACTGAGCAAAAAATTCGACATTACACAATCCTATCAATTTGAGGCATGGAAGTGGTATTTAATTGAGCAGGTGGTTGGAGGATTCAACAACATGGATTGGGTCAGGATGATCAGTGACAACTTGAATGAACAAATGGTGAATCTGGAGCACTCGGGAAAGTTTTACATGAGCTCTTATGTCATCTACATGTTGGCTTGGATGACGAAATATGATGGGTTGAGATGCAAAGGAAAAGGAACATTTGGAAGTGGTGTCCACCGCTTGAAGGTATACGAAAGCAATCCTCAGTTGCAGTTGTATGCCACAAATGATTTTGTCAGAGTCAACAATGCTTTTGCAATGCGCATCGTCAGAACTCTACAGAAGACATTGCACGTGAGACTGCCAATCGAGGCAATGAAATTGGCAGAAGAGTATGGAGCTTGGTTCATCCAATTCCCTACCTTCTACATCAGAGTACAAGGATTTTTTGCGCAGCCATATAAACTCCCCAAATATCCCTCTAATAAAATGGTCATGACAGAGATCACTCGACAACTAACAATTTATGATAAAATTCAAAAGGCAAAGAGGAAGTTGGGGTTTGAATTCTTAATCTCCAGAGGAGACTATAAGGTTGAAATGTGCCCATGTTTGCAAGTGGTCGAGAGATCATTAGAGGAGTTGTATTTCTACCATCTACCGCTTTTTCCAGGAAGGCCAGATTATGATCCTTATAACAAAATTATAGTGGCAGGTGTGAAATACCAACACCAAATGCACCTCGGGGATTTTTGGGTCAATGCTACAAATGAAAATGAGATCAAAAAGAGGATGTGTTCCAGGTTACCGCTCAATATGATCAGATATCAGATATTGATTCATTATCTACATATGTTCTGGAGTTCACAAAATGGTGGGTTGAGCGGCAAATCGATAGGCTGAAGGTACCAAAGGATAGCTTAACATATAAATTGATGGGTCATCATCTATTGAGGGATGAGAGAGCAAGGAAGCCCTCGAGAGGGAGAATGGAGGAAGGAGAAATCCTGTTAGGAAGTGCTGACGGAAGAAAAGGAAAGAGTGTGGCTCAGGAAGTGCAACCGAGAGGTAGGCCTAATCTTCACAATAAAGAATCCTAGCAGAAAAGGAAAAGGTCAAGGAATACTCCATCTTTACCTAGTCAGACTCCAAGTTTACAAGAAATAGGTCCTTTCACTAGGGAAGTAGAGACAAGCAAAAGAAGGATAGAACGAAAAGATCACATGGCAAGGCCGGTACAGTCTAGAGAGAGCATCAATGCCTATTAGGAGTTCGTACATGGAAGAAACAAAGAGCAGGATGTTGCCACTGAGGAGAGTCTCAACACTATCTCAGAGTGAGAAATGATGGAAAAAGAGGTTCATGTAGCAGAAGCAGAAATTCCTACCGCAGAGTTAGCAGCTCCTAAGACAACGACAAAAAGTCATGTGGTCGAGGAAGAGATTGATATAAGGGAAGTACAAAGGCAAGAGCAATTAACAATTTAGAATGATCCAAATGTTGTTGTTCACGAGTGGTTAAGGAAAAGGCTACAAAAAAAGTCAGGAGAAAGAGGTTGACCCGACATTCGAGTTGCAGGAAATTCTGAACCGAGTCAACCAACTAGAGGAGAAAGGAAAGGCCAAGAAATTTGCAAAAGTCACCATAGGAGAATCTAGATCCAGAACTCTACAGTTTGCAGTACCTACGGTTGATAAGACAAAGGATCAAATTATTGCGGATGAGTACAATGTGACAAAGTTTGATCTAGGCCATGCCTCCCGAGAACAAGTTATGGAAGAGTTTGAGGATTCTACACAGGCGATGAAAGATAAGATGAGGAAACTAGAAGGGAAATATCAAAAACAGAAATGCGACATCAAGGCCTTGTGCAAATATATAAACAGCCTGACTCATCTAGCGAGAGAAGAAGGCCCAACCTTTGTTCCTCCTTCAGTTCTTTTGACAGAGTCAATAGAGGGTGTCAAAAGGATCAACCAAATTGCTCAGGATGCAGAAATTTGGATAAAATGATTCAAAATGAGGCATACAGGCACATTGAGGACTTGGTGCAAATTCATGATAGGGCACTGGCCATCCTTTCTAGGATACATTGCATGGATAAGTTGTGGGAAGATGAACGCGTTTATCAAGTCAACTTGATCTCGCACTTGCAGGATTTAATGGAGACTCCCAACCACAGGCGTTTGACTTTCGTCGTGGTATAGCACAATGATCACAACGAAGGAAATGTTTGAGCATTTCAGCGGAGAGTACACTCGATTGAAGAGGGTAGTCGAGAATATTCAGCAAGGGATCTCTAACACAATTGCATTATTGTTCAAAATGAGATTGGTTGAGAATGAAATAACGGTGGACAACCTACGAGGTAAACTAGAAGAGGTCTTTCAACTGAACTCCTTCGCCAGGGATGACTTTGAGAACTTCTCTGTTTTCTCAAATGTCATGCACACAACCCAGGACTTACTACCAGATTTGGAGAACAGCTTAAGCAAATCTAAACAAGCAATGACGGTCCTAGAAATCAAACGAGAATCAGTGTCAAGTATTAGTGTGGACGAATTGGAGATCGTGTTGGGCAAATTCCATGCATTCAAAGGACGAGGTCAAATGACGATGGAATTCTTCAATGTGAAGATCAGGCCTACCTCTTGGTTGCACTTCCTAAGCCACACTCTTTCCTTTTCTTCAATTAGCACTTCTTAACAGGATTTCTCCTTCCTCCATTCTCTCTCTTGCGGGCTGCCTTGGTCTCTCATCCCTCATTGGCTGATGACCTATCAATTTATATGTCGCTATCCTTTGGTACCTTCAACCTATCAATTTGTTGCTTAGCCCACCACTTTGTGAACTCCAAAACCAGTGCAGATAATGAATCAATATCCAATATCTCCTTTCGTGACCAATTGTATGGATGAATGGTCTTCTCCATTTCTGGGTTGTATCCCTTCTGGATCATATTCATGTCTTTTTCCATTTGATCAAGCACCCGAAAGATCTTGCATGCTCTGATCATATTGAGCGGCAACCTAGAATACATCCTCTTTTTGATCTCATTTTCATCTATAGCATTGGCCCAGAAATCCTCGAGGTGCATCTAGTGTTGGTATTTCACACCTGCCACCACTCTAATTTTGTTATAAGGATCATAATTTGGCCTTCCTAGAAAAAATGGCAGACAGTAGAAATACAACTCCTCTAATGATCTCTCAGTCGCCCGCAAACATGGGCACATTTCAACCTTGTCTTGCCCTATGGAGATTGGGAACTCAAGCCCCAACTTCCTCTTTCCCTTTTGAATTTTATCATAAACTACCAATTGTCAAGTGATCTATAATAGGGCCATTTTATGAATGGGATATCTCAGAAGTTTATATGGCTGCACAAAAAATTCATGTACTCTGATGTATGAGAAGGTAGGGAACTGATGAACCAAGCTTTGTACTCTTCCACCAATTTCATTGCCCCAACTGACAGTATCACGTAAAATCTCTTCTATATAGATATGACGATGCGCATTGCAAAAGAAACATTGACTCTAACAAAATCATGTGGCATACAACTACAACTGAGGATAGCATTCGTGTACCTTCAAGCGGCGGACACCACTTACAATTGTTCCTTTGCATCTCAACCCATCACATTTCGTCATCCGAGCCAGCATATAGATGACATAAGAGCTCATGTAAAACTTTCCTGACTGGTCCAAATTCACCATCCGTTCATTCAGGTTGTCATTGATCATCCCGACCCAATCCATGTTGAATCCTCTGACCACCTGTTCAATTAAATATCACATCCATGCCTCAAACTAATAGGATTGTGGAAGCCTAAATATTCTACTCAGTATCATGACTAAATCACTATATTCATGTTGAAGATCAAGCCAAACTAGCTCCTTAGGCAACTTGGAATGGTGGGCCCTATTCTTTTGCATCCATTTATGACACCTTCACAATGGTGAATCCCAGTAGTGAAAACTCTGAGTGCTTGCTCTTTTGATTTCAATAATATTTTCTGGAATGTAGGATTTTGAATGCCTCTAAAATTGTCGGTAGAGAGAGATCTGCTATAACTCTCCCCTCTGGATTTCTGATTGTTTTGTCATCAGAATGATAATGCCTTGAGCATTCAACAATTAGTTTTGCATGCTGGAAAGCCAAGAGAAAACCCGCTATAGCCACAAACCCACTTTTTACAATTTGAGTAGCCAAATGTGTCAGCGTGTGATCTTTGTATCCAAACATCCTTCTGTTGAACTCGTTCATGTCTAGGCATCCGAGATTGGTGTCACCAACATCTGCTCACTTTGATACAATTTTGGATTCGGGATAGAATCCCCTCTACTCGTTCTTGAACAATTGCTTTCGGGTCAAGCTTGTTCCTCTAGGTTCCGCCATTTCACCTTCATGCAAAACAAAATTTAAGCATACATAAGAGCATGCAAGTAATGGAAAAAAAGCAAACCAATTTACTTTTTTGCAAAACTTGTCCTTGGGGGAGAGAGATTTAAAAATTTATTGAAAGTTTTGCATTCTCTCTAGGAGATTTTCTCTCTCCTCAAGAAGTTCATGTCTTCCCTCGAATTTTCCAACTTACTACAAAAAATCTCATTCCTATGACATTCGCAACTTCTTGACTCCTCAACTGAAAATGACTTCACCACTCCCTAGAAACCACTTTCTCTCTCCAAGATTCCTTTCTTTCTCTCTAAAAAGGCTTACTCAACTTCTTAAAAAACTTCTCACAAATTCTCCAAAAATTCTCAAATCCTCTTCTCAACTTGTTTCTCAATTCTTGCATGTGAGAATGAAATAAGAGAGCATAGACCTTTAACCAAGAAAAGTTGTCATAATGGTTGACATAATTTTAGGCAGCTTTTATCGCTATTATAACAGGTTTCTATTTTGGAGAAGATTTTCTACCACTTATTATGATTTTTTTTCACTTTTGAAAAAGATGCCATTTCGGGTGTTTTGGCTTCATCAAGAAGTTGAATTGGATTTTTTATTTTCGATTTTAAATATTGGATAATTATTTCCAATTCTTTTCCAAAATAATCCAAAAAAGTGATTTATCCAATTTTTTGATCAATTTTGCTTTTCTCAATTTTTCACAATTGCATATCCAATTCTTTTCCAAAAAAGGATTATTCTCATTTTCCAAATTTTGATCTCTTTTATCGCTTTTTCTCGAATTAATTTTCTACTTAAATCCAAAAATCACTTTACTTCTCAACTTTATCACTTTTTTATTTATAAATTAAATACAAAATATTAAAGTCAATATTTAATCAATTTTCAATTTGATTTCTAAGAGCACAATTGATTTTCCAACTTATCCACTTTAATCTCCAATCGAGCTTCGAAATCCAAGTCATCAAATTCCATCATTGTCATTTAAAAATTGATGCAGGAGCATCTTGGGTTCATGGCAATCTTGTCAGTTTCATTTCCTATTTTCCAATTTGTTAGTCAATGACTTTCTTTCAACGTTCCTTCAATTTGGATCAGTTGTTATTGCTCACCTCATGGAGTGTTCCTAGCATCATGGTTTACCTTCACCTAGGTTCGCACCTTGATTGGTTTCTTCGCGTATGAGATATCTTGGCTTCTTGGCAGGACATCTCTATTCTTCACATTTCACGGCTAGTTTGTGTTTTCCGATCTCGCGAAGGATTTTTCCGATTGGCAAAGCTTCGCGGCTCATATCTCGATGTTTCTTTACCTGTGGCTGACCTTTTTGGCTCACACATGATGTTACATCTATTTGTGAGGGATTCTTATGATTTAGGTCCTGACCTATAATGTAATATGTTTTCCTGTTCTTGGAAAATGTAATCTTTCTCAGACCAACTTGATGCTTGTGAAGGCTTTCTAAGCTTGTGTAATTAATCCTTGAAGGGGAGAGTAAGTAGAGTAGTAGCTAGAACCAATTAGTGAGAGCATGTCATAGATAGTACAAAAAGATAACCTATAAAAGGTTCTAGAATCAGGCATGTATGCCTAGAATGTAAGACTACATGTTGCAGGTCCATCGTGCCTGATTATCTAATAATAAGAAGGTTGATCTTGCATATCTATCAATTATCCTGTATTGTTTCCGTTGTGTGACTCTTGCTGCAAGGATTGGACTGACTTCTTTGAAGTTCCTCCTGTCCTTGGCTGCATCAAAAACATTAGTTCCTTGTTGATGTATGGAAATTCACCTCGACGTTTAATCTAATCGTGACTTTAATTTTTATTGTGCGACTCTTGCTGCAAGGATTGGACTGACTTCTTTGAAGTTCCTCATGTCCTTGGCTGCATCAAAAACACTAATTTCTTGATGTATGGAAATTCACCTCGACGTTTAATCTGATCGTGACTTTAATCCTTACCATAGGTATCGTATTATTATTTCCAACATTTTTCGTGACATCCTTGGAAATCTGAACGTTCTTATTTTCTAAAAAGAAAATATTTTCTCCCATGGTAGCTTGTATTGTTGAGCACATTCTTGCTAGCGTGGAGCACTTCAATCTTTAACGTTAAGTGCAAATGTAACATAGTAGGGATTTAAAAAGTTTATGAAATATTTCTTTGACATTCAACATTTAGTGCTAGGAGCACATAAGACCATTATGGGGGGAAGAAACTTGTTATAATTTTGTGACCATGTGGGAAATGCGCTTAGAGCACAATTTGGCTTTCATCACGGACTCTTTCCCTTTTGGCTTTTCCTTAACTTGGTCGGAAATGCGCTCGAGCGCATTTAGGCTTCATGGAGGACCATTTGTTTTGTAAAGTTCCTTCACTGATGTGGAATAGCATTGAGAGTGCTTTTAAAATCCCACATGGATTCATTCATTTTTAATGCTCTTTCATTCACATCAAAATGCGCTCAGGTGCAAATGGGGGTTTGTAGTAGATAATCTTCCAAAATAATAAATCCGTCACTTGGTTGAATTCGTGCTCGGGCATAGTTTGGTGCTTTTGGTGGACTTCTCATTTTGCAATGTTTCCCTGAATATGCCAAAATTGCGTTGGGCGCGATTTCGCATCCACGATGGATATTTTCAATGGGTGGGATTCCTAGTGCATAGGGGATTCGCGCTCAGAGCGCAAATAGAAACATACAAAGAACTTCAATTCTTCTTTCAAAGAATTCCTATACCATCAAAAAATAGCATTTGGGGGGCTTTTAGATCCTTTCTTTAAAAACATTTCCTCCACTTTTCTGTGTTTTGCACTCTAAGCGTAAACAGAGCTTACCCGAAAGCTTTCTTCATTGAGCGAGACTTTTGTCATGAGAAGAGTTTGCGCCTTGAGCGCATATTGAACCACACACAGGATTTCTTTCTTTTAGCGGCATTGCATGCTCTAGGTAGAATCACGCCTAGAGCGCATATTGGGGCTTTTGTCAGATTGGAAGCCATGAACCTTTCCTTGAGCGTGTGAAATTTCGGAGCAAGTCCTTTTCTCATATTTGGTGTTCGCGCACTCTTGAGCCCACAAGAGGTGGTGCAGATAATTTTCAAACCTTGTATTGTTTCCTTGATATTGCAATGTTTGCATTTAGAGTGTACTTGGTGGATCTTTTTGCTAGAGCAGGATTGCAAGCATGTATAGACAAATGCCTTGTGTTCAAGTACTAATCCAACATTGATAGTGGATTCTCTACTTCTTCTAGCTATTTCCTTGGCGTCTGGAAATTCTTTCCTTTTAGGAGAACATGTGCAATTCAAATAAGTTAACCAATTTATTGGGCCTTTGAATATGCTCTTAGTCATAGATTTGACATTGGAGACAAGGCTCAAACACTCGTTCAACATTTACCGGTACATGACGACATATGATAAACTTGGAAGTTTTGAAACATTTCTTAGCAAGCGTAGGGAATCCTTTTGAGCACAGAGGCTTTGTTTTTGCATGACTATGTTGATGAGCGTAAATTAGGAATCCTCCTTTGAAAACAAATTCTTGTTGCTTTAACATTTGAAAATGCTCATATTAAGCATGATGCCATATTTCCTTTGCCTTCAAACTTCATGTTCTTTTGCTTGATTTTTGTCCAGCATTAAATTGCTATGGTCAATTCCTCCCACTCAACACTTTGGCCAAATTTTCACACATTCTGATTTGATTTCCACATTTCTCACTTTTACACACGTTGGGCATAAAATTCCTCAGATTTAACCAAATCCATCATCTCTCAGTTAGAACATGAGGAGGAACTAGTAGACGAACACTACAGCTACCGAGAAAACCAAAACCAAAAGAGCAAGCGACCAAAACAAATAAGGGGGGTCCCCATATTTGATGGGGCGATGATGTGAATAGGTCACAACAAGTCCTTAGGAGAGCAAAATGAAACTAATCTATAGAAAATATTCATTATGGACAAACCAAATTGAAAATTACATGTGCAAAATGAATGAAACTATATGTAACTTTTATATCTTTTCCCAATGCAAGAGCATAAACAAGGAATGAAAGGATGAAATGAAATGATTGATAACTAGGTGCGACAAAAATGCATAAATAAAAATATTTTTTTATTTTTATTGTTTTGAAACATGAAAATGAAATTTGTAAGAATGGACTAAGTTTTTAGATGAGAAACAATATGCAAATTTTATGTCATTTTTGTATAAAATGAACCAATGCAGTGCATACAAAAAAGCTCTAAACACCAAATCGAAATTGGAAATGTTATGAGTTGGGTCCACCAAAATGTACAATAGAAAAAGGGAAGCAAGGTAGATTGCTCTTCCTTTCCCAAATGCACATTCAAAAGGAAGATGACCCAATAGGCTCAAGTAGGACTTAAGCGCTAAATGAGTTCAACGATCCTTCGCATGAATGAATTGAGGGAAGTTAGATTTGATGATGCAAGATAGGAGGCTAAATAAGCAAAATTAATAAGATGTAGGAAATATAGAATGACGGAAAACTGACAGATGGTTGCAGGACTTGAAACAGGATCCAGAAGATTCTACTAACTTGCAGTTTGAATTTGAAGTGAATTTGCAAGGAACATAAAGCCTAGGCATTTTGTTCCTAGGAACAAAAAGTATTGTGTGTTTTGCTCATGGGAACACAGGGTTTTGCCAGGATCAACTTGCAGCATTCCTGCCAGATCCTGTACTTTTTCGGATTAAGTCTCGATGCATCCACCACCAGTACCAATACATAGAAAAATGGGGAAGAAGGTTGGATAGAGGGGTTTGCCTCGGTCAAACCCCTGTTTGGAATCAATTTTGAAATAGAAATGAAATGTGCTTGAAAGGAACGATTGCTGATATGAAATAGAAATTGGATCTGAATCACAAATCACCTTATACCTTGATGGCACAATGCTTCTTTAGATGTAATCACAAGTGTTAATGCAATAGCTTGAACTCCACAAAAATCCAAAAGGAAATAATGAAAGATATGCCTTGCACCATGAATGTTGTAGTTTGCCACAATGCTTGATGAAGGAGAAGAGTGATGTTTTGAAGACTTGGATGCTTGAAGACCTTGAGAATACTTGGATACCAATTGTTTGATCATGTTCCTTCTTAGTAATAGATGGATAATGGATACCAAAATGAGGAGAGATAAGCCTATTATATACCTCTTCACACATTTCAAGATTCAAAAATGATTTAGATTGACCACGGGATTTAATTACCCAACAAAACACCGCAACCAAGCCCCAATTCAAATTTATGCAAATCTTGGGGGAACAAAATGCCTTTGGCATTGTGTTCTTAGGAACATAAATCCATAGGCATTTTTTGTACCTAGGAGAATGAGCCAAAATGGAAATGGGAGATTGGGGAGATAGGGCTAATGTCGAAATAAGAGGCACAACTAATTTTGAGGTCATGAAGTACAAAGGCCACAAATGGTAACATAGGGCCTATGTAGGCTAATAAATGATTGAAGAGGAGAAATAATAAAGGAGCATGCCTAGCAATAAGGGTTCACATCAATATTTGGTGAATTTGAATTAACACGGAACTTATAATATTAATTTAAAGCTCCACTAAGCATTAGGAGAGCGTGAAATCAATGTGGGAACCCATACATGCTAAAATGGAGCTAAATTGAGCATCTAATTATAGGTGCTAACATTTTAGGACAATACACCAACATATCACATCATTATAACTGAGTGAAAGTCCATAGTTAAGAAGGAACCTTGAATTCGTCTCATTTGATCAATATACATTGTTTAGCATATGAGCATCCTTATTCAAGAGGGAGTTGGAAATTTGGTGTTTCATTCGGAATACTAAGTATTCAATTTTGCATGTTGTAGTGGCATAAAACTCATATCGACAGTAACACCGCACAATACACCTAGAAGAAGCCATTCCATGATATATATCCAAGTGATCTGTAATGTCCCCGTCCTTAAATAATAATAATTGTATTTAGGCCCCAATCGATTTAGTTTATCTCGGGCCCATATTTTATTTTTGGCACAGGTGTAGTTGTCGTCGGCTCTATTTGTGCACCCTCGAGAGGTTTCCAATGGGTATTTATGTCTGGCGTGTAGGATGAAATTGATATGTTGAGATTTGATATTTTATTTGTAATTGCAAACTCCTATTAGAATTCAGTTGGCTGTCGTTTCGGAGGTGAAAGACCCTCCCTATTTGGTATTTGCAATTTCAGTGGATTTCAACCCTCACCCTATTCTGCTTGTTCTGCTATATCGGGTCTGGCAAATCCGAAGTACTATCAATAATATCAATAAAATTTCTTGAAAATATATTTGGCTTACATCTTGTTTTGTGACTGCGACATCAAATCTAATTGGCGACGTAGAGACAAAGGACATCATACAAACTTCTGACAAGCATCCTCAACCACGGTACATCCTTCAACCTCTCGTACTATATCTTTGTTGTTCCGTACGACCCTCTCTACCACATCGTACAGCCTCCACCATTTCCATACGACCTTCTCTGCCACACCGTACGGCCACCACCACTTTTGTATGGCTTTTCTCTGCCACACCGTACGGCCTCCACCAATTTTGTACGGCCTTCTCTGTCACAGCATACGGTCTCCAGCATAATCCACACGGCCTCTTCTGGCAATCACATGTGGTCTCAGATTCCACCGTACGGCCTCCTACTGCTCCGTACAGCTTCAGTCCGATTTCCTACTCCCTTGTTTACCATCATACGGTCCAGGTCTAGGCTTTGTAGGGGTAATTGGAATTTGAAGGCATGTTTTTAGTGAAGTTGCACTTGGGTACATTACACTGGTATCAGAGCCGATGATTCTGCCAGCTTGTGGGTAGTGAATGCAAGTTTATACCAGGAAGAGAAGAAGGTATCACTAAGTTGGTAGATTGGCGAACCCCCAAGATGTTGTCGTCAAAGTCATGACTCTTTTGAGAGAGCTCACTAGGAACCAGGCACAGATTAATGACACTCAGCGCCTCATGGAAGAGACACTGCGAAAATTGGTTGAAGGCAAGGTATTTGTTGAACAAAGTGACAATTCTGTCTCAGGAAAGGCTAACCCCCAAACCGTACACTCTCGACTATCGATGACAACTTTCCCTCCATGGGCGGAAGAGCAGCACAGAGAGCAACCAACTTTCCAAGAAATGCAAGATCAACTTCAGGAAGATTGGAGGAACGCAAATATGGAAGGAGATATATCCTACAAAGATTATGATGAGCTGAGACGGAGATACTTTGGCGGAAACAAGCGTGGCTATTATAATGACGATCTCAGATGGAAGATTGCCAAAGTTAGTCTGTCATCTTTTGATGGGTCTGGATCCATCACAGCTAGGGTATGGGTGCAAAAGGTAAACACGTATTTCCAGCTCAACCCTATGCCGGAGGATGAGGCCATCAAATTTGTTGCACTGTATCTGGAAGGAAAAGCCCACGAATGGTGGCATCATGGCATGGTTACTCTCGGCCACGATCAAATAACATCTGACGCCGAATTCACTGAGAGATTGATAGACCGTTTTGACGGAAGAAATCCAAAACTAAATTTTAAAGAGTTGGCTCAGCTGAAGCAATCTGGCATAGTCGACCGTTACATAACAAAATTTCAAAGAATGTTTGTCCTGGTAACAGATATTTCAAAAAGACAATTGGTGTTACTATTTATGGATGGGTTGGCGAAACCTTTGAAGGGTTGGGTGAAGGGATTCAACCCCATCACACTCACGGAGGCAATTGAGAAGGCACGTGACATGACAACATCCTCTTCTTCTTCCACCAAATATTACTCATAGTCCAAACCATCTCTCACTCAAAGGGAGAAAGACAGCAAACCCCCACCAAAGAAGCCCCCGTTAGATGAGGCAACTCAACATAAGCTCAGAAGGAGGCAGCCTTGTTTCAACTGTAAGGAGCCATGGGTACCGGGACATCGATGCCTTGGCAAAGGAAAAATCCCTTACATTGAGGTGTTGTCTGACGGTGAGGAGGAACGGGCACCGGAAGCCTAAGGTGATGAACAACAAGCTTCTAGGGAGGTAAACATCAATCACGCAGAAAGGATCGCCACACTCTTGAAGAGAGGAGGCGCCATTGCGGCTCTGGTAGGGACTTCAAGGTGTACAATATTCCAGGTCCGGGGTACCCTCCAAGGGCAACGAGTCGTGGTCATGCTTGACAGCGGAGCTACACTCAAATTCATTAACTCATCGCTGGTGAGCCAGCAAAGTGTGTACGAAGGCACACCAAGGATTTGATGTCAAGGTGGCGGGAGGAAACCTGTTAAGATGCACCCATCTGATTCCGCTACTGAGCATCACCATGGGAAACCACACAGTGATGGATGATTTCTTCATGGTCGATTTGGACGACATGGAAGTCATTCTGGGCATTCGGTGGATGGAAACATTGGGCGAATACACACGGAGCTTCAAATGAATGGAGTTCTCCTTCGAAGTGGACGGCAAGAAGATTGTGCTGAGAGGGATGTCAAATGGGGGACCAAAGAAAATTTCAGCCCAACGGATGGAAGCAATCTTCAAACACGACAACGTGGTCTGGGTTGCACACTATTTTGTCTCACCAGATCCTGTACAGGGACAAAGGGCTTACTACCAAGATGAGGAGATTCAAACAGTTTTGGATAGACATCACCAAGTCTTCGCCGACATACCACTAGGCATACCACCACATCGTGGGTTTGAACATACCATTGAGATGGGGGCTAGCGCCAAACCGGTTATCATTGTACCATACCACCACCCTAAGAGGCTTAAAGATGAGATTGAAAAGACAATACAAGAACTTCTTGACAAGGATTGGATCAAGCCCATCTCCAGTCCTTTTGCATCATTGGTAGTGCTAGTTAAAAAGGACGGAACATTGCGACTACTGTGCGCTGAAAAAAAAGACCATCAAGATCAGGTATCCAATTCCCAGGATCGACGAGTTGTTGGATGAGTTACACGACGCAGTCTATTTTTCCAAAATAGACCTCTATTCGGGGTATCACCAAATCCGCATGAGAGAACAGGATGTGGAGAAAACAACATTCCATTGTCATTTTGGACATTATGAATTTTTGGTCATGCCGTTCAGATTGACCAACACGCCAACTACATTCCAATCTTGCATGAATCACATTTTTAACAAATAGTTGTGCAAGTTCCTATTGGTATTCTTCAATGATATTCTAATCTACAGCAAGACATGGAAGGAGCAGTTAACGCATTTGGAAGAAGTGCTCAAGATTATGGAGTCACAACTGTTGTTCGCCAAAAGATCCAAATGTGAATTTGGGATGACAAAGATATTATATCTAGGGTACATTGTCAGTAGCCGAGGAGTTCAGGTTAATCAAGAGAAGATTCAGGCTATCTTGGATTGGCCACCTCTGAAAACTCTTTGGGAACTATGTGGGTCCTTTGGGTTGTGTAATTACTATAGACGGTTCGTGAAGGGATTCTCACAGCTCAATGCGCCACTCACCAATCTTACAAAGAAGGGATCTTTCCAATGGAGTGAACGAGCATATCAAACATTTGAAAGGCTCAAGGAGGCTATGAGTTCTTGTCCGGTTCTTGCACTGCCAGATTTCACTCGGCTTTTCATCCTAGAGTGCAACGCCTCCGGAGAGGGTATCGAGGTCGTGTTGATGCAAGACCGCCACCCAATTGCTTTTGAAAGTTGGAAGCTCTCAGGGGCCGAATGGTTGTATTCCATATACGACAAAGAAATGCTCGCCATCATGCATGCCTTGACAAAATTCTGGTAGTACCTTATTGGAGCCAAGTTCGTCGTCCGTACAAATCACAACAACCTCAGACATTTTTTGGAAGAGGGAATTGAACAAACGACAACAAAAATGGGTAAGTAAAGTGCAGGCTTTCGACTTTGACATTGAGTATGTAAAAGGAAAAAATAATGTGGTGGCTAACACATTATCAAGAAAGTCGGCCATATGTTCCTTATCTCAGATCTCAACAGATTGGAGGGCACATTTGTTGGTCGAATATTCCAAGAACACTTTCACATGCCAACTGTTGGATGAAGAAGTACAGGATGACGGGTATAAGGTGGTTGATGATATTATTTTCTACAAAGGTAGAATTTATCTGGTACCTGAATCCAAATTGAAGGAGAAAATCTTAAAAGAGATGCACGACTCGCCATTAACCGGGCATCAGGGATACTTGAAGACCTATAGGCAGATCAGGGAAAGGCTTTCATGGAAGGGCCTAAAGAATGATATATTATAGTACGTCTGAGAATGCGCTACCTGCCAACAAAATAAATCCGAACACACTATGCCAACGGGTTTACTTCAACCATTACTGATTCCAGAGCAAATGTGGGACAGCATCTCAATGGATTTCATCTCTGGGCTCCCTAAGGTGCAAGGGAAGGACTGCATCTTTGTGGTGGTTGATAGATTAACCAAGTATGCACATTTCTTTGTTGTTTCAGCGGAGAATCAAGCCTCACAGGTGGTAGACTTATTCTTCTGGGAGGTGTTCCGCTTGCACGGGCTCCCTCGAAACATAGTTAGCAATAGAGATAGCCACTTCCTCAGTACTTTTTGGAAAGAATTGTTTCGGCTAGCAGGAACGGAGTTGTCACCAAGCACCAGTTATCACCCCCAAACTGACAAACATATAGAGATTGTGAACAAATGGCTGGAAGGTTATCTTAGAAACTATGTTTCCGCACAACAAAGAGCATGGGTCAAATGGCTACATCTATGGGAGTACTCTTACAATACCACCTACCACATGTCCCTTGGGATGGAACCCTTCAAAGCTTTGTACGGGTATGAACCTCCTTCATTCGTGGACTTGGCTCTAGGTGACAGTCACGCGCCGAAGGCCAAAGACTAGCTGCAAGAGGGAATAGATATTTTAAGGTCCCCCAAGGAAAATCTCCAACGGGCTCAGAATTAGCAAAAGATGTATGCTGACAAGCATCAGATTGAAAGAAGCTTTGAAGTCGGGGATTTGGTATACCTCTAACTTCAACTATACAGACAGTCCTCTCTAAAAGTTTTCGGAAAGAAGCTGAGGCCACTTTTCTATGGACCCTACCGTGTGACTAGGAGGGTGGGTGAGGTTGCATACGAATTGGATCTACCTAAGGGAAGTCAAATCCAAAACGTCTTTCACATTTCTTGCCTAAAGAAAGTCGTTGGTCAACATGTCACGGTCTCTACAGACCTGCCACCGCTCGACGATGGAGGAAAGTTAGTATTGGAACCAGCAGAAATTGTCAACATTCGAGAGAAAAGATTGAGGACACGCACGGTCAAAGAATTTCTTGTACACTGGAAGGATCTACCACTAGAAGATGCCACCTGGGAAGGTGAAGAGAGTTTGGAACACCCTAGCCTGAAATTGTTTGCCAAGCAATTAGAGGGACGGGAGGACTGTAATGTCCGTGTTATTAAATAATAATAATTGTATTTGGATGCCAATCGATTTACTTTATCTCGGGCCCATATTTTATTTTTGGCATAGGTGTAGTTGTTGTTGGCTCTATTTGTGCACCCTCGGGAGTTTTCCAACATGTATTTATGCCCAGCGTATAGGATGAAATTAATATGTTGAGGTTTGATATTTTATTTGTAATTAAGAATTCCTGTTGGAATTTTGTTGGCTGCCATTTTGGAGGTGAAAGACCCTCCCTATTTAGTATTTGCAGTTTCGGTGGGTTTCAACCCTCAACCTATTCTGCTTGTCCTGTTGTATCGGGTATGGCAAATCCAAAGTACTATCAGTAATCTCAATAAAATTTCTTGCAAATATATTTGGCTTACATCTTGTTCTGTGACTGCGACATCAAATCTATTTGGCGACGTAGAGACAAGGGACATCATACAAACTTCTGACAGGCATCCTCAACCACCGTAAGTCCTTCAACCCCCCGTACTATCTTTTTTGTTCTGTACAGCCCTCTCTGCCACACTGTATGGCCTCCACCATTTTCGTATGGCCTTCTCTGCCACACCATACGGCCACCACCACTTTCGTACAGCCTTTCTCTGCCACGCGTACGGCCTCCACCAGTTCCGTACGGCCTTCTTTGTCACACCATACGGCCTCCTACTACTCTGTACGGCTTCAGTACGGGTTTCCCACTCCCCTGTTTACCATCATACAGTCCAGGGCTGGGCTCTGTAGGGGTAACTGAAATTTGAAGGCGTGTTTTTGGTGAACTTGTGCTTGGGTACATTACATGATCCCAAAGACATCATAATTTTCACATATCCTTACAATGATATTCGCCTCTATATACATCTCTTTCTAATAACATAGTGGAGGCATAAAACACTATAACACACGTAGGCCTCCTAATTACCTTATATATTTCATGACCCAATATAATTTATGAGATGTGTGCCACATGTAGACATCTCCATATCATATCCTTAGGTACCTAGCACATCATCCCCTTGACATGTTCCATCCTCAAAACATGAGAAGATACCAAATGGCAAGATTGTTGCAAGTCATTGCAAATATGATGTCATGTCCTATTATCCAACCATCCACAAGTGATATTTCAAGTGGCTTTAGCTTGATGGTATTGTTGTCACTTGAACTACACCCTGTGCTGGATTCTAAACCCAATTGCTCAATGAAAGATGGGATCAATCTCAAGATGTGGAACCCTATGAATGAGATCAAACCTCTAGAAAACGACTTCATCCTCTCTAACCTAGATGCAGTTGTGTTAGTCCAACCTAACTGATGCACCTAGATTAGAATGGCGTCTTCCTGCTCACCACAAAACAAAGAATCAATCAAACTGCTAAAGAGCTCACATAGTTTTGTAATCTGCTAACTCCTAAAAGTGTGCATGGAGGTCAGATTTTCACGAGAATTAAGAGGAAAAAGTGAATCCCCAATTAACACTTACAAAAAGTTTAAAACAACATACAGCCTAGAAAATAATAAATATTCATTCAGATATATAAGCAATTAAACTTACACAAATTGACATGAGTGAGAAGAAATGAAAAAGCCACAAATTCATCAATTCGGGGGCATTGAGCATGTTACAATAACAAAGTTGCAAAACATGCAAGCCTTTATAGAGAACAAAAAGGAAGAAGCTCTATAATGGGCAACAAGCTGCCTTTTATTCTGAAAGAGGCAGTCAAAAAAATTATAAGAAACATGGGAAGCCAAGAAGATACCCTCGTCACTAGCTCACCTAAAGAGTATATGTGTACTCAACAAAATCTGATCCACTTGAGGCATGAGAGAACAATCTTCATTTATAGCATGTCAATCTATCCAAGAAAAATGCCTAAGAAATTCACACAAATTGTGCCAAAAAGATCAAGCTTTGACAAAAAATAGGTTTGCAAGCAATAAAAAAGCATGACCACCACCTCATCCCAAAATCGTGCCCAAAAAAAATCAAAAAATGCATCTATAGTGCCATATTTGAAATATGGTGATTGCAAGGGTCAACGACCAATCATGGTGATGTAGAGAGGGAGACCAAAAAGCGTGCCAAAAACAAACCTCTCAAGTCATCAGCAAAATTTTGAGATTAGGTGTGCGATGGCGTCAAGAGAAAGGCATTAAAATTTTCATGGCCTCAAGTGAGTTCTTATTTGACCGCCACATGCCACCTACCAATTCAGCGAAGGACAAAGAACGATCACCAAAAGCCCACAAGACTTGAGCAATTTCAAATTTCAAACCTTCGAAATGTATGGGAGTTGGCATCGGGCCTATCGTTAGTTTCAATTCCTTTTCGCACCCATAAAAACTCTTCATCGAGGGTTGGGGATTCACCAAGAATTGAGAAGGTCATCAAAGGTTCTAGCAGTTCCAAGAAACTCTAATACCTTCGACATCCTGTCTTCATTGCATTCCTTTCTTTCTCCTCTGAGTCCCCCCCTTGTGCCCTTTCTTTGTTCCTTTTCTTCCATTGAGGCTTGGGCACCTTTATTCTTCCCTCCTTTATCTTTCTCCTAGAGCGAGCATTGGACCAAAGAGATCCCCTCCTTCATCCTTTAAGATTCCACAAAATCCTTTATATCAAGAATCAAGGATTCCATGGGAACTAGGAACCCTGTAAAAAATTGTGTGGTTCTGGAAACCACCGGAACTACTAAAAACTTACTTGGCCACTTTTCTCCTTTCGTCTTTTGAATACATCCACGAGATTGAATGATTAAATCTTCCTTGGAGCTAATGTGCATATAATTTTATCCTTCCATTCATCATCTTCTTCTCTTTCTTCTCCTCCTCTATTTCCTCTCTATTCTTCTATTATTTCTTTTGTTGTTGATCTATCTAAGCAAGTTTGTTCTAATTCATACAAAGAAGAAATGTCATTGTGCAATAGCACATACAAGTATTTAGCTTCACCTTTTTAGTATGAAGAAAAAACTTCTTTCCATAAGTTTTTTTTATTGCTAATTATTTTATATTGGTGCAACCATTTAATGCATCAATACTTACATCAAAAATAGGAAACTCTTTTGAAACTAGGATTTCAATAAAGAAAATCTTTCCATAGATCACTTTTGTATCCATATCATTGACCCAACTTTGACCAAATCAATTCATGATGTTGATGGCCTCAAATCCAAAAATGCATATGATAGAACCCAAATGAATTTTGATGAGCTTTCCAAGAATGTAAAAAAATTATAAAAATTCCATGAGCTGTGATCAAGAGAGCGAATTTATGAAAAAACATAAAATTGTAATGACTTGATATCAATGATCAAAAATTGAATTTTGGACTACAGCTTCCTTATCTCATCCTCCAACTACCAAAAAAACAGAAAAATTAGCAGCTGAAATTAAAGTTTCATCCTCACCTTTCCCAAACTATAGATCTAATACCACTTGATAAGAACCACACATTTAATAATAGAAATAAAACAATACAAAAAATACATCTTTCACTACACAGATATTCATGGGCCTCAATGCCCTAATATCCAATATATATAGAAAGAGAATAAACCCTGAGGGTATTGTAACACCATATAATACTCCTTATGGAAGAAGTCACTCCTTGCTATATCTGCATGATATCCCAAACACATGTCATGCTCTTCACATATCTCTACAATGATATTCACCTCCTTTATATAAACCTCTTCCTAATAACATAATAGAATCCCTCCTTAATATTTTTGCTTGGATTCTGATTCAAAGCAAACTTCTTACTACTGACAATTTGTGTAAGAGGGGATTCACCATTCCCAACAGATGCTACCTCTGTTTAGCTGAGGCTGAATTTGCTCCTCATTTGTTCCTTCACTGCCTCTTTGCTTCTAACATATAGAGCCGGGTCTTACAGCTCTGGAACCTTAGCTGGGTTTTTCCTGGCTCTATTATGGAGTTTTACTCTCAGTGGAGATCTCCTTCTGCCAACCATGTTTTGAAGTTGCTCTGGTCTTACATTTTCTCGCATGTGCCATGGGGGATATGGAAAAAATGCGATAACAGAATTTTCCAAGAGAAGTCTCTTCCTGCTGAAATTGTTTTTTGGAAAATCTTCAAAGCTATTTGTGAAAACTTTAATTATCTTAATGTTACTCCTATGACCAAGGGGAAGTTGACTTGTAAAGACTATGATTATTGGGTGCCTGAAATGTGGCAAATCCAGTTGGATATCTCTAAAGCTCTGAAACCTTTAAAGAACCCCAAAGAAGGTAGTGTGTGGATTTGTCCTCCTCCTGGCTGGGTGAAAATTAATTTTGATGGGTGTGGGGGAGTAATCAGGGATGAGAATGGCAATTTGATTTCAGCGGTGGCACTCCCCTTGGATAGCCAGACCAACCAACTTGTTGAAGCCATAGGTGCCTACCAGGGTCAAAATTTGGCCCGTCAACTTAATTGCAAATGTGTTTGGATTGAAGGCGATTCGAGTAATATAATTCAATTTCTTAAAGGCATCTATAAGCCCTCTTGGACTATTGAGAATTGGATCAATAAATCTAAGGAAATCATAGCTTCATTTGATAAATATATTCTCTCATGCTTTGTGAAGCCAACATGGTGGCGACTTTTTGCCAACAAAGGGGTTTTGGGCAAGGAGCACATGATGTGGCAAAGGGAGGACAAGTTGGAGGCTGATGTCAATGCTTTGCTTCACTACGACAGAATTCAAGGAAGGGGTAGTTCCAACCTTTTTGCTCAATGATGGTTTTTTAAATTATTATGTGGTGTGGCATATCTTCTTATGATGATGTGTCATTTCCAATAATTTCATGTGTGGGCGGATTTTGGGCTTGATTTTGCTATTATTTCTCACATGGGTTCTGGGCTCTTTGGAGTTTCGCCTAGCTTTCTTTTTGCTTTGATTTGGGTATGCCCTTAAGCTCTAGAACAACTGAAATGGGTGGTGATAGGCATCGGGTTGAGCCTATTGACTACGATAGGCTCAAAAATAAGCTGACAATTTGGATATTATTGAGGGGTGGGCTTACTCCTTGTATGGAGAAGCTACACGAATGGGACCCGAAAGTCACTGAACTGTTTGCTAATGATTGGAAGAATGGCAGCATTATTCTGTTTGGCACAAGAGTGACCATTGATGAGAACCTTATATCTGAGGTTATGGATTTGTCTATTGAGGGGATGAAATTTTACAGGGACAGGAAATAATCTAACCTTGTTGTGGGAAAATTCCCCAAGACTAAGAAGGAACGCGAGGACCTGGAGTGAACGTCTAAGAGTAGTTATGACACTTCAAAGATCAAGACAGTCCAGACAGAGCTCCTTAAGGTAATTATGGAATACATTACCCTAAACAGTCGTTTTACTAGGGGATTCAACCATCATTTTGTTTTGCTTAATCACTTCATGCATCAAGTTAGGGTTTCTTTTCCTTTCTATTTGTTGTCTTCTCTTAGTGCCAACATAAAAGATCATTAAAAAACCCAGTTAAGAATCGCAGGTCTGCCTGTCTTGATTTTTTATCATTTTAAGGCTCTTCCAACTCCGTCCAATATCATCTCTATGTCTGAGGATGAGGATACAAGTGTTTGTGGGTCTTGTGAGGATAATGAGGATTCGGATACTGATATGGAAGAAGAAGACTACATCCCCCTTATAAATCTAAACCTAGGTATGGGGTTAAAGGTAAGGGCAAGGGAAAGGAAATTTCTACTTCTCCCAACTCTACCTCTGGCAAAACGTCGGGCAGAGGTAAGTCTATTTTGCCCCCTCCTATAATTGACAATGCTACTACAAAATGTAAGATGGTTAAAACTAGTAAAGAGAAAGGTAAGGAGGTGGCAGTGGATGTCCCTTCTTTTCAGTGAAACCCAGGGACTCGCACCCCCCCCCCCCCCCCAAAAAAAAAAAAAACCTTGAAGTACCTGTCCCCGAGACGTCCCCACACCGGGTACTTGGAGTACCCGAGTACCCCCACCTCCGCCAATCCACAACCACGCCACCACCGAGGCGGGTATTTGAATTTCTATTTGAATTTTGATTTTTGAATTTTACTATTGGGTATGTACTATGTTACTATGTTGAATGTTCAATGGTTCTAGTTCGTGTTGCAATTTTTCTATGTTCAAGCATTTTAATTTGGTATGTTACACAGGAACATCATTTCATAACTAGCATTTCAAGTTCTATATGTATAGTATTCAACAGCCCCCATCCCCCTGCCGTCACAAAATTGAGGCCCTTTGTCCCCCCCCCTCTCCATCTCGAAAACTCGTCCCAGGGCCAGTGTTAAACTACTTCTTCTAGCCTTGGGAAGAAGACTTTTACCTCTTCCCCTATTTTAAGTGGCGCCCTCTCGCCTCATACTGCCTCCCATAGTGGAGATGGAACTAGGTTCCCTATGGATCTCAAAGCTGATTATCATCACTTGAAGACGGACCGTGAATACCTGACTGATGTCTTGCATGGTGAGAGAAAATGCCATTGATTTCTTCAGTATGTTCAAATGGGTTTTCCATGAATTGAAAGAAATATACATAAAACAAAGAGCTATTGGCAGTAAATTGGAGGTCATGGAGCCTACTCATACTGGAAAAATTCAGGGCCAGATTGTTGGGGAAGCCACTAGTGCTGGTAACATTCACGGTCAGATTGCTATGAAGGATTTGTGGTCAGAGGAGGAGAAAAATTCAATTGTTGATTACCTCAATAAGACTTTGGAGGCTATTGAAAAACTTAAGGAGCATGAGGAAGATTCTTCCAGGTTGAGGAAAAAGTAAAAAGTATTAAGGATACTCTCCTGACCATTATGAATCAAAGCCACAAGAGTATTAAGAATATTGCGGACAGTATGAAAATATTGGTGGACAATCTCAAGGCACGGCAAGAGAAGCTGATTGTGGAGTTGGACTTAGACAGACAAAGGTCGAGAGGATTTGGGCCTAGTAAGAGGAGAAGAGCCAATCTCAAAAGAAAGGCAGAGTATTCCCTCCAGATCTACAGGAACTGAAAAAAGGTGGCGCTGAACATGAGTCAGCTGGAAGTGGAGGTCACTAAAACCCTCAAGAATCTGGCATAGTCTGTCCTCCTCTCTTCTGGTTTTTTGTTGTGTTGTTAGTTTGTTTTTTGCTGGTTTTTTGCTGCCAGTTGTCATGGGAATCTTTTGGGCAGCCTGTTTTGTTTTAGATGGTTGTGTTTATTGCTATATCTGAACTTCTCTTTTGTTAAAGGGGTTCGGGTCCCTTCAAAACCTGTTTTTATTGTAATCAAAAACATAATGGAGGAGCAAACCACTAAACCCATGTAGGCCTCCTAACTACCTTATATAGCACATGACCCACTATAACTCAAGAGATGTGCCACATGTTAGCACCTAGATCAACCTATTTACATTACAATATCATATCCCTAGGTCCATAGCAATATTTTATTACTAATTATTCTTATCACTATTAAGACTCTACAAAACCTGATCTAAGATCGTGAAAAAAAAACAATATTACTTGTTTGCTAAGCAACATTTGTTGATTGGCATCCAATGAATAGTATGCAATAAAAACCTCTTTACAAAGTTTGATGAAACATAACAAAAAACGAGTCATTATCTGACAATATTTAGTGAACTAGAAAACAGAAAGTTCAGCTAGAACATATCTACAGCCCCTGGAACTGAAAATTAGAATTAAAATTATGTTGCTTGTCAAAAACAGAGTGAGGCAATTGGAGAGCAGTATAAATATAGGAATAACATTATAAAAGTCAGTCAATATGAGCACCCTAAAGGAGGCATCTCCTCCAAATTCAAAACAAAGAAAAATAGAGAAAGTGTGTAGCATAACTTACCCATAGTAATGTCACACCCACCAAAGAATTCACCATCAATATACAGTTGAGGAAATGTAGGCCAGCTGGAGTATTCCTTTAATCCCTGGCGCAATGTTTCATTTTCGAGAATGTTGAATGTTTCAAATGGCACATTTAAAGATTTCAATATCTGCACAACAGTATTTGAGAAACCACATTGGGGAAAATCTTTTGTTCCCTTCATGAAAAGAACCACTTTATTTGATGTAATGAATTTTTCCAGACTTGCCTTCAACTCAGGTGTCAATGCTGCATCAACAAGCATAAAGTCAACATACAACCAAATTATTCCATTCATTGACCCAAAAGTAAACATGGCTAACAAATATTGAAGATGAATCGCCATGAACATAATCGAACTAAATAAATGGAATGCATATTTGGCACAAACAAAATTCAGCATTTGTGTGCATAATGTCTAAACAGCAACTCCATTTGGAAATTCACTAACAGTAGTGGCATAGTTGTAAGCATGGTAGTTGAAACGCCCATCTTTTTGCTTCTGCTGGTTCTTTAAAGAGAATACAAGCTGAAAGTCAAACTACATTAGGGACGAAATTCTAGACAAATATATTCATTCATTCATGTCAACGCCATATTTGACAATGTCTATAGATGTATGCTATTTTTGACAGACTCACAAGAGTATACCGTCACCAGATAAACGCATCAAGCAAGTGCCCTTTAGATCAACAATATTGTTACTAATATGTAGCAGAAAGCTATAAGAGGGAGATCTGATGAAGAAGAAAGGAAGAATTCAATAACAAGCTAATGAAAGGAGAAGCCTACAATCGAGAGAACAATAATTCGACCAACAAGTTGGAGGATCACAAGCTAATGAAATAATGTAAACTAGTAGAATAAGGCAGAAATCCAAATAATTTTTGAAAAATATGTCCCAAAGCAAAGAAGAATTACATAAACAGAACCCTAAGCTTTCAGACACATCTTACAATTTTCAGATGCTGGTTTAAAAAATGTCAACTTGGCAAAGTGACTGTCTTAAGGTAAGGCACCCTACTGCCACGTAGATGACTTGATTGCATCATTTTATTAGTTCCAAATAAAGACCTCAATTTACCTTTGTGCCAAGATATTGTTATGGTTAGCACACTGCTTAGTATTAATATGGCTTGTAAAACAACCAGGAATATATAACCAGACTTATATAAAATGTACTCATCAACCATGCCCTTAGAAACTAGACTTCCTTGGAGGCCAATGTACATTATTTTATATGTGCATTCCATGTATAATGAAACTAAACTTCCTTGGAGACATAAGTATATTAGTTTACATGTGCATTCCATGTATAATAGCTGTAATTTTCACAATTTACAAACCAAGCTAATAGTTTACGAAAGGAAAAACTCTCAATTGTTTGCAGGCTTTCTTGATGTTTTCAGCCACAAATCATCTTCCATTCAATTTTCAAATCTTTAAAATAAGCACTCACAAGTAATATTTGCAATGTTCTTCTAAAGGATGAAATCATTCTAGGTGTTCTTGCTGATATGTGGCAACTGATCATGTTGTCGGGCTTAAATTTTGGTGAATTTGTCAGCCGCATTTTCCCCCTTAAATCAATTAATGGAGTGCAGAGGGGACAGATCCCCTCCTACGGAGCCTGGGGGCTGATCCTCCCTACAGGGGTGCAGGACCAGAGCCCACGATAGGGGTCCAGAGACAACGTGCTAGCGAGGGCTGCTAGGGGCAATGCCCTTGAAGCACAAATTGCCGACCTTTGTAAACCGCTAAAAAGGGCTTTCAAATAAGTGGTTGTAGAATTTGAAATATCATAAGACTATAATTTGTTCTTCACTAGATAATAAAAGAAAGTGGATGGTTATTTCTCTATTGATGTAACCTGCATTGGGTGACCAATTTGAAATGTGTTACTGTGAATTGTTATTTTTGCCTCTTTTATTCTGCATTATACTTAATATTGTTTATTGCTTTGATCTGCCTAAACCCTAACAAATGGTATCAGAGCCATATATTTCGATCATTTGACAGGAGATTTCAGATTTGAGTAGGACCAATTGTGCAAGAAGGAAAGTTTAAAGTTGAAAAATTCAGCAACCAAAACTATCAGCTTTGGAAGATGCAAATGGAAGACTATCTATATCAGAAGGATCTTTTCTTACTGTTGGTGGAAAAGCAAAGAAATCGGGAAATACGAAAAAATACAAAATGGGAGGTTCTTGATAGAAGGCACTGCAAACAATACAGGTGCTCCTAGCAACATTGATGGCTTTCAAGTTTCAATATATCAAGTGACACAATGACAATGAACCTAATGTTGACATTAGACAAATTAATAGAAAAACTCTCGGCTTCCAATAAGGTATTTCTTATAAAATGTTTATTTAATATGAAGATGTTAGAAGGTGGGTTTGTTGTTGATCATCTAAATGACTTTAACATGGTCACTACTCGGTTAAGTTCTATAAAAGTAACCTTTGAGGATGAGGTTAGGGCTGGCTTGATTTTGTGCTCATTGCCAAAAATCTGGAATAGCTTGGTTATGGTTGTAAGCATAGCAACAAAAATGGTTTAGGGAAAAAATTGGCAAACCAAAAGTATAAGATTTTTTGAAAATTTTGGTAAAAAATCAGGAATAAATTGGATTTTCGAACAACATAAAAAATTTTAGAAAAAGAGAAACTATTTTTTTAAAAACTTAAGGGCATTTCCATAGCATAGGTGATAAAGAGAGCAAATAAAATAGAGTTTAACCCATAACTTATAGAAAATAGATTTTGTTATTTATATTAATGGTCATATTCTTTAACTCTCTTCAGTTGAAAGAGAAATGGCGAGCAGTGGATGTGTGAGTGCTAGCTAGGGCCGTGCCCTAACCGTTTGTCTGATATTTGCGCAAGGTTTTGTCTCCTACTTGCTTTCCCATGCGTGGCATTTCAGTTTTGAGGGGGTAGTACTTGTGAGGGGGTGGAGTTTTGTAGTTGTACGGGCGCATGCATGTGGTGGGGCGTCCAAGGTTTGGTGTTGCTCTTTTTGTGATTTGGGAGGTGCTTTTGTTGTTTGTTTCCTTTCTGTTCTGGATGGGGGCTTGTTTTCAAGGTGATAGTTGTTTCTTGTTCGTGCCCTTGTTTGGTAGGGTTTGAACGCATGGTTTTTTAAAGGCCATTGGTATTTGGAAGTGTGGGTCCAATAGAACCTACTTCATCTTTGCATGTAGATGCTTTGGGGCATTCAAGTAAAATATCGCCAAGGGTTGGCTCTTCTATGGAGACAAGGATCCCCAAGATTAAGAAAGTAAATGGGTACTTGCAAAGGAATCAGAATCAGCATGTCCTAGTTATCCAGCCTGAAACGATCTCAGACGATGTTACCTACCTGAGCAATCATGCCCTTATTTCCAAGTTTATGGAACTGAGACTCTCTATACCGATTCTAGAGTAATGGGCACAACGAGTTTGGAACCCTAAAGGAGATATGGATATTATGTTGGCTGCCAACAACTATTTTATGGTGATTTTTACATGCATTGCGGATAGAAACAAGCCCTTTGAAGGAGGCCCTTGCTTTTTTAATCAGGTTGGGCTCTTCATCAAATTGTGGCATACAGGGTTTAATTCTATTGAGGAGCTTACATCAAAATTTCTTGTGTGGGTTCATCTTCCTAGACTCCCGCTTGAATTCTGAAGTGATTCTTCATCCAATCGCTCTCCTTCTGGGCAAACCCGTAGGCTTTGCTACTCAAACTCAAGTTAAAAAGGTAATTTCCTATGCTTGCATCTGTGTTGAGATTGATTTAAATAATCCACCATCAAATTTGTGGAGATTTGTCTTAGATCCTCTTCTTAGGTCCTATAGCTTGATTATGAGGCACTTTCGTTTAGATGTCATATTTGTCATGAATATGTCCATCTACTAAGGAAATGTCCTCAATTCATTCCAGCCACAACTGCACCTAGTGTTCCTTCAAGTTCTGGTCCTAAGAATGACAAGGGAAAGGCTCCTTTGTGGAAGGGGATACATAGAAAGGTCATGTTCGTGTTGGACCTTAGAATAAGGGGAGAGGGCAGAAGAGAACATTGAAGGATGGGCCATATAATAAGAGGATTAATCGGTTTGAGGCTTTCGAGGATTTCGTCATTTAGAGGGAATTCTTGTTGAGATATCCTCTAGTGTTGAACCTTTTGGATGGCTATGTCTAAAGATGGTGAAAATAATAATAAGAATCTAACTTTGTCTAAATCGCAAGAGGGGCAGATGGATATGACTACCCTCTCAGACTCTTAATGTTCTTGTTCCAAGTGAGACCTTTGTTAGCTAGAATGTTGGTGTTGTAGAAGTTCTGCTCTTGTCTCCAGTAAATGAGAGTTTGGATTCGAGTAAAAGCAGTGGCTCCTCTCAAGCCTTGGGTTTGTATCAAAAACCCCTCAAGAAGGGTTCTTTGGAGAAGACCTTGAAAGTGGGTCGTAAGTCAAATCAAGTGAAAATGAAGTTAATTGGAGACTAGTAGAATTTAGGTCAATGAAGCCTATTGACTCTCATTTCTCCCACTCCCATAAATGATTTTCATATCATGGAATGTGACAAGTATGAATAGCCTAGAGAAAAGGCTATTTGTGGGTTAACTGACTCTCATTCTCTAGATATTGTTTTTATTCATGTAACTAAGTTGACAATGGATGGTTTTCTCAACAAAGCTCCTAGAGTTTGGTCTCGTGGTATTGTGCAAATGGGTAGGTGCTAAAGGCAATTTAGGGGGCATAGCTTGTTTATGGAACCCAAAGAAGATTATATCTCTGTGGTGGATCTCAAGCCGCTCTTCTATCTCTTTGATTGCTAATAGTTTGGATTCTAGGAAAACTTGCCTCTTCACCAATGTCTATGCCCCTACTAATCTCTTTGGTAAAGCACATCTTTGAAATCATATTAGATATGTGTGGTCCTTGATGCCTCTCCTTCCATGGGTTGCGGTTGGGGACTTTCATGCAATTTCTAGTTTGGAGGGGAAAAGGGGAGGACCATTTCGACCAATCTGCTAGTCTCTTCCAAAAAAAATTGCTTTCTTGAACTTAATTGATGTGAAATCAAATAATGGTATCTTCACCTAGAACAATAGAAGTGGAGAGGAGGCTATTTCTGAGAGGCGTGATAGATTTCTTGTCTCATGCTATTGGATGAGGGATAGGTGGACTACCAGCTCTAAGATCCAGGATTGAAGGGGCTCTAATCACTGGCCAATTTTACTCTCAGTAGTCTCAGTTAGAGTCTCAATAAATACCTCTTTCAAATTCTAGCTCATGCGGTTGTGAGATCGCTCTCTCCAAAACATGGTGGCTGAATGGTGGAAGGAAGGGAAATCTACTTATGGCAGGGTTATGTATTTGTTTATTAAAAGATTGTGGTATGTAAAGTACAATCTCAAAAGGTCGAATCGACAATGTTTTGAAAATCTCCATTACAATTGGATAGCAACACAATCCCAGTTAGATACTATTATTTAGTTGACCTGAGATCAAGGAATGACCATGGATTTCAGCAAAGAAGAATCTAGAGTTGTTAAGGAGTTGGAGGAATGGGATTTGTGAGAGGAGATTTTTTGGAAACAGAAGTCTCGAATTGATTGGCTTCAAGAAGGGGATAGGAATACTGTTTTTTTTACAATTCAATCAAGGCTAGAAGGATGGTAATTTAATTTCCTCTCTTATGTCTTTAGAAGGTATCCAATTGTCTTCTTTGGGAGAGATTTCCAGGGAGACCTCTAGGTATTTTTCTGCTTTATTCACTAAAGACTTTCCCGCAACAAGAGATGAAGAAAGATCCATTTTGGATTGCATTCCCTTAGAGGTTTCTAATGAGATGAATGAAGCCCTCATCCAGCCCATTTCAATGCAAGAATTGGAGGAAGTAGTGTTGCACATGAGAAAAGGTAAAGCCCCAAGCCCTGATGGCTTTCGTATTGAATTTTATCAAGAATTTTGGGAGCATATCAGATTTGACCTTCTAGAGGTGGTTCAAGAATTTCGTAGGAATAAACAAATGTTGAAAGCCCTAGATTACAAATTTCTGACTCTTATCCCTATGAGAGATGTTAAGAGTCTAAACCAATTTAGACCAATTACATTGTGTAATGTGGCATACAAAATTATCGCTAAATTAATTGCAGAAAGACTCAAGGTGTGCCTCAAGACTTTAATCTTCAAAGAGCATGGAGGTTTTGTTGAAGATAAGTAGATTCTTGAAGGGATTTTGATTGTTGCGAAGGCTATTCATTCAATGGAGAATTCAAAAGAGAAGACAATGTTCATGAAACTAGACATGGCCAAAGCTTATAACAAGATCAAGTGGGGGTTTTTTGCAAAAGATTCTTCTTGCCTTTGGTTTTGGAAGTGAGTGGGTTGATTGGATCTTAAGTTGTGTTACTTCATTGTCCTTTCATGTTCTTATTAATGAGGAGCCATCAAAATTGTTTGGTGCTTCTCGTAGTCTTCGGCAAGGGGATCCTCTTTCTTCCTCTTTGTTTATTATCTTGGCTAAAGGGCTCAACGGATTTCTTAAGTCATATGTGAGGCAACATTTGATTTAGAGATGGAACTGGACTAACTCAATGCCTCCTTATTCGTATCTTCAGTTTGTAGATGATACTACCTTGATTGGCAAGGCTAGGATTAATGAAGCTATGAATTTTCAAAAAGCCTTGAATACATACTTGGCAGCTTCAGGGCAAAAAATTAATGAAGATAAGTCTTCTATCTTTTTCTTTAATACCCTTCGGCTTATCCAAAATAGGATTTCTCGGATTCTTAGATTTCAAATTGGATCTCTTCCCCTTTGTGTATCTTGGGATTCCCATTGTTATTGGAACACAAAGAAGGGAATTCTAGCAAGGGATCTTAGACAAGTTTCGCAAGAAAGTCAGCCATTGGACTTGTAGGTGGCTTTCTTTTGCAGAGCGAATGACTCTTCTAAAGCTTCCTCATCTTTTGTCTCTTTGTAATATTATGTCTGAAGCTGGTTGGAAAAAGGTTGAAGATTATAAGATTGTTAAGTGGAGGTGGCTTGTTGGAAGGATCCTTAGGAGTGGCTAGGTGAGGGTTATGTGGAAGGTTGTTAGGAACATGCTAAGATCCTAGCAAGTTTTGCAGCTCTCTTAAAGTGAGGGATGCTCTAGTCTAGGGTCCTAATCCTAAGGAAAATTCTCTATTGCCTTAGGCTATCTAGAGTTGGATAGGAAGCTTCATGGTCAGATTGGTATACCTTGGTGGAAGCAGGTTTGGAATCAATTCTCTTGGCCAAAATGTAACTTTTTCTTATGGTTATTGCCTCACGATAAGTGTCTCACTTGGCAGAATCTGTGTAAGAGGGGCTTCCATGGTCCTTCTATGTGTGTCCTTTGCTATAATGATGAAGAGTGAAATTCTCATCTTTTCTTTCAGTGTCAATATTCTAGAGTGATTTGGCATTGGTGGTGGGACCGCGGCATCACACTTGTATTCATGCTACCTCTTTAGTGGAATTTTGGGAAAGTTTGGGAAGATCTCTAGCTAAAACCTATTTTCTCCAAGTTGTCTGGTTAATTGGTCCTTTACTCATTCTTTGGAATCTGTGGTTGGAAAGGAATTACAAAATATTTCAAGATAACAAATTGGGAGAGACTCGCGTATGGAGGAAAATTGTTAGTAAACTTCAAGAGACAATTTCTGCAAAATGTTACCTTTCTAAAATGATTGATCCTAGTGATCATGATGTTATTAGGAACTTGTGATGTCCCCTTTCGAGAATTGAATTTAATAATAAATAAGAATAATGAATAAATATATAAATAAATAATAATAAAATATAATTATAATATAAGTACAATATAGATAGGGGTTCACCACTTAGTGTGTTGGTTAAGTGGTGGTGTTGTTGTCCCCACCCAAGTTCAAACCTTTGTTGAGCCATTGTAATCGTGGGCTTGTGCCTTCGCTGATCCAATGTGCTCGCAGGTTTGGGTCTCAGCTTTGTGACCTCACTGGTTCATAGCTCCAAGTCAAAAGCATTTCACTTGAGCCGGAGGACGTGTCTTGTCAGCATCATCGATCATGTTAAAAAGTTTACTAGGCACTTAATAATAAAAAAATACAATATAGATAAACAATAATATTAAAATATAAACAATAAATAATAAATTATAATTCAATAAATAATAAATAATAATTATATAACTAATAATTAATAATTGTAAAATTAATAATAATAACAAAAGAAGACACTTATTGTAATTACAAGCAGTGACTTAAATATTACAAAGTCAAACAGCAATTTTATTGGTATTAAGTTATTAATATTAGCAGCGGTTCAAAGTCATTTGCACATATTGCTTGACATGAGTATTGGTGTTATGAAGGGATCGAATAGGACAAAGGAGATAAGCGGTGATCATGGTTGTTAATATAGCAACCTCATAAACCATCGGTTAAAATAGAAAACATTTAATAAAGGTGGTGCATAGAAACAATAATCATTAAATAAAGAAAGTTTTGAAAGACAGCAATTAACAACAATACAATGATGTTCAAGACAAATGAAGACCAAAGGCAACACTTTAATATAAACTGCGATTTCATTTTTACAAGGTGCAAATTATATTGAGGTGTGAAGGATGTTGCCACATAGAATGCCACATCACTTAAGACAGCAATCAAAAAGTCAATGAAGATGACTTTCAGCACCCAGGTGTTAAGACAATACAAACCAATAAAAGTTTGAATTTATGAAACAGAGATTCACATTATCGACGGCAAGTATAATTGGGTTAAGGCACGAGTTATAGCAACAAGAGAGCGATTGATATGAAAACAGTGATCATGATTTAACAAACCAATCATGAAAAGAAGTGATTTACTTGAGTTGTAAATATGAAAAGATGTGTAAATTAGAAGGCAACCCTTCCATTATGCAAAGGTATTTATGGAGTTCAACCTCATTCTATCAAGGATCATTGGAAACTTTATCTCGTATTTGTCCACTCTTGGATCTGCTCGAATCAAAGGAAGCTAGTGAGTATCAAGATCATTTCAAATCAGTCTTATCACATGTAACAGAGATTTTAGTGTACTAAGTGCAGATATAAGATCAAGTCATCTAGCATATATCAAATTGTCCCATCAGAGATAGCAACGATATTAGTATTAATTGCATAGTAAGAGACAACCTATCCTACAAGGAATCTAATATATACATAGTGTTCTTGAAACAATACTATCATTGTCTATATCTTATCGATTAGATAAAGTTTATAAGTAGTAATTCATAGTAAGAATAGAGAATTCTAAATAATTGTCCCAAATTCCTAAGCCATCCTACCAAGGGACATTACAGAACTTGAAATTGGGGGAAAGTAATGGGGCCTTCAAGGCAGCCAATAGACCTCAGCATGCCAAACAAAAGATTCATAGAGAAGGAAGATGGCTTCCTCCTCCTAGAGGAGTTTTAAAAGTTAACATTGATGGGTCTTCCCATGAGAATCCTGAGCATGCACGGATCAGGGACATTGGGAGGGGCAGTGATGGTGGGGTGGTGTTCTTTTTCTCTATTTACAAAGGGAAGCACTCTAATAATCTAATGGAGGTTTTGGCCCATTAATGGGCTTTCAAGGGTTGATCCTTCTCGACCCAAGGGAGATGAGGTGGTATGGGAAGCACTTAAGAAGGGTTGGATCAAAATAAATTTTGATGGTGCAGCAAAAGGCAACCCAGGACCCTCTAGGGCGGGATGCGTGCCCAAAGACTCTTTAAGCAACATTTTGGCAACTAAGTCAAAAAAACTTGAAGAAGGTACAAACAATGAAGCTAAAGCCCAGGCAGCATTACTAGCTGTGGAAATGGCTAAAAGTATTCAAGTGGAGCGTCTACATTTGGAAGGGGACTTGCAAATCATCATCAATGCAATTTCCATGGGAAAGTCTCATGTATGGAAAACTGACAAAATAATATCCATTATTCGGAAAAAATTGTTGAGCTTTCATAATTTCAAATTGTCACATATTTACCCGGAGAGTAATGAGTTGGCAAACTTACTCTCCAAATGTGCTGCCAACTTGGCACCCTAGTCATGTCAAGTTGGCATCCCAAGTACACTCAGATCAGAGGAATTGAAATGCAATAATGGCACTCTGGCGTCAATTGATAACGTAGTGGAGGCGAGACGATTGGAAACTAAATCGATAGAGGACGAAGGAATTGGTGAAATGACAGGAATTCAATGCCAAGAATGATGGCAGGGATTTTGGGAAGATTGAGAGGAGAGAGAAGTAAATACTCACACCGATCGGAGAAAAATAAAGATGTGTTGGAGTCTTTTTGGCGAGGCACAATATGTGTTGGCAGTGAGTGGCGAAGGTGAAAAATGGAGGCAAATTTTTGTCACATGACATCCAAACAGCAAATGGCCTTCTGGGGGCCAATCTCCACAAAAAGGCTCCAACATGTATTCACCAGGGACAACCCCTTCTTCCTGATAATGTTGAAGGGCCTTTTGGGTATAGATTTCCTCATTGCCAACTACAAGTACTGCACCAAGACAAGTATTTCCTCCATGTTTTGTGCTTGGGGGCTTGAGTTCTCTAGTATTGATGAGGTGAGAAGAGTTGTGAGTAGGTGCATCCAAAAGGAGTGGCGAATTGGACTTGACGCTTTTCTGCAATATGCAGTGTTGGGTCAAAGCTTCAACACTGAGCATGGTGACTGGGTCCATGTGCCCGGATATCCACCAAACATGCACCCATTTGTGTTATACAAGGTGGGGACAAATAGGCATGCCTGGAAAATGGATGCACGGAGAATGTGGAAAATAATGTGTGACTACACAGCAAACTAGGAGAGAGTAATTGCTTCAGGGCAAAGGAAGGATGAATTTGATAAAACCCTGATCAAGTTCACCCTGGCTGACTATTGACGAAATCCCATGGTGGAAAATGAACATGCAAACAAAGATCAAGCAAGGGTGATGAGAAGACGGGCTCCAAGAAACCGAGCTCAAAGGGAAAATATGGATAGAGGACGAAGGCTAGGGTCGTGGAGGGGTCATGGTGGAAGGCGAGGAGCACGAAGGAACGCAAGGAGCAATGAAGGATGGGGCCATGTCGCGCACCACATAGCGATTGATGATGAGGTTGGGCCATCCACAGTGCCGGCATGAGGAACTGTGTCTAGGTTTTTTTTGGTGTCCTTTATTTTCGTCATGGGTGTGTTTTGTCTGAGCAAGAAGCTCATTTGATTGTATATGATGAAATGGTCGTATATGTGACTAGGGCAAGAATCCTAGATATCGGGTAGGGTAAAGGAAATTTTTGTTTTGCACATTTTGTATAGGTAGTGTAGGCGTATGCAAAGATGGTAATGTACCAAGTATAGAACGGGGAAGGGTGATGGGGACCCAATTTGTAGAGCCCGCGGGCTAGAATATTCCATGGAATTGAATTTTGTAAAAACATACTTATTAATATTAAGAAAATATAAATTTTACAGATCAAAAAAAAAATCTAATGGAGGTTTTGGCCATTTTACATGTTGAGAATGGATGCTCCCTTGGTTGGAGGAAAATTATTTGTGAGTCTAATTCTCAGATTATTGTGGATTTGTTGAATGAGCAAAAGCTAGATGGAGTTAATTGGCAGCTTGCCCTAGTAGCTAATCAAATTTTGAATTTTTGCAGCTCATTGGATTATGTTTCTTTCCTAGGAAATGGAACAAAGTGGTTGATTGTTTGGCTAAATGGACTTCTAAGCATATTGATGGTTTGGATGTTGAGGACCGGGGATTACTACCTCCAAATTATAAAAAAAACTTTGGAAAAGTTAATTTTGGAACAAAGTTAATGTTTTGCTCTGTGATGTACTTCTTGCCTTATATTGAATAAATTTTTACCCCTTTTTCAAAAAAAAATATTACATACACAAATATTCACTTAAAGCTTTTTAAGAGGGCAGTCACCAAATAGTTGTCTAATTGTGAGATATAATATTAGCTAAGTCTATGAAGTAACTAAGATCAAAATTTATCAAACGACAATGTAGCTATCGTTAGGAATTTAGTAAAAGTGGAAGCCATTTTGAAGTGATCCAAGACTTTCATTGTTGTACTTTATATTCTATAATGGCAATTGGTAAGTCCTTTATATGGGGTAGAATTCAACAAAAGACATTTGTTTAGTTGAAGTAAAAGATTAGCAAACCACTGGTTTTGCTAGTACCTAGCTTGCAACTACTATTTTAGGTGGAGAAATGTTAATGATAAAATTAAATATATTAATTAAAAATCATATATATATAAATGACTATACTAATTATATATCAAAAATTAAATATAGAAATAAATTTTACATTATTTATAATTTCTAATTTATTATATAATTATTAATAATAGTCTAATAGTTTAAATTTAAAACTACTTTACAATATTAATTCTAAACTATAGGGGTTCACTCCTTACCCTTCGAAGTGCCCCTTATGATGGTGCATAATAGTTATAATTATAAAAATTGGGTATAATATTACTTGTTTGCATCGGAATCCATGGGGCAGGGCATGCAAAGAGCTTGGGTCATATCAAAGCTACGATTTAAAGCATATTCAAAGCTGCTTCGACACTCTCACATGGCCCCCACTATCTCACATGTCCCCTGCAATTTATAAGATAATTGAGGCTCTTTCAAATTCGATTGATGACCACCATTGCTCCTCCCACTCCTCTTTCTTGGATTTTCCAAAGGACAAAAAGAAAATTAAGGGAGAAAATAACAAATTGTTTCCACACCAATTCCGCATTGACATTGATTCCATCTTGGAGTCAACCTTATTTTTGAGTGATTCGACAATTACATGAGTTTTGCTAGGGTTTTGAAATGATTTTTTCATTTTTTTGTCATTTTTAAGACACTTTAACATGATTTTAATGTGTTTTAAATGCAAAAAATCATTGAAAATTGGTTCAATGATTGGTGAACAATTTTTTCACGAATCATAATTTTTTTAGGGAAAAAATTGGCTAGCTTGAGGATTCACGATTAATCAAATATTATCGGGGTTTTTTGCAGATTACTCTAGTCGTACGTAATTTTTTCTCTAGTTCAAACACTTTAAAGTTTGATGATGCCATTGGATTTATCCTTAGTGAGGAAATGTGACAAAAAAACACAAGTGAGAGATTGGTAATGCCTTGACTATGGAGAAATCCAGATCTACAGTATGGTTACATTGAAGAAAAATTGTTGGTCTTTAAAAGTAAAACAAGAAGATAGACAACAACAATATAACAAGGAAGCAAATGTAGCAGGTGGCATATTGCAAGATACTTTAATCCTTTCTTTAAAGAATATTACTGATTCATAGGTGTTAGACTTGGAGGATCCATTTCCTGCCACAACCCATTGAAAATATTTTCTAGACTATGTTCAAGGTGCTTTTGGACAAGTTTATTTGGGTGATGATGAACCATGCAAAATTGTTAGAAAGGGTAAGATACAAATAAACTTACCAAATGAAAACTAGTGGTTCCTAAAAGATCTTAAGCATGTTCTTGATTTGAGAAGAAATCTAAATTCAGCCAAGAGTTACATTTACAAATAATTCATGGAAGGTCACTAAAAGATTATTGATAATAATGAAAGAAGAAAAGGTAGGTACATTGTATGTATGTACTGGTAACTTCGATTTTTCAATTTCCTTAGCTTCCATGGGAACAGGTACAGCATTATGGCACAATAGGCTTGGGAAATGAGCAAGAAGAGTATGAGGATTCTCCATTCCAGAAATTTACTGCCATGTTTGAAGCAAGTTGATTTGGGTTTTGCGAAAACTATGTTTATGGAAAACAAAACAGAGTTGGGAAAGAAAAGAAGAGTGGAAAGTTAGAGGTTGTGCATTCAAATGTATGGGGACCAACTCAAGTATCATCTCTTGGTGACTCATATTATTATGTTACTTTTATTGATGATGCAACCCTAGAAAATCTAATGCATTTGATAACCTCAAGAAATGAAAAGCTTTGGTTGAGAATGAGACCGGAAATACATTGAAGTGCCTTTGATCAAATAATGGAGGTGAATATTAATAGTTACTATTCATACCATGGGATTTGTAGACAAAAGGCAGTTTGGGAACACCACAAGAAAATGGTATGTCTAAAAGGATGAATAGAACAATCATGGAGTGTGCAAGGAGTATGAGATTGCATGCAGGATTGCCATAACAATTTTAAGCAAACGCTATAGATATTGTTGTTTGCTTAATAAACAAAGGACCTTCAAGTTCCTTAGATGGTGGTATTCCAAAGGAGGCATGGACCAATAAAAAGGGTAAACTAATCATTTCAGAAAACTCTGGAACAAAACATTGACTAAATATTTGATACAACGGAAAGATCTTCCTAAAGAGGATGCTACATGGGAAGGTGCGAAAATGCTTCAGCATCCAAATTTGTGATTGCCTAAGGAAAAACAATCTTGGGAAGGGCAGATTGTACTATTCCGAATTCAAAAATTAAAACCAAATTAAAATATTTGGACATTTTAATAATTTATTAGGCATTTAAGATAGGACCCAATTGTGAGCAACCATTACAAGACAAGCAAGAGTTACTTTTTAAACTACCAATTTCAGTAGCCACCACTAATTTCAGTAGCCACCAAAGCAATTGAAGATGTTGAATAAAATGAACATTAGAGATCCTAAATAAGTGAAACCACATCAGCAATAAAAACAAAAGATAAGTCGATTGAAGACCTTTATCTTAAGCACTGAAAGACAAAAAGATACCAAATGAAAAGAAATCACAAAAGTAAAAGGCAGCACTTGTATTAAATAATGGAAATATAATTAAAGTTTATTTTTCAAGGGGACATTGGTAGAGTGGTTATTGTTGGAGGAAGACTCTATTTAAGAGAGGATTAAGGTGAAGGTGTCATTATTAATACAGTTTATATTTGATTATTACTCCTTGCGGAGCGTGGACTGTAATAAAACAACCTAAGGATGGAACCCCTTAAGGTATAATTAGAAGAAGAAATCCCTCTAATTTCCTTTGCTGAGTTAGTGGATGAAAATCCCTGATTTAAGCATATTTGAAGACAATTCAAGGACATTTTAGTGGAGATGGATCATTGTGGATTTGTGATAATCAACAAAACACAAAAAAGATAAGTCCTATATTTTCTGAAATATATTCTAAATATTATATTCAAATCAAAATGAACTATAAAAACTTGCAATTTCTAAAGTTGATACCATATTTATAAGTATTTGTGCTGCTATAATCATGAATCCAATTTTATTATATTTAAGGGAAAAAAATAGAAAATTCAAATGAGACATTACAAATTTTATGCAAGATAAGATAGTTCTTGACTTCTTGCTTTGTATGAGGAGAATTTTTATTTGAGAGGACAAAAGGGGCAGTTGCAGTTGTGATGAATTATCCTCCTATTTCAAAGGCTGGTGTACTAAGCTCTTGTCTTGACCCACACAGACAAGGCTCCCCCATCAGAGATACTTCGTAATCAGACTTCATCACAAGGGTTCTTTGTTCCTAGCAATACTCCTAATGTGCAACCATCGCTTGAAGGTATTGTGTGGAAACCAAGAGACGCATCATGAGGCAACAATGGGATGCACTTACTTCGTGGTATTATAACAGCATACCACTCCATGTTGCAAGAAGCCCATATTGAGAATTGTTGATCAATGCAATAACTATTGTTGAAAGGAGTCAAGGCACCTTGTCCATGCAATTTGAGTGGACACTTGTTGGACAAAGTTCTAAAAAAGTACTTAGGGCATAACAGACAGTCATAAGAGAATTTCATACAAAAAGGGTTACACTATTTCATTTGATAGGTGTACAAATGGAAGTCATTGGTAAGTTGCTCAACTTCCTTGTGGCTTCAAATAGACAATAAGTGTTCGTGAATTCAATTAACACCTCTAGTAAATAGAAAATTGCTAAGACACTATGATATGTTAGATGAGAGAGTCACAAAAGTGAGTGTAGAGAATTTCATTCAAATTATGATCAATAATACAATTGCATATGTAGAAACAATGACATTGTTAAGGAAAAGGACCCTATGAAATTTTGGAGCCCTTGCACCACATAGATCTTCTATTTGAAAATATGTACAAACTTGGGTAGGGGAAAATAGAGATTGCAGAGTCAAGAAATATCCCTAAATATATTGACAAGCAACTTTGGGTGCTTAATTTGATGGGAGAGCACACTCAAAGAAAAGGGGCTTGTATGATTGGAAGCAACATAATTTAGCACCAACTTCATCACATTGCAACCCATTTCAGCCTCATAAACGTCTTTTATGCAAGCAATTTTGTGAGTGTTAGATAGGTGGAGTCTTCATGATCAAAAAAGGTTGAAGGAGAAAGGATTGTGAAAACTATTTTTGTTGTGCTTCACATTTAGAAGCACAACAAGTTAGCCTAAAAGGACCCCTAGCAGCATTTTTTTAGTAGTATAGCCTTTGTTTTCACATCATAAAAGATGAAGAGTAAGGAGACTTGTGATACAATTGACTTAGATGACATTGACCCATATCTAGATTGTACTTTTGATGATGTGCAGCCCATATTTTCCATGTAGATCACTGATTTTGAAAGGGAAGCAAATATAAAAATGCAAGCACGAGCGAAGGTAAAGTATCAAGAGTATCAAGAGGGGCTTCTTTGGATGATGATTATAATATGCTTGAAAATAATATTGATCTTGAGGAGGTTCAGCCACTAAGCACCTTTAGTCAAAGGAGAAATTGGTAAAATATTCATATGGATTTGTAATTTTCCATGACAATGATAGGTGATCAATCATCATATCATATATAAAACTATGATGTACATTGTGCTCCTTTTTTGGTCTAAAACAGAAAAATAACCTGAGTTATCTCAATTCAGTATTTTGTGTATTACTTAAGTTAAAATTTACAAATATATGCATTTCTTAATGTGCCAAGTTTTTGAATTACGAGTGAAGAAGTTCTATTAAGACTTCATTGTTCTTTTAAAGCATTTGCAAATATGATACCTATGCTTCAGCTTGAATCTTATATGCATACTTTGTTCCTTGTCATGTATGATACTCCTATCCCTCAATGTTTAGGTTCTATCAACTTCTACGGCATGATCCAAAATTCCTTGTAAATTTCTAAGCAAATGTTTATGAAGATATGAATTTAATGGTTGAGAGCTTGGGCTGGTATGCTCTGAGTAAGGTCAACGGACACCTCATCCTCCTTGGAGTTTGTGCCTGCTTCCTAGCATGTTGATCCTCGGTTTTCTTTTGTGTTCTCGTGCCACATTGGTCTTGGTATCCTTGGGTTTGCTGCTTTGCTTGGTTTATTTTTTTATTTTTTCCTGTCTTGAGACCCTGTTTGTTTTGTGATTTTATTGTTTGCCCTATATCGCATGTGTGTTCCCTTGTTTATCCTACCACTTGCTCAGGGGCTCGGCCGTTCAAACCCCTGCATCACATTTAATCCATTTGTGTAGGAATGGAGAACATTAATGATGCACAAACCAATGGGATTAATAACCCGAAAGAGCAAAAGATTTCAAATGAAGTAAAACTAGTAAGGAAACTCACAACCCGTTTTACAAAGCAGTGGTTGCAGAAGATAACTCTATAGACTGTCCTCCGTCAACCAGTTTCTATGGAAAAATCGTAGAGCACTCCGAAGTGGAACCAGGAAGAGTATTGGGGACTGGTGGAGATGGATTACGAAATGGAAGCGTCCTGGACAATGGAGATCCCGGAGGGGGAAAAAGTGGTAAGTCTCCCCTCCTTAGCCCAAAGATTCTCCCATTAACCCCTAACGAGAATATGGTTAAAACTTAAGGCTATCAAATTTGAACAGAATTGATTGAAATGTGTGGCTATATTTTGTCTGTATGGACCCCAACTTTTTACCATCTCGTAAATTTTTTTACGAATGGTTGAGTAATGTGTGGGGGAAAACATTGGGCATCTGTGTGAATTTTTGTCGTATGATGCAAAAGGGTTTATTTGTGGTCTTGCTTAAAACACAATATGCAAGAAAGGGTCCTCAAAAAAGGTATTTGTAATGTCAGACAGTCACTATTTTGTGCATTCCCTTGGTCGCAAAAGGGTGACTTAGATAAAGTGGTTGCTAGATCTTCTCCCAACTAGTTGGAATTTAAGGGGTTCCACCAAAATTCTAGCCAATTTTGCCACAAGTCTTGGAACCATTGGGTAATGTCCTACAGGTCGAGGATTTGAGGGTTACCATCCCTCGCCTGAATGCAAGAATTTTGATTGCTCTGGACCCAAAGGTGACCATATCAAAAACACAATCTCTGAATATTGAAGGAGATATTCTCACCTGGGATATTTCTTTGCTGGAAATTTGAATGCATCTTTTCATTGCAAATTCAATAGACACACTAGAAAGGAACGCCCATCTCTGAAAAAAGTTCAAAAAGGGAATTTTAATGTGGTGGCGCCCCAAGGGGCTCATACAAGGCAAAACCCTAATGTAACATGGACAGATGTGATGACAAAATTAATAAGGACAATGCTTCTGATAAAACATTACCTAATGCTAATGACAATTATGATGGTATTATAAACAGTGATCTAAAGAAAGCTGGAAATAATGAGCAGGGCTCTAATTTTAATATCTCCCTTACGAATCCTCTTTTTGAGGATGAGCTGGAGGTTATCCTGGCTAATACACTTGATTCTCTCACTCCCCGTGAAGGTTGTCAACTAGAGGCTCCCAATGGTTGAGATAGTGCTCAAAGGATGAATGCCCAACAACTCGCACTAGCCACTATTAAAGACAGAGCAGAGATATTGAAGACCTTGAGACAAAAGCCCTTGCAGCATAATGGACCCTTGCTTGAGCCCATGGATATAACTCCCATACATCTTGAGGATGAGGCACTTGGAAAAAAAGTTGTCCCATTTAATGGTGAAATTGAAATGCTTGAGGGGGACAATAATCAGTTTGAAGAGGGGAATAGAAACAATGTTAAAAAGAAGAGGAAAAATATGGATAGGCAGTCCCTGTCCAACTCTGTCCTAGGAAAAAATGTTAACACGATAGGGGCAGGCATGCCTGATTGTTTTACCAGAATATATCAAAACCAGAAGAACTACCCTCATGCTAAATAACATGATTATAAATATTGCTAGCTAGAATGTCAGAAGGCTGGAAATGACAGATAGAAAGTATGTGGTTAGGGAGTGGTGTAATAAATTGTAGAACAAAGACATTCTATGCCTTTATGAGATTAAGGTAGTAGGGTTTCAAGCATCCGCGGTGATGAAATTTATATGGAACCAAGCCACGAGTTTTATTTCTGATCATCCTAAAGGTAAAGGAGGAACTGCATTACTAGTATTGGCCCTAGGTGGGCAGATAAGATTGAGGCCTCAGGGTTCTCTCCTTGTCATAGAGCATGCTAGGTTATCTTTAAATACATGGACAAAAAAATTGGCATATGGAGCATATATGCAGCCAATGATTATACAGAAAGGGCTGCCTAATGGGATTGGTTGGCATCCTCTCTCCCCCCCAAGGCTCAATGGATCATCGCTAGAGATTTCAATAGGGTTGAATATAGAGAAGACAAAATCGGTGGCATAAAGAATACATGGAAAGGAAATGAGCTATTCTTCTAGTCCAAATGCAAGAGGAGGCTAAACTTGTTGGATCCTCTAGAAAGGAAAAAAGAACTCTTCTCAGATATCTGGTATACCTGGTGCAACAATCAAACTGGTAGACAGAGAATATACTACAGATTAGACAGGTTTTATGTGGATTCTATGTTGTTTTAATTTACTTCAGAAAATGGGAATACCCCAGTTAAAGTAGCTCCAGCTACCATCTCTGATCACTCTCCTATTTCAAATTCCATCAAAATTGAAATGGATTCACAGAACTCTCCTAGGGGGAAGAATAGAAGTTTGCTCAAACTGAATACCTCCCTTCTCCAGGATAAGGATACACATGAGGCCAGTAGAATGGCCACTAGTTTGACCAAATTTTGCAATAGGGATATGAGGCCAAGGGAAAAATGGGATACATAAACATGTGTGTGGAAGAAGATGTTCCAATTGGTCGGGACAAAAATGCCAAGGATAGAGGCAAAGCAGAAAATGAGTTGCAGGAGCAAGTAATCTCTCTAGAAAGACAAATCCAGAACAATGGGGTTACAAGAGACCTTAAAGAGGAATTAAGTATAACCAAGATGAAACTTTGAAAGCTGTAGAACTATAGATTCCAAGGGTAGAGGGTCAAAGCTAGAATGACCAGGCTGAGGGAAGGTGACAAAGGAACAAACCACTTCTTTAATTTGATAAAGGCCAAACAGAAAAGAGAATTGATAGAAGAGATTCAGATTGAGGGAGGGCTGTCAAAAAGTTTGGATGATATCAAGAAAGCCTTTGGTGACTATTATGGTAAACTGTTTACTTCAAAACACAAAGCAATGAAATAACGCTAACCAAATGCATACGATTGGTCCCCAAACGAATCTCAAAAAAAGATGCCAAAAGTCTTGACCAAGAGATCATTGCTAATGAAATTGAGGACACTATCAGATCTTTAGCTAATGGGAAATCCCCAGGTTTGGATGGTCTTCCAACGGAATTTTACAAGAGGAACATAGAATGGATCAGTTTGGAGCTACTTGAACTATATAATGATGCCTTTGGACAAGGGTCTCTTGGGTTGAACATTAACAAGGGAGTTATCAAGCTAATCCCAAAAGCAAGGGATAAGACTCAGATGAGGAATTGAAGAATAATTACTCTCCTCAATCTTTCATATAAGATTATTGCTAAAACCCTTGCCAGGAGGATTGCTGGGATCTTGGGTAAAATTATTTATGTTACTCAAACTGGCTTCATTAAAGGGAGGTATATCTTGGAAAACCTTATCACTAGCTGGGAGGCTCTACATTGGGCCAAGCAAGATGGTCAGAATGTCGCCATGATCTTGCTTGATTTTGAGAAGGCCTATGACAGAATTGAATGGCCCTTTGTGCTTGCAACGCTTAGAGCATTTAGGTTTCCTCCCTATTTCTGTAGATGGATAGATATCCTTGTCAAAGACTCTTCCACAATGTTCGATGTTAATGGTGAATTATCAGAACCCATCCATCTCCAACGTTCTATAAGGCAAGGGTGTCCCATTGCACCTGCATTGTTTATAATTGCAGCAGATGCCCTATTCTATATACTTAGGAGCGTTGAGTTGGGACCTCATGTGATTGGACTAAAATTGCCTAACCAAGAGGAGCTTCTAAATGCCCAATTTGCAAATGATAATGCTCTATTCCTGGGGCTCTCAGAAGACAATTTTGATAATGTGATGAATAGACTCCAAGTGTTTTGTAGGGCCTTGGGGGCTAAGGTGGCACCTCAGAAGTGTTTTGTTCTAGGCTAGTATAATTATCCCCCTGATTGGCTTCAAAGAAAGGGTGGGTTTGGGTTGGGCCCTCCAAAATTGTCAGGTACTTGGGGATCCCAGTTGTTCTTTCCCCCTCTACTAAAGATATGTGGGACTAGATTTACTCTAAAGTGGAGAAAACACACCATAAATGACAGTCACATTTACTTTCATTGGCTAGCAGAGTGCAAGTGGTTCAAAAGGTATTGGCTTCCCATTCAATTTATTACTCCTCTACTTGGTTATTTGCTAATTAGTAAATTACCAGATCAATAAACTGGATAGAATTATGAGGGATTTCCTCTGGTTTGATGGTAAAGGGGCCAAGAAAAGGCACTGTGTCACTTGGGAATGGTGTTGTATGCCCAGGCTTTCGTGACCTAAAATCTCATGGAGCTGCCTTAGCCTCTAAATGGATATTCAAGGCTATACAGGGTAATGAGCCTTGGAAGGTGTTGATCAGAAATAACATTGTGAGGTCCAAAATAAAGAGAGGTAAGGGTTGGAAGGAACTGAGCCTCTGTGATGCTTATGGGAGATTTTGATATCAAAATTTTTGGCTCAGCCATTTTTGCTTCTCTATGGAAGGCATGGACTCAACTGAGAGGACTATTATGCTCCAAAGGTGCTATAAGGGGGCCTCCCTCCTTTGCTGTGGTTGATAGATCCTTGTGGTGGGGTATCCACCTTAATAACAAGTCTTTGGCTCTGACTCAAAGAAGCTCTGCCAAAAATTGGTCTTCCTTGGGCATCTCCTTGATTGGGGACATACTGATTGAGAACCATCTTGGGTCTTGGGAGGAACTCTGTGTCAAGTATGGGATTCCTCCTCAGAAAAAAACATACACTTTCATTGTGAAAGCTACTGGGTGTTGCTTCCTGAGTAAATTTATCCATACATATTCTTTCTTGAAGTAGCTCAAGTGGCAAGATGGCTCTTCCTTTTCTAATGTTTCTACTAAACATATATGTGATATGATTAGAGAGTACTCTAAATTCATGGATGGATGAATCAATGCTGAGGTATCGACTGGCCGTGCTTCAAATGGCATTCGATACTCAACTTTATGTGGCATCAGCCAGTCGAACGAGAAAATCCCATCTCTGATGGCTCATTCTTCTCAAAAAGATTGTTGTTGGCTCTGTCCTGTCTTCTGTGGGTGTCCCTCCCGTGTCCTGCTCTCTGTGCGATATCCCTGAGACTGTGGAACGCATTTTTTTTATGTTGTTTAGCTAAACTAGTCTAGTCTATCTTTTTTGGCTCCCCTGTTTGCTGGAACTCTCACCCAGGTCTATCTTGGATTGAAGTCTTGGCTGGTTATGTTGACATGTTTGATGATAAATTAAATAAGTTTTGGTCTGTGCTATCTGCTGAAATTTTGTGGTTTTTGTGGAAGCAGAGGAATGAAGAGGTTTTTTAGGACGGGAAGAGGAGTCTTACTAAGTTTAATATCAAACTCATACACTATTTGATCATGATGCAGGTTTCAGCTATTCTTGAGATCCCGAAAAGTAGACTCATGATATTAGTGCAGGAAGGAGCCCTTTTAATATACAGATCAGACATCAAATCTGCCCACTACTTTAATACCTATAAGGATATGCTGGATCAGGAGTTGGATGCACTAAACCAGTTCATGAAAGACAAAGATATCAAGAAAGAAGAGATTGAGGCAAAACACAAACAGACCAAAGTACCAGATGCTCCGAAGTGGGATGCTGCTGTCAAAGCTGTTCCAGCTATTGACCCCCCCTGGGGAGGTATGATAATGATGTGGCCGAATGCAGCAACAATATTATAGGGTCGTGGGACACATGATGACCCGAGCTCTCACTGTGATGTTGATGTGCTGATAAAGTCATTTGTGGTTATTACTTTTTTTATCTTCTGTAAACACTACTATATGTATTGATATGTAATAGTCTAGTTTGAGGAGTGTCAACTGTACTCAGTTGATATGTTGAAAAGCAGCTGATAAAGCATAGTTGATGTACTCTTGTTAAACTATCTTTAATATAAAAAAGAAAAGATAAGAATTTAATCTTTTTGGGAAACCAACAAAAGGTCAAGTTGAGGTCTAAGCTTCTAGTTACAATTTGTGATGTTTCCCATGAGCTACTAAAAGAACATGAAGCCTACTAGTGAAGAATGTAGGTTATTGCTTAATAATCAAGAATGCCTAATACATAAATTATACAATTGCCTTAAACATGAATTATAGAATATGTTAATAAAAAATAATCCAACTTCTGAAACATCAAGTCTGTAACTAACCAATAACAATCAATTTGCCACACTCCAATTTTTTATATCATGCACAAATTCACTACAAAATTGTAGCAAGCAATGATTCAAAAGAGCAACATTTTGTTAACATGCTATCTTTTTACATTTGCATGATAATTCTCATAATATTTGGGCAGGGTAGTATTTGAACCTAAAACTTACCCCCAGCAAGCTCACCACTAAGAGTCTTTCACTAAGCAAATTGACCCAATAGTTGATGCCTTCTTATTGTTCTCTCTAGATGTGTGGTTTGCCCCTTCTAACACTCATCCTTAAGGCACAATTATATTTAAGTCCTAGCCCTCCAAAGCTAACTCTGGACTGGTATTAGAAAACTGATGATATTTGGGGCACAGCACTCTAAACTATGAAAATCTAGATGTATCATATGCAGAACCAATATTAACAATAAATCGGAGATGAAAAATATTAACCAGAGAAAGACACATAAGGAAGATATTACAACTGAATCAGAAAACTTTATCAATCTCAGTGCTCCACGAAGTCTTCAAATAAGGGGATACAGAAACAACGAGGGGTTGACTGCTAAAATAATATTTAAAAAATTATTTATAAAAATAAGAAAAGAAATTGCAATTTATCATTTATATAAATAATTTGACAATCAAGTGAACCAAAATTCCAATACTAAGATAAATCGAAATGATTTAAATTTGATATCATAGTGAGCATTACTCAATACCAGGATTGCCTCAGAAAATCAAGAGTATAAATAGAATTCAATAACTCAAGAAATCCTCCCAAAAAACTCTAAGAAAAAAAATGTTGCTTTCCCATATGGCAAAGACCAAAACAAAATTCTTCTAAATCCAGATCAGGGATCTAGGGAAGCCAACCCCCAACAAAGTCAAGGGGCAACAGTCCTTGCAAGGTCCCCTACACCAAGCCCAAATTTAAGGCCTTTTAAGCCACAAAGACCATCATGGCACATGCTGTTTTTGCATGATTATGCCACATTTAACCAAGCTCCAAATTCTTCAAAACATGCACTTTCAAGCTTCACAAGGTTTGGTTTGGTTTTTAGACTTTGTGTTTATTTTAATTCCCTGTTTTTTCAAGGTCCTCCCCAGTTTGCTCAACTCATTGTCTAATGCAGATGCCGTGGCATACTCCTCATCACTAAAATTGCCAGATCCCCTTTTTATTCATGAATTCCCAAGGCGGCCCATTCCGTTGCCTGTTTTAAGGTAGCCTTTGATAAGAGATAACAAATACAAATGTACCAAGCTTAAATGGTAAAAGTAGAAATTTAAAATTTAAACAATTTGTTGACAAGAAACAAGCAATGGTGGAAAATTCGAATTTCAAAGGATGAGTCATATATGCAGTTGAAATTCAAGGTTTACTAAAAAAAAATTTAAAAAAATCAGAAGATATTAAAGTTAAAAGATCTTTTTGATTTTTGTGAAATTAGGATTAAATGAAGAGGATAGTGTAAAGGTCACCAAGGAGTGATTGTGTAATAGATGGCCTAGGTAGTGAAGAGAAGAGTTATGCAATTGAAGAAGTCTCACTATTTTTATTTATTTTCTTCTTTGTTTTCATTTCACTACTTCCCAAGAAATATTAATGAGGAAGTACAAAACCAACAAATATTTATGAAAAGAAAAATCTATAGACCTTAACTGTAATTTTAAAAAATGTAAAATGAGTGCTTTTTTAAATGGTGTGGGGACACCCTACCATCCCAAGATAAGTGGGCAACATGTGGCTGTCTCCTAGGTGTCTTGAAGATGGCAAGTTCCCAGATGCTCTCTAGAGAAGAGAACAACCCTACACCACATGACCTTCCCGAGAATGGCACCCTTTGCAAGTGATGCTTCAAAGGGGAGTACGTAGACATGAAAATGGAGGTACTCCATGTTGTTAGTCAACCTTTGTAGTTTGGTTTGTAGGTGCTGATAATCCTCAAAAAAGAAACAATGAAGAACACATACAATTTAGAATGTATTTTGGATGGTTTCACATTGGATCTACCCACATTGCCTTGCAACACTAGAATGTGTCTGCAGCATCCAGTGGAGATGGGTTCATGATATTGAAGATACCATGAGCCTCAAAAAGAGGGTTAAAAATACCACAAGCATGAAAAATGAGTCAGCATTTCCACAAACAATGGGAATGGGCTAGACAATATTAATAGAATTGTTTTTGGAGACTCCGCCTGCATCAACCAAAAAAAAAGTTGCACCTAAAGAAACAAGTGGTTCGAGGAGTGTTGGCAATGGCACTCCATGTTCTTAGAGAGAGCTCAAAATCCAATTGTGAAATGGGGCAAGTTGAAATATACTTAAAAAGTTCTCCTTCAGATTTGCATGCACACTTTGGAATCCAGATGACAACACAGAGCTCATATACAAACAGTAAGACAATAAATTATTCTTCTTAAATTAGATAGCTTTCTACACTTAGTACTATTCAGCAATGCCAAAGGTGAACTCAATAATAATTGGCAGAGGCAACAAAACTCATGCTTTTAGCAATGAACTTCAGATTTTCCGATATCAAACTGATACAAAATAATATGATTTTTTTTACAGTATAACCATGCATATAAATTCCAACCTTGGGGACGATCTTCGGGTGTGCCCCTTATATCAATTCCTGCTGTTAATGGCCAGCTCTCTTATTGTCAACTTCTGGTGACTTTGTCAATATCAACAGACACCCAGCAAAGTTGGCTCTGCACGGATCACATCCCAAAAGAGATGAGGTGCACCGTAGACATGAATGGCATCCAGCTGAGTGTGATTTCCTCCATAAGCAGGGGTGACGTCCTACTCCAAAAGCGCCTTCTAAGGTTTGCATCTTAGAAAAGCAGACACGTGCATTTGATTTCCAAATAACCAATGCCATGGCCACCAACAACACACCTATATATACTAGTCTTATCCAAAGTCAACCTTACAAGGAAAAACAACCACAAACAAGAGTCAGCCCAGGGAAATAACTGCCACAACTAGACAAGGTTGGCTCAGAAGGAACTGTTATTATAATTATAATTATTTAATAATTCCATTTATCAATAATTTATTTATTTAACATGTTATTTATATGTTTAAATAAAATTCAAACAGATGGCCTAGCAGACCTAGCATCTAATCAGGAACATTAGAGTTCGCCCATCCCGGATGTTGTTTGTCCTCAAGCAACTTTAGATTTGGATCCACACCTGCCCACATTACATCGTCAGTATCCTCATTGGAGACTACCTCTATATAGTGTATTTTATCCTTTTCCCAAACACCTATGACATGGTTGCCACAGTTCTCTGCATGGGAAGCATAGCTTTTTCCTTTTCAGTTCATTTTTAGACACCTCCACTGGATTTGGCTTAGGAGGTAATTCTTTGAGAGGCAGTGTGCTCTTCTGAAAATGTTTCTTTGATTGAATCCAAGATGCTTGCTTGGAATTAAATCTAGCCTTAGTCACTGAATCTTCAATGCTTAGAGCTCTTTAAGGCTTCTTACAATGAGCTCAGATCAAATGCCCGTATTAATCCTTTAAGAGGTTCAGCTAGACCTTCCATGAAGAAGACTATAAGCCTTTTCTCTGATACATCAAAAATCATCACTGCAAGCCTCTAAGATTCTACTACATAGTCTTCCACCTTACCCTCTTGCTTCAGGTGTGCTAATTCTCTAAAATGAGTTTTTGAATCCCTCGTATAAAACCTCTCTATCAATCTTTGACCAAAGACTGTCGTGCCCCCGCCATGACACCTACATTCAAACCATTCCTGAATGACTCAAGAGACACATAAGCACAAAAAAATGATCTTATTTCTAAGAATGCTACAATTTTCAGAAAAATTCAATCAGACCAGACTAACAGCAAAATGAGGTGGTAATGGTTTTACATTAACAAATAGCAGCCAGGTCGATACACAAGCATAAGACGCATATGCATGTATTATGGCTGAGGAACACATCCATTATGACAGCAATTTTCTTATTTATTAGTTAGAATTATGGAAGACAGCAGTTGCACATAGTATTAAGGCAGCAGTTGCACATATGATTACAAAAGCAATTAGTTAAGTTGACAAAATTACTTGAGGGGACGTCACACTTAGCAGGGCTACAACCTGTTGGAAAGACATAACCTTCCATCCCGTTGAGAAGATAAACATATATATAGCGCATCATCCATTCAAACAGGGGAAAAAAAAAGGGAAGAAAATCAATCAGCATACACACAGAAAACTGGGCAGAGATAAATAGCAATCAGCAGATAACTAACACACAGCAATCCATGTAAAAACAGCAATCAACTCAAGTATCAATTAGTTTTGGAAAGGCCTAGTTTTAGTTTGGAAGGGACACCTTAATTTATGAGAAGTTGTATACCTTGAGAAAGTGGTGACTCATCATCCTTTCTTGAGGGATATTTAAGGAAAATCATTTCATTGGAAAAGGGCATTGAAGAGAAGAAAATAAGAAACTACAATAATAGATATTGAGAGCAGCTTACATCTACAGAGATCTGAAGAACATAGAAGCAGTGTCAGGTAATGCATATTCAGCAAGGTTACCCCAAGTTTCCAAAGACGGCAATGGCAGTGGAAGAGTTTCTGGGACGACAATTTTTTTTGCCAAATTTGGGGACGGCTATATAGAATATAAGGAAACTTTAAAATATATAGGGAAATTTGCATATATACATTACATTCATATGAAAACATGTATAAAGCATGCCATTTAAACATCATAGAACCTTAACATACAACATTTCAATAGTCAATACTTGATTTGCGTTCATAATTCATAATTTATTGTCAGTATGCATGTAATATTAAATTAATAACATACAAAATTGAAATACACCCAAGAACATAATTCAGGATTCACTGTCAATAGCAACAAGAACAGTAAACCACCTTCGAAAGTGAAATACACTACTATCATTTAAGTCTGACATAAATTATCAGTGTACACATTATAGTGTTACAATTGCTTTGGAAGATGATCATTCAGACAGTAGTGTCAATGCTTGAAATAACATTCCTATAAAATACCAACATGAAATACCTTGGAAACTTTGTTGGAATTGACTCAAAAAGGGCTGCTACAGACAGTGGATCAAGTATGTCTCCCAAGCTCTTCTAACCTAGACCACGTTCACCAATGATCTAAATTGGGGTTACACCCCTAAAACTACACCTCCAGATCATTGTAAGTGGACTGATATTAATACAAACAGGTCTGCTATATAGTTTTGATCATGATATAGGTCTGTTACAGCAAGATGGCACCTTGATGCAACCACCAGTATTCACCAAATCTTCCAAAAAGAGCCCAAATCAATGCAGAACCAACCCAACACTGATGTATTCCACAAAATGACAAAGATACAAGTTCCAAGTTTGTAATGCACTTTTCAGACTTTCCCAACACCTTGTAAACAGTCTGTTATATGAATCTGAGTATGTAGCATGACTGTAACGACATTCTTAATTTCACAATTTTTAATGGAATATTGCCCAAAACTACCAAAAACTACATTTTTTCCCAATACTAATAAGAGGTTCAAAAATAGCAGGAATTAACTACCAAACAGTAATAAGCATGTTAGGGAAAACTTGGAAGGAGGAGCCCATTCCAAGTTTGTTATGCACTTTTCAGACTTTCCCAACACCTTGTAAACAGTCTGTTATATGAATCTGAGTATGTAGCATGACTGTAACGACATTCTTAATTTCACAATTTTTAATGGAATATTGCCCAAAACTACCAAAAACTACATTTTTTCCCAATACTAATAAGAGGTTCAAAAATAGCAGGAATTAACTACCAAACAGTAATAAGCATGTTAGGGCAAACTTGGAAGGAGGAGCCCACTTTAAAATTAAAAAAAGGAGTTCTACAAAAGAAAAATGTGCTTTTTTAAGCGCTAATGCCATCTATCCCGTCAAGTACACCCATCTGTCCTACGGACAGTCATGGGATGTCCAAGGCATCCCCAGTCATCCCCGATATGTACAGACATCCCCAAAAAAATTTGAAGTTGTCCTCGAGTTTCGGAAACATTTCCAATGATTTTTGGCAAATCGGATACAGGGAGGGGGCGTCCCCTAGCCCTCCCCAAGTCCCTAGATCATTTCCGGTACGGGGACAGGTTTTTTAGAGTTGGGGACACATCCCCAAATAAAATAGATATTTAGTAAAGGCATCAAACAGAAGAAAATACCATATCAGATATTTTTACGGCAATCTAAGTAAAGATAACAGTATCAAAGGAAATATAAGGAAACTAGTAATCTATATTCCTGAGCGGAGGACACATCCAGTAGTATTGCAACATCTGTAGATAAAGGAAATATCTGCACATCAAGCCCACAGCAAGTCCTTTGTATTCAGCAAGGAAGCCATACCACTGAATAGCATAGAACTCAATACATCTTACCAATATATCTATTCAAATCATCATGGTTATTAGATAGGACATAGGCTATAAATCAAGTATATAATGATTAATGCTACAACTATGTGATTATCATTTGAGCTCCATAGTCAATAGCAACGGATCGAGATCCACTGCCCCATGAAGTGTGGAGGGGGACTATAGATTAGGGATGACTAAATTTCTTCTACTAAGGATCGTGTGGTTATTTTATCAATAGGTATAGTCTGAAACCCACCTTGGCCTGAGGTGTAGGACGAGGGTTGTGAGGAGCTCGTGAGGCCATCCTAGTAGGACCGTTGCAACCTAGGACAAGAAATCACTCACTAAGTCAATTCACCCCTTACAGCCTCCACCTAATTCCACGAGGTGGCAACTATTTGTAGGGAGATGAGATATGATTAGGGAAAGCAAGTACAAGCCACCAAGCAAGGGGGTTGTGGTATACTTCTCTCTTAGGCTTGGTTTAGAAATGGCTTTGAGTAGACCCATTATGTCTCTATCCCAATATGTTTGTAACCTACCCTTCTAATATAGTTTGTCTAAATGATTAGATATATGAATGTACATGTATTGCATACATTTTTCTTCATGTTGTTTTACAAAATCTGAATCTAGGATTGCATTATTGAGGAAAGCTTTATTTGGTGAGCCAAAACCCTAACCCTAATTTGTTACGATTGTAATTTGGGGCATATTCTATGGCAAAATTAGGAAGAGGGCATCACAAATGGTATCAAAGTACTGTTCCTACCAACCTGCGGGACAAACCTACTTAACCACTATACAATTAGGATTGACTACTCTTAAGTGGATTAAAATCAAATAGTCCAACATTGCATTCCTTTGTGTGTGCACCTTTCAAATGTATGCCTCACGCCTGGTGTGTATCTATATGGCTTCATTCCCTATGTGTATTTATACTTCATGCCTCATGTGGATGTCTTATGCCTTGCATGTATTCATGCCTCATGCTTTATGTGCTACGTGTATTCGCATGCATGCTCCATGACTTAAGTAAATTCACGTGTATGCTTCATGTTTTATGTACTACATGTATTCATGTGTATGCTCCATGACTAAAATGAATTCATGTGTAAGCTTCATACTTTATGCGCTATGTATTCACGTGTATGTGCTCCATGACTTAAGTGAATTCATGTGTATGCTTCATGCTTTATGTGCTACATGTATTCACGTGTATGCTCCATGGCTTAAGTGAATTCAAGTGTATGCTTCGTGTTTTATGTGCTACACATATTCACGTGTACACTCCATGACTTAAGTGAATTCATGTGTATGCTTCATGCTTTATGTGCTACATGTATTCACGTGTATGCTCCATGACTTATGTGAATTCATGTGTATGCTTTGTGCCTTATGTGCTACATGTATTTACGTGTATACTTCCTGACCTTAAATAAGTTAATGCTTTATGCACATGTAAACACATGTATGCTTCATCCCTCAAGTGTATTCATGTGTATACTTCATACATATCATATGTACAATTCATATGTATTCATGTGTATGATTCATGCCTTACATGTGTTAATTTTATGGTAGTTCTCGATAACCACAGGCAAACCATTAGATCTGTTGCCTTCCCAACCATAGATGATAAGCTCTTATCATCACCCCCGAGCACATTACATATTCTGTGCATCGCAGAATTCAATTCCTATTGATGCAAGAATGGCCTTGCATACATATGAATCACCACCTCCTAATAGACCTCCAGTTGGCCTTGTAGATTTGGCGCCAAGAATAGGATCAGACCTACAAGTTACATTCATAAAGAATAGGATCAGACCTACAAGTTACATTCATAAAGGTCTTGCCCAATATAATAGGTCTTGCCCAATTACATAATTGCAAGTTACATGAATTGCCCAAATAGGGCCAGACTCAAATAAGGATTCATAAGTGTATTTGGGTGCATACTTCATACTCTACATGCATTCGTGTGTATGATTCATAAGTGTATTTGGGTGCATACTTCATACTCTGTGTATTTGTGTGTATGATTCATGCCTTATGTGCGTTCGGGTGAATACTTCACACTTTATGTATTTGATTCATGTCTAGTGTGTTTTCAGCATGGTTACTTCATAAGTGTATGTGCCTTCCTAATGTATACACTTCATGTTTGATGTGTCTCCAAACAAGTTTATTCCATGAGTGTTTTATGAGTACTTACAAATGTTTCAAAAGCTATATTTCTTCTTTGAAAGGTGTGCATGTTTTAGAGTCTTGGACTATCAAGACACTTTATCTGCAAATATGATTGATAAGACATCAGTAAAAATGACACAAGGATTGTTGAACATAGCGATGATGTATGATAGGAAGGAAGAATGTGTGCAGATGTGCAAAACACAATAGAGCATAGTTTGAAAACTTGGACTTGGCACAGACTCGGAGTGAATTCGGCAGCCCAAAATAGGACACGGACTCGAGACTCAGCGAAAAAATCACCTAGGACTCGGCAAAGAAAAAAGAAAAAAAGAGGGTTTTAAATGTGTTTTTGGCATTTCCTAAAAATTCACAAGTTCTTCCTAATAACTCGTGAGTCCTTGACTTGGATTCGCCAGGGACTCAGCTCGCAAGTCCATGACCAGTAGACTCGGCCAGCCACAGGACTTGTGAGTCCGCCAAGTTTTCTAACTATGCAATAGAGTGACGAAGTAAGAACTCGATGAGTATAAACATTTGCCTATAAAATGTTAAAGGAAACATGTAAAACCATCCACAATAAATTCTGGTCAAACAATGGCAAGGCACTAAAGCCATAGGTCAAAAAACCATAAAATCATGTGAGGAGCAGTCCCATATTATGATAAATTTACAACGCAAGACATGAAATCCACCCAAGTTCAAATACATAGCTTGAAGTTTGTCATATAGTCATCAGGCATACCAAGAAGTTATGGAGCTCTTCCAAGCTCATATCACGAGGTTCCTGACACAATGTGGAACCCTTCTTCATAGTTAGACATCTCAGTCTCCAAATTCAGTCACATCTAGGATTTCAACATAAAATTAGACCAGACATCTCTCATGTTATCTAAATGATTCAACCTCTATGCATTTTTGAGAAATCTATCTCACCAATTGCATAAGATCTCTTATTTGACTTAAACATAATTATCCAGTTTATGCCACAAAAATTTAGGATTCAGGAAACATATCTCTGCTTCGTATCATCAAAGTTATTGCATGAATGATCTATCATTAATAAAGAAAAACGAAGGTATCCCAAATGATATAAAATCACTTTTCAAAAGAGCATTGCATTTGAAATCTTAGAAGTGTGTCATGATTATAATCATCATCTTACTTTAACATGTATGATATCGAGCAAACATTGGGGCAACCTGATCAATTCTTTACAAATTGAGGATGAGAAAAAATTCCAAACCCTGCTAATCTCCATTCTAGATTATGTTGTTGCAAGAGGAAATATCAAGAAGAATTTAAAGATTACAAAACTTTGACAGTTAAGAAGAATTAGTTAAAACAATCATTGCTTGAGGACAAGCAATCTCAGGAAGGGCGGACTATCATGCCCACACCATGATACCTACATTCACACCATCCCTGAATGAGTCAAGGGACACATAAGCACAGAAAAACAATCTTATTTCTAAGAACTCTGAAATTTTCAGAAAAGTCCAACCAGACCAGTTTTACAGCAAAGTGAGGTGGTAATGGTTTTTGCCTTAACAAATAGCAGCCAGATCGATACACAAACATAAGACACATATGCACGTATTATGGCTGAGGAGCGCATCCATGATGGCAGCGATTTTCTTATTTATTAGTTAGGATTACGGAAGGCTCCCTTAAGGCAGCGGTTGCACATGATTACAACAGTAATTAGTTAAGTGTACAAAAGTAATTGAAGGGACCCCACCCTTAGCAGGGTTACAACCCATTGGAAAGACATAACCTTCCATCCCATTGAGAAGATAAACATATATAAAGTGCATCATCCATTCAGACGGGGGAAAAAAGAAGGGAAGAAAATCAATCAGCATATGTACAGAAAACTCAGCATAGATAAATACCAATCGCCAGATAACTAACACACAGCAATTAGCCCGCACAGGTAGCAGAGTTGGTTTGAGCCTTGGATTTGTTCTCCAGTGGTCTCGAGTTTGACTCCAAAGCCCGGACTCACCCGATGCACCTGACTTGCAGGCGGCTTGGTACATCCCTAGAGAATTAGTCTCGCCCCAACTCGCCCCTTCCCGACCCAAGGCAAGTAAGACCAAGGTAAGGCGGTTTGGGTGTTGGGCTGGGTCACGGGGATAACTCTAGTGCAACAAAAAAACTAACACACAGCAATCCATGTAAAAACAGTGATCAACTCAAGCATTGGTTGGTTTTGCAAAGACAGTGTTTTAGTTAGGATGGGACACCTAAATTTATGAGTTGTATACCTTGAGAAAGTGGTGACTCTTCATCCTTTCTTAAAGAATATTTAAGCAAAATCATTTCATTGGAAAAAGGGCATCAAAGAGAAGAAAATAAGAAACTACAATAATAGATATTGACAGCAGTTATATCTACAGAGATCTGAAGAACATATAGCAGCAGTGGCAGGTAATACACATTCAGTAAAAGGCATCGAACAGAAGAAAATACCATGTCAGATATTGTAACAGCAATCTAACCATACACAGCGATATCAAAGGAAATATAAGGAAACTAGTAATCTATATTACTGAATAGAGGACACATCCAGTAGTACTGCAGCAGCACCTGTGGATAAAGGAAATATCTGCACATCCAGCCCACAACAGGTCCTTTGTATTCAGCAAGAAGGCCATACCACAATAGCATAGAACTCAATACAGCTTACTGGTATATGTATTCTAATCATCATGATTATTAGATAGACATATGCTATAAATCAATGTATATAATGATTAATGAAACAACTATGTGATTATCATAAAGGATGACTAAATTGCTTCTGGTAAGGATCATGTGGTTATTTTATCAATATTTATATTGTCTGAAACCCACCTTGCAAGGGAAAGGGTCTGAGGTGTAAGACCAGGGTTGGGAGGGGCTCGTGAGGAGGCTGTTCTAGTAGGACCATTGCGGCCTAGGACAAGAAGGCACTCACTAAGTCAAATCACTCCTTACAGCCTTCACCTAATTCCACAAGGTGGCAATTGTTTACAGGGAGAAGAGATACGAGTGGGAAAGCAGGTACAAGCCGCCAAGCAAGGGGGTTTTGGTATACATCTCTCTTAGGCTTGGTTTAGAAATGGCTTTAGGCGAATCCATCATGACTCTATCCCAATATGTTTGTAACCTAAGCTTCTAATATAGTTTGACCAAATGATTAGATATATGGATGTACATGTATTGCATATGTTTTTCTTCATGTTGTTTAGCAGGATCCGAATACAAGATCACATTATTGAAGAAAGCTTTATTTGGTGAGCTGAAACCCTAAACCTAATTTGTAACAATTGTGATTTTAGGGCAAATTGTACGGCAAATTAGGAATAGGAAATCGCAAAGTATTCCAAGGCAGTGACTGAATCATGCCCTTGGGTCACCATGCCATGATACCACCATTCGTGAGCAACTCCTTCAAGATGCAAAGTGGCAAATTTGATAGCCTCTTCTTCAAACATGGGACTCAAGGAAAAATATGTGTCTGATTTCTACAACCAAGCCCTTGCCTAGGAATTACTGACACCATTAAAAGTACTAGTTAGTTTTCCCAAATGGTGTTGAATGTCTTTCCTTTCTTCATACCTTCTCCTCCTATGTCCAATCCTTGTCTTCATCTCACAAAATTAGATGACGGTCATGTCCTTGCATATTGCAACACTTAAAGCATTGTAATCATCATGAATACTTGTCATCTCACCTTCCTAATCATGTTGCTCTTCCTCACTATATGTTACTTCCTTTTTTCCCAAAAAATTGGCACTAAAAGCTTTCATATTTGATGATGCTTTCGCACCACAAATTGAAGCTTTCTTGCTACTAGAGTTTCTCCCTTCAGATCCGTTCTGTATAGATCTTCCAATACATAGTTGCTGGTTCATTCCTCTTAAAAGTTGAACCATCTCCATCATGGTATCCCTCATGCTGGTATGGCCCTCTCTAGTCTCCCTAATGAACTCTTGGGGATTAGCCTCTTACTGGTCACCCATGGTCCTCTTCTTTTCTCACTGCTGGTATCTCTCATCTCTGTCACTCATTAATCCACAAGCTGGCAAGATGCCAAGCTCTGGTACCATTGAAATATTCTTAATAAGTTTTCCTTCAGATTTGCATGCACAATTTGGAATATCCAAATGACAACACAGAGCTCATATACAGATAGTAAGACAATAAATTATTCTTCTTAAATTAGATAGCTTTCTATACTTGTACTATTCAGCAATGTCAAAGGTAAACTCGACAATAATTAGCAGAGGCAACAAAAGTCATGCTTCTAGCAATGAACTGCAGATTTTCTGATATAAAACTGATACAAAAAAATATGATTTTTATTACACTATGACCAGGCATATAAATACCAATTGTGGGGATGATCTTTAGGTGCACCCCTTATATCGATTTCTGATGTTAAAGGCCAACTCTCTTATTGCTGAATTCAGGTGACTCTGCTGATGTCAGCAGAGACCCAGCAAAGTCAGATCTGCACAGATCGCATCCCAAGAGAAATGAGGTGCACCCTAGGTATGAATTGCGTCTAGCTGAGCATGATTTCCTCCATGAGCAGGGCTTATGTCCTGCTCCAAAATCACCTTCTAAAGTTTTCGTCTTGGAAGAGTAGACAAGTGTATTTGATTTCCAAACAACAGACGCAATAGCCACCAACAACACATCTATTTATACTAGTCTTATCCAAAGTTGGCCTTACAAGGAAAAACCAACACAAACAAGAGTCGGCCCAAGGAAATAACCGCCACAAACAAACAAGGTCGGCTCAAAGGGAACCAATATTATAATTATTTAATGATTCCATTTATTTAATATTTTTGTTGATCTTTTCAGATCGCTGTAAATGTAATAGCACTGCCTGTAAAGTATGTGTTTTACAAATGCATCGATCTCTTGAATATATATTGAGAATGACAAGAAGAGACATGTCCGTTCATGGGACATGTCTATTCATTAATCTAATTTATTAATTTACTATAAAATCATTATAAGAATAAATAAAAGATTAACTTCATATATATGTGTATATTAATATAAATAATATCAACTATTATATATATATATATATATATATATATATATATAATAAGTCAATTCTTATAATAATTATATAATCAATTTTATTTATCTGACCGATGCTACATACATCAACACTCCCTCTTAGCTAGAGAAGATAAAATCCATCAAGGTAATAAATCATTAATTTTGAAAGAGAGGAGATATCACCCCACTGTGATATCAGGAGATATGGCATATGCAAGAATATCAAGTCACATGATGTTCACCATAGCTCATAAATATCCATGGTATGTCTAATGACAATACGTCTCATGATGTATGTCATATGGATACTAAGTTTACGTAGAGACATGTCGCTGTGATATGTTTCATAGGGTCCAATCAATATGTAATACTAAGTTCAGAAGGATCCTAATATGATTCATATGGATACTAAGAAATCATATATTACATAATTCGTGATATGAAGTATCACCTAACATGTGATACTAAGCTTTACATATCACCTAACATGTGATACCAAGTTTTACATATCACCTAACATGTGATATAAGGAATCACCTGACATGTGATACCCAGATTTACATATCACCTAACATGTGATATGAGGAATCACCTAACATGTGATACCCAGTTTTCAATATCACCTAACATGCGATATGAGGAATCACCTAACATGTGATACCCACTTTTCAATATCACCTAACATGCGATATGAGGAATCACCTACATGTGATACCCAATTTTACATATCACCTAACATGTGATATGAGGAATCACCTGACATGTGATACCCAATTTTACATATCACCTAACATGTGATATAAGGAATCACCTGACATGTGATACCCAGTTTTACATATCACCTAACATGTGATATGAGGAATCACCTGACATGCGATACCCAATTTTACATATCACCTAACATGTGATATGAGGAATCACCTGACATGTGATACCTAATTTTCATACCACCTTGATATGAGGAATCACCTTAGATCATGATACCTAATTTTCATACCACCTTGATATGAGGAATCACCTTAGATCGTGATACCTAATTTTCATACCACCTTGATATGAGGAATCACCTTAGATAGTGATACCTAATTTTCATACCACCTTGATATGAGGAATCACCTTAGATCGTGATACCTAATTTTCATATCACCTCAGATCGTGATACAAGGATATAGTAAATAAGAACATTACATTCCATTTGCATATAACCCTATTATGGTATTTGCACAAACATATAACTGTCTACCTTGTAATATCAAATACAAGTGTTCATTGTCGAAAAGTCGTCACCTTTCTCCAATGTTCACAGGAGGGCCCATAAGTCCTGGAGTCAGACACATGAAATCCACCTTGACTCACCTCAAAGGGTGGATCCATCATGGCTCATCCCAAAGGGTGAAACAAGGGCTTTCACCTTAGACTTCTCTCTCAAGGAGAAGAATGCAATAACATACAAGATAATAGATGAAACTCCTTTTCATCTAAGGCTTCATTCTCCAACATGCCAAGTTTATCTCGAAGGTACACAACTTTACCTCTAGCAAAAAACTTGGTGAGAATATCAGCCATATGTTTTGTAGGGATAATGTACCTTGAATAGCATACTTATGCACTATATCTCTTATATAGTTTGCATCACTCTAGGTGAACCCCAAGTTATGTAGGAGATAGCATAAAAGCATTTCAGCCAGCACACATTAGACTCAATCTCATGATCATAATCCTCTGGATGCTTCCTTGTAACAACCTCCTCACCTCCTCGTCCAAGGTTGTTTTAGATGAACTATCATACTCCCTCTGAATCTAATATCAACCTTCTACGAGCAAGTCGTGTCTTTGTTCTTTAGTCTGCATTAAGCTCTTTTCTTGAATTCCCAACCATCTATCTAGGAATATCATGACCTAGATATCTGCATAAAAGCCTTCTAGTTCACATGGAATTTCATCATTTGAATCACAATTTTTTTTTTCTTTTATAGTTTTCTGGTCACTAGGGAAACCATCTCGATATGGTTTACTCCCTCTGAATCAATATGACCAAGATCCTTGGAAATTAAATAAGGCATATCCTCTGGATGTTGTCCTGACTCCCTCTGAATCTTTGAGCACTAACATCAGCATTTAACCTTCTCATCCAAGGTTTCCTCTGATGGTTCATCAGACTTCTTCTGAATGTGATATCAGCCTTTTGACCTTCTTGTCCAAGGTTTTCTCTAATGGTTCATCAGACTTCTTCTGAATGTGATATCAATTTTTTGACCTTATCATCCAAGGTTTCTTCTAATAGATAAAATGTCAGACTCCCTCTTGAATCTGATAGCAATCCTTCTTTTCCTACAAGAGCATCCTCAAAGAAATATCAAGGCAAATAACTCTTATTGTTCATACATATAAGCGAGAGATTGCAATAAGAAAATAGCTGTAATACTCAAAGATAATGAATACTTATCTGCACATCCTTGATACAAGTTTCTCTTATGAAGGTGCATATACATCAAATCAGAAAATACCTCCTTAGATTATTTGAGCGACATCTCAAATTTGAATCATCTCCCTACTAAGGATGGTTCAAATTTGACCTTTGATAGTGTCGCTATTGTAACATTTCCCCTCTAAGGATGGTTCAAATGGGAATGTAACATTGGTTATTATTCTGCCCCACAATGTAAAATTCCTCTCTGATATTGTTGAATAATTCTGCATCATATGGAAAACTTCTTTCTATTCTTTTTCTTACTCTTACCAAATATTTAATGGTTCTTCCAAATGAATATATTTAGACTCTGCTAGTTTTTCTATCTCAGAAAGATCTGCAAATTTTGAACACTCCATTATTTGTGACAATGTTCATAATGTTGCCTTCTTTATCTCCCATTAGCACCTCTAGAGTATCAGATTGAATATTCGAACTCCCTGCTCAAACCCAAACCTTCTGTGATGTTGAGAAATCAATCCCAATATGAATTCTCGTAGCAACACAACTACAATACATAATAGATATTATTTCCAAGTCCAAACATGGCAGGAAAGAACTTCTCTATGCCTCAGGAATGACCACCGAGAACAGGAACTGTGCTGGAAATGAGAGTTTGTCATCAAACTAAAATTGTCGTAGTAAACAAGGAGATTGCCAATAATAATATTTATCCAACACCCTGCACAATATACTACGATCTCTGCCTATCAATAATGATCAATCACTAGATGAAAGATCGGGTCATACGACCTGCAACAAAATGTGTACATCCGATCTATCAATTGCTCTCGGACCACAAATGAACAGAGAGGATCTCTTGTGTCAGTTGATGTCACTGCTAATGAATGTGATAGGGGGCCTTTGGCCTTGTAATCAGTCAAAGATGTGCAAAACACGGTCACTAACAGTGACATTGTCCACTGTAAATAGAACTAACAATCTCCACTAGAAGCCGCCCCATAATGAACCCAAACTCCACCATTTGCCAAGGTCTTAACACTACCTATTCACGGGCTCACAAAGCGTGTACCATATATGGATCACCACCAACTTCGATGCCCTGTGAAAAAATCTTTATGCAAATCTCATAGAATTGAAATTCTCAAGTCATTGACCTTGCAAATTTACAAGTTGACACAAAATTCAAAACACGGATCTGTCGATAGTCGACCAACAATTTAGACCCGCCAATAAAGGATTTTGTTGACCCTTGGTGCTGGCTCCAACAATATTGTGAATGCAACCTGGTAAAAAACTCCACGTGGGTGGTAATGAATATATGAGCTCGACCAATGCTCATGCCACCTCTAAGCGCTACTTCGTTAACCAGAGGAGAACCAATGTGAGGAACCCTTTCTCAAGACAGAAAGAACACAATTGGAACTCACTTCTTTAAAAGCTCAAATCTTGAACACAACGTATCTGTCTTTAATAAGCTCCTAAAAGATATCTTTCAATTTTCGCTGAAGAGAGATATTCCAACTAAGCCCAACAGAGAAAGAAATGTATCTCATAATAATCACATCCCTCTGTTTCCTGGTGGTTAGTTATTCACACAGCCTGAAAGACTTACTCCCGTAATTATAAAGACACTATTCGCATTTACGACAGTTTATGCAATATTAAGAGAAGCTCGAAACTTAACTGTTATGAACTCCTGGTCTCTTGATTGTTCAGCAGCACGGGTTTAAATAATATTTTAATGAACATCATTGATTATTATTTCCAAAATTTCGGTGCCAAAAACATAAAATTTGACTTCATTATATACAAAACCGCAGCTTCCACCACTTTTGCTACAAACATAGAGTGACGGGTTGAAACACTTTGTCGTACTTGCACAGAGGTCAAAGGGAGACCACAAGGTCGACACGAAGCTATAGATCGACAGCCAATGCAAAGGATTTGACCACGCTACAACTGTTGACTGTGTTTACCACAAGCAGCAAACAAGTATTCTCACTGCTGATTCAATATGATGAGCACCTCAACCTCACGCACAGCACTCCAATGTATCCTACACAGGGGGCTTCTGTGGTGTGTAATCATTTCCTCGTCCTGCACCAGGCTTGTATTCAAGCTCTGATACCATGTTGATCTTTTCAGATCGCTGTAAATGTAATAGCACTGCCTGTAAAGTATGTGTTTTACAAATGCATCGATCTCTTGAATATATATTGAGAATAACAAGAAGAGACATGTCCCTTCATGGGACATGTCTATTCATTAATCTAATTTATTAATTTAACTATATAATCATTATAAGAATAAATAAAAGATTAACTTCATATATGTGTATATTAATATAAATAATATCAACTATTAAATATATTAATATATATATATATATATATATATAATAAGTCAATTCTTATAATAATTATATAATCAATTTTATTTATCTAACCAATGCTACATACATCAACAATTTTATTTATTTATTTAATTAAAACTCAAATTGATGGCTTCGCCGACCTAGCATCCAATCGTGAACATTACAGAAGCAGCTCACTGTCAGTCTACTTATCAATCAAGGCTTGGACGTAAATTCAATTCCTAACTTGTCCTAATTTTCAACAAAGATTTATATAGGGGGGCCTTCAAACATCGTTCCAACGCACAAACACCTAGAGATGTTGGCCTCTTTCCTCCCAAACAAAATGATTACTCTTTGTCCATTACCTTGAGAATGAAGTCCTAGCTTTGGTCTAGTTTTCAACAAGAACTCTACTGAATAAACCACTAATAGCTGCAACACAAAGAGTTAGTGGGCATTTATAATCACCTATAAAAAATTATGGAATCAACCTCATAAATCATCACCCTTGAAAAATCCTTGTTATTTGAGCTGCGTTGCACTTGTAAGAAATTTTTCACATTGCGTCACATTTAAAGCTAAAATCTTGTTGTTTCTTCAATCAGGAGTCTTGTTTCAAATCCTAGTCATGGTTGTCCATGTTATTTTTGTCATCTACAGCCCAAGTCTTTGTGAGGTCAACAAAAATAACTTTCCAATGCATTTGTCAAGGCAAAGGATGGAGTTTGAATGATGAAGACGTTGCAAAAATTTGTCCAGAGATGAAGATGTGTTCCTCAATGAAGTGGAGCGTGCCATTATAAAGTGCAACAAGTTTGACTTTTCCAAAATCTGTAGAGGCGATACATCAAAAATGCCACATGAGGTGGAGGGCGGACTTTTGAAAAACATGCCAAGCAATGTAATGGCACACACTACATAAGGGAAGGACAAGTTTCTGTTGAAGGCAAGTGTAGTCCTATACATTGGCACACACCATATAGAGAGGGATCCATTTTTTGTGTTAAGTTAAAAATTTGCAAGCAGATCTATATGAAGTTAAGCATGTTTTCCAAAAGATAAATGTTCCGTTCAGCATACATAGGCCCATACCTCTGAACATGATTACAAAACCTTTAAAAAACAAAATCTACAAGCCCATTGACAAGTGTGCACCATATTGTAAGAACTAGAAACACATGTTCAATAAAACATAAAGTCTGCAATGATATACGTCAGTGTGCACCAAGGAGGAGACTAGACTAAATTACTGGGACAAGTCCCTTATAAAATTTGACCACAGGCCCTTCAGCGAGCATTTCAGGGATGCAGGGAAGGGTAGGAAATGTCCCCACCCCATACCCGATTTCCAAAAAAAATCAAAAACACTTCAAGGACCACAATTGTTGGACAGGAAATGCCAGGGAATGACAAAAGATAGCTATCCATCTTCAAGACAACCCAGGCGTTCCCTCATTGTATTGGGGATGATTATTATAAACCAATCACCATAAATGCAATTTGAAAAACAAAAAACAGGGATGGAGGGCGACAAGTACCCCCACACACCTTTATACCAACCCTAAAGCTAGGAAAAGTGATACTAACAACCGAAAACCAAAAACAAACTCATTTTACCATTTTCCATATTGCGAATAAGAAAAAAGAATGGAGGATAGTTGTGAGAAAAGAAATGAATGGCAATGAGAAGAAGGCAAAAGAGCATCAAACTCATTTTTCCATTATCCATATTGTGAAGAAGACAAAGCAAGAGAACAGCTATGGGAAGAGAATGGCAGTGAAAAGAATGCAAAAAACTTCCACTACCTTTAGACCACCGTGAAGGGTGTTCTCCTTGACCTCATTGGGGATGAACCCCATGAGAGGCCCTGCCCCTCGACTATACTTATTACCAGCGTTCCAGGACTCGCCGAGTCCATGCCTGACTCGGCGAGTCCGAGCCAGAGTCAGGCCAGCCGAGTCTGGCTGCCTCTGGACTCGGACTCGGCCGAGTCAGGCATGGACTCGCCGAGTCCTGCAGAGTCCATGGACTCGCCAGACTCGGCGAGTCCCGATGCCTGGACTCTGCCGGCAGTGAGCACTTTTCAGCGCTTTAAAAAAGCACTTTTTAATTATTTTGTTTTGTTTTTTTGGTTTGTTATGCAGTTATAATATGTCTTTGACCTAAAAAGGTCATTCTATCACTTGCATAAGGAAAGAAAAGAGAAAAAAAGCTTGAGAGAAGAGGATTGGGGTTTTAGGAAGAAAACCGGTTGGCTCTCATTGAAGAATTGCTGATTGTTTGTTCAACTTTGTTGCACTTTGTAGCTTGCATGTAAGCATTGAGAGGAGTTGAAAGACACATTTGGAGGAGGCTTCTACAAAGTTGATTTGCATTTCCATTTCTAGAGCAAATTCCAAGAGGTATGTTACTTTCTTTTTGTTGTTTTGTATTTTTTTTTTGCAATCATGAATCTTTTTTTGTTTCCATTTTGTTGAGTATTTAGTATTTACAAATTACAATTTTACATTTCTAGTGTTGGTAAACCGTAAAATTGATTTTCAGTTTCTATAATATATATTGTAGTCTTGTAGATGCTTATTTTGTTTTATTTATGATATATTGCAGCTGCCACCAGTCATCATGTCTCAGACTGAGGGTAGTGGAAGTGGAAGTATGCCTAAAACAAACCCGGATGCAGACCCTCGCGCCGTAGCAAGGGATGAGGCTTGGTTACATGCCATCCCTGGCCATAAAAAAGGAGTTGTTACATGTTGGCATTGTAAGGTAACATATAATGGGGGAGGCATTAATAGGCTGAAATATCATCTTGCACATATACCAAAGCGGGATGCCAAAGCATGTTTACTGGTTCCCGAAGATGTCAAACGCAGGATGATAGCTATTTTAGAGGCAGCTGAAGAGAAGAAAGAATTACAGAAGAAACAAGCAGAAGAAATGGCAGCCTTAGCTACACAGGGCTCTTCAAGGACACATGCTAGGACTCCTATTGGCACTAGTACTACTTCTGCATCTGTGAGTGTGAGCATTGGGGGTCGGGTTCGTAAGAAACCATCCACACTTGATTCCATCTTTGCTCCACGCACAACTCCTGGTGCACAACCATCGCTTGAGGGCATGAATTGGAATAAGGAGATGCATGACAAAGCAAAACTAGCACTTGGAGATTTTTTCTTCTACAACAACCTTCCATTCAATGCAGCAAGGTACTTATTAATATATAATTTTAATTTTTAATTTCTATGTCTTACTTCTCTTACTTTAGGTCTTCTTTTTAATTTATTTATTTAATTGCTTTTAGGTCTCCATATTGGCAAATTGCCATAGATGCTGTTACTGTTTGTGGTGCGGGGTTCAAAGCCCCTAATGATGAGGAGCTAAGAGGTCCTATTTTGTCCCAACGAGTTGCTGATGTACAAGTTGAAATTGAGGAGCAACGTAAGGTATGGAAGGCAAAGGGTTGCACCATCATGACAGATGGTTGGACTGATAGAAGAAATAGGACACTTCTGAATTTCCTTGTCTCCTCATCAGGTATGTTAAGTTTTTAAGCTATAAGACTTAAGTTATGAAATTATGAATTAGATTGATCATTGATCATAGTAGTAAGTACTACTACTAAATTGCTTTATTTTTTCTCAGGTGGTACAATGTTTTTGAAATCCATTGATGCCTCGAGGAAGACAAAAAATGCTGAGTATCTTTGTGAGGTGATAGAGGGAGTGTTGAAGGAGGTTGGTGAGGAGAATGTGGTGCAAATATGCACAGATAATGCAGCAAATTATGTTGCAGCAGGTAAAATTTTAAATTATTTTAATTTTTAATTTCTATGTCTTACTTCTCTTGTTTTAAGTCTTTTTTTTAATTTGTTTTTTTTTTTTTGTAGGTAAACTTCTTATGGAGAGGCACCCTCACATATTTTGGACCTCTTGTGCCGCTCATTGCATTGACCTCATGTTGGAGGACCTTGGCAAACTTCCTTGGATCAAAACATGTGTAGACATAGGAAGAAATATTTGCAAGTATATATATAATCATACTTGGGTCCTCAACCTTATGAGGCAACACACAAAGCAAAAAGAGTTGTCTCGTCCAGGGGTCACTAGATTTGCAACAAATTTTCTCATGTTGAATCCATGCTCAAGTCAAAGGCCGGTATGAAAGGCATGTTTGTATTTGAGGAGTGGACAAGATCATCATATGCAAAGACCACTGCAGGGGCTGCCATGGTTGACATGGTTTTTGATGAGAGAAACTTTTGGCAACCGGCCAAAGAGATTGTTGATGTAATTTTCCTTTTTGTCCTCATTTCCAATTCCCTTTCATATCATTATTTTTTGTTAAACACTTGTTTATAACTTTATGTTCATTGTTCAACTTCATTTATTGCAGCTTGTACGACCTCTTGTTGTTCTCCTACGGGTTGTTGATGGAGAGAAGCCCTCAATGGGATACATTTATGAGGGCATGGATAGGGTGAAAGAGGCCATTCGATCCTTTTATGCAGGAAATCAAGATAGATATGGTCCCCTATGGGATGTTATTGATAGGCGATGGCACAATCTACTTCACAGGCCTATACATGCAGCTGCCTACTTCCTTAATCCAGCATACCAATTCAGCCCAAGTTTCAAGGCTGATGGGGAGGTGTGGAGTGGCCTCTATGATGTTATAGAGAGGATGTCACTTGATGATGCAATTTCCACAAGTACAGTCCGTGAGGTAGAGATGTACACCAAAGCACAAGGGGACTTATTTGCACGAGAGATATGCAAAAAAAATCGAACTGCATTGATGCCTGGTAAGAATCTATGATTCCAAATTCTAATTTCTAATTTCTAATTCTATTACAGTTTACCACTTTAGAATCTAGATTGATAAAGTTAAAGTTATAGAACTGATTTCAAATTTTCTTGTTTCAGATGTATGGTGGGAGATGTTTGGTACTAAGGTGCCAAATCTACAGAGGATTGCCATTCGTATCTTGAGCCAGCCATCTAGTGCTTCAGGATGCGAACGCAATTGGAGTATGTTTGAGCATATACACTCCAAGAAGCGCAACAGGTTGGCCGTGAAAAAGATGAATGATCTTGTGTTTGTTCACTACACCCTTCGCCTTCGTCACAAACGTATCTTGGGCACTGACACATCTCCAATTCAATTAGAGAACATTGATCCACAAGAAGAGTGGAACACTGAGATGAATGATCCTGTCTTCAGTGATAGAGACTTGCAGTGGGTTGATCAGGTGGATCGAGAGGCAGAGGCAGTAGAGATGGCACAGGAGGAGGCTAGAGCACGAGGAGACCCAGTGCAGGACCCTGAGGCTGACAGTGGTGGATCCGAGTCTGATGATGAGGATTACGAGGAGGGTGATGATGAGGAGGATGATGAGGAGGAGGTTTCCGATGAGCATGTCACTGAGGATCCTGTTTTGGTTCAGCCTCAGACACAGGGAGAGAGGATGGCTATAGAGTCTTCCATTTGTCATTTTAGGCGTACTCGTAGGAGGACATAGGCTACTATGAGGCTATGAGCCTTTATTTTGAATCTTTGATATATGTTTTGAACTTCTCATTCCATGGATTTCATATTCCATGAATATTGTAGACATTTTGATTTATCATTTGACAGTGACACTATATTTCAGATTTCTATATGTTATTTGGTTTAACAGTGTCAGTAACTTTAACTAGTTTTCTTCAGAAATCCGTATTTTTACTTATGTGATCTATGCAAAGTTGTGTATGTGTGCAAAGGAGTTTCTATTTATCTCAATTATTGTGTATTAGATGTTAATTGACTAAATATTGCAGGAAAAAAACTTAAAATCCTTAAAAATCTTTGCATTTCATGGGTTTTTTGATTTGCCGAGTCCTTGCCGAGTCCGGGCGCCGAGTCCGAGTCCGAGTCCATTTTGAGCTTTTCGAGTCCGAGGCAAGTCCGAGTCTTGGAACACTGCTTATTACTTACAACTATATAATCAATCAAGAGGTATAATCTTACATCTTGACAATTGGAAAGGCTAGTGGTTGTGCATAATGCTTTGCGACTTCAAGATCAACAAAGTCTTGAGTATCATCAAATTCAAACCACACATTGGGTGTTGATACTAAAGATGTGACACAAGTTGATGAGGAGACACAAGGGGATTCATTGAGATTCCATTGGATGAGACGGTCCCTAATAGTGACAGTGACTACACAATGCAATTAAATGCTAATTAAGGGCAACAACATATTTTCTATGCTTTTTTCATTTTGTAGATGAAAGTTGGAGCCTTTGTGCATTTTGTTACAATTGCTATTAATATATATGCACATTGATGTTGAAAAAGATTGAAATTGGCTAAAGTTTGTCAACTCTCATATGAAATCTCAATTCATCTCGAATGTTATGTATTAAGGTTCTGTAATGCATATGATGGATGTCTTATCAATGTCATCATATAGATATTTGAAATTTCCTATTTTTTGAATTTTCCCTAATTTTTCAAATAGCCATCCCCTGCTGTCCCCTTAAAAATGGCTCATTTGCACTTAAATTTTCAATATTAATTTTTATGCCTAGTTGTTGAAAATGTTGTTCAAAGAGTCTTCTGCTCATTATGTTCAATTGTCTTGTGAGTTAAGTAAAATTTAGTAATTAGCATTGCAGTTTTATTAGAGGATGTTTTGTAGTTTTTATGCAACTCTTCGTATTTGATGCAGAACTATTCTTATCATCGTTTTATTTAATCCAATCACATTTTATTTGTAATTTTTTGTCTCTGCATTTAGCTGGACAGTACAAATGTTCATTAGTTGTTTACATCTTTTTCTACAGTAGATAGAAATCATAAAAGCTCTTGTTTAGTGCAGAAGTGTTAAATTGCAATGTGCCCCAGGCTGATACCATAATGACGGGTTTATGTTTTATGTTTGTTTGTATTGCAACTTAATCACCGCTAGTTCTAGGTTTTTATAAATTTCAAAGAAGGGAAAAATACAATTTCCTTAACTCTGTTCAAAAGGAAACTTCCCATCACAACTCGAAGAAAGGCTTTACCTTACACATTGTTCTATCTTTTGTTGCATTGAAAAGGACAAATTAAAACGCTAACAAATTTCTTAAAACAATTTGTGCAAGATTAAGTAGTGAGCAGTATTCAAAGCTATTTTCATATAATCATTTAACAAAGAGTCACAGGTCAGCAGAAGTGAACCCAAGAAACATCAAGGCAAGATTAAAGTACTGAGAAGAACATTAGTAGATGAACCTTCGTATGAATTTAATATAAAATTTGTTTGATTCCTAAGAATGTTGTCTGAGCTTGCAAACAGATTAATCTCTCCTGTAACCTAAACACATTGGGAGCCTAATAAGCGAGAGTTAAGTTTAAGTCCTGCGACTCACCAATTGATTCTTCACAGAAAGCAGATTAGGTGCATAATAAACCATTGAAATTTTCATCTCGCAATGAGGTGCAGCCTCAGGCTTGCCGGTATAACCTACAATGGCAACCGATGTGTATCCCCTGTTGGAGAAATCTCCCAGTTGAGCTGGGTTTGAGAACTGAGCCTCACCAGCTCAAAATTAACAACAATTAAAAATAATTAAAGATAAAATAAAAGAGAATGAAAAAAAGTCACCATACTAAAACTAAAAATATCATTCTCTCCACTATGTATTCTGTGAACACTGAAGTGAATCGTCCTCTGGATATTTGAGCAGTGGCCAAAAGTTAATAGACAAGTAGTTTCTATGTTGCTATGTTCTAATATGAACAAGGAAAACGTTTTTAGTTCCTACCTAATTCAGGGCTTCACCTAAACCGCATTAAAATCTCTGTCCAGGTTATATAAATAAACAGCACTTAAAGCAACCTAAAAACATATAGGAAAAGATTTGCATACCTAAACACCAAAGCCTATAATGCATAAGTAAATTTAAAATTTGCGAATCAGTAGCGCAAATCATGTAAAAAAATATGTTGCATACCCATTTTAACAACAGAGAAACTAAAAGAGCCCACGAACTCAATTGCAAACATTTAGAATCGACATCTGGAAGTTACCTCCATTGCTTGCAGAACTAGCATAACATTGAAATGAATTGCGTTTTCCTTGAATTGCTGTTGTGTGCCTTGTAGCCAGAGACTTTATTTCCTTTCTTGATAATACTTTAGCTGGGCATGCATTAAATTTGAGGGTAACATGACGAAGTCGCGGTGTGCAGATTTGTGAATATGAATGTCTTATAGATGATACAAAGATATTGGCCTGAAGGAAATGGGTCGTTGCCATTACCGTTGTATTTTATTTCCGTTGAAGAAAAAAGCAGAAGACAGCAAACCAGTCCCTAGTGAAGAAATAAATCTATGATTCTCTTTTGTGTTCTTGTTTATCCTTTTCGTCTCTTTCATAACCGCTGACGGTCGCGTGTGCCGTCAATGCAACGGAGTAACCATGTGACGAAAATTCAGTTGATGGTGAACACAACGTACTGTTTTTTAAAGATTTTGGATCAAAATCAAAACAATTAATTTAAATAATTAGAATCATCAACAAAATCAGAATATAAAATTAATGATAATTTAATTTAATTTTTAAGTTGAAAACATGAAATAAATCTATTAACTCAACACCTTGAACATTATAGGAAGTTTTGAACTCTAAAGTTACAAGTCCACAATTATTATTTAAGGCATTGAGTTAACGGGTTTATTTCATATTTTGAATTTAAAAAATTAAATTGAACTATTTTTAATTTTGTATGTTAATTTAATTGGTAATTTAAATTATTTAAATTAATTGTTTTAATTTTAATCATGATGAAAGATGTTCAATGGTAGGTTCTATGGACATGTATTATTAAGTGGTGTTTTCAAATTATCAACCAAAATTTAATTAAGAATGGTCTTAATAATTGAAGAGAAAACCCATCAAAACATAACTATTAAAAATCTTTATGAAGGTATAGTCAACACATAAAACCATATAAGGCCACTTGCCACTAGGCTTGAGTTTAAAAATCTTTGTGATTAGAAATAATTAGTTTGGCTTGATATCCCAAGTGATAGGATTAGGACTGGCTTATTGCACTTTCACTCTAAATCTAATCGTGAGTGCTCTCTCACTTGTGGCATTCTCATTCCGTAGTTGATGAGGTCATTAAAAGGAAGGAAGTTGATGAGAAATGACAAAATGTTATTTTTACTAGTAATTGTGCGCTTGTGGGCGTGCAACAAATAGTCAATAGGTTTTATATTTTTAAAGAGGAGTCCATAATTATGGTGAGAATAATTTAATTGATTGCTTGGATGACTTGTCAGAGTTAATGTGAAGTTTGGAAATAAGGCAGGGGCCCAACAACTATTTTGCAATGAAGTAAAGTCTTTGGTCTGTGCGAGATTGTTAATCATCAATAATCCCCAATTGTACAAGATGCAGTTGAAAAATAGTTGTCAGACTTTGACATTGGTTGAAGGTTAAAAATGAAGTCTGAGAAATGAAGAAGAACATATACAACTTAATATTCTTTTGCATCTTAGTGCATTCGTAACTATTAACGACAATTAAAAATTACATGCAAACTATGAATCCTAATCAAGCCCAATCATAAGCAAAGAAAACCATAAGCATTCAATCATCATCCAAGAGAACACTACTTCATGAAAACACAATAAACATGCTAAATCAAACCAAACCAAATGTTTCCATGAAACGCTTGATTCTCTTCTTCTCCTATCAACCAAGATCTTGTTATGGATGGAATATGGGTGATCTCGATTTTATAGCACAAAGCACAAGAGGCTACGATGAGTGGAGATGGTTGATTGACAATGGTGATAATGCAAGTATGGTGATGATGGTGATAATGCACTCTCAAAGATAGCTAGGGCACAAGAACAACTTAAGCTCACAAGTTCTCTAAGATTACACAAATTGCTCTAGATTGCATAAGATTATTGGTGTGAAAATGAGGAGAAAATACCTTTTTATAGAAACCTCATGAAAACCAATGGTTGAGATTAAGACGCAATGAGAAATCGCATACGATGCAAGGTTAGGTAGGATTTTTGGAGGAGTGGATAGGATTAAGAGGCATTAGAAAATGAGTGGTTGAGATTAAGTGGTGGTAGAGATGTGTTGACTTTTCAAGGTGCATTGAACCTAGACAAAGGCAAGATGAGAAAGGTCAAATGAAGAGACAATTAACAAGTAGGGCAACGAAAAGATTTAAGAGTTGGTACATGTGATTGCAAGTGTTGGCTAAGATGAAAAGAAGAGGATTAATGAATTTATAAAATAAGTTCAAATCTATTTATTTAATAAATGGAATAAATAGACTATGGTAAAAGGGTTTAATTAAATAAATAATAATTTATTTAATTTTTAAGAAGGAAAAGATTAATAAATTATTCAAATAAATAATAAATATTTATTTAATTAATAGTAGAAGAGGCTAACTAATTAATTAATTAAATATGAATGCCTATTTAATTAATAAATGAATTTTGTTGGTTTCGTGAGGACATTTTTAGGTGTCTACAACTATTACTAATGGAAACATGTTGTTCTCAAACAAGTCATTACATATTAATAATCAATAACAATGTTACTATTGTCACAAGGGATTGCAGCCGAAATACTAGTATGAGACTTAGTAATCCCGTGAAACATAGAAAGACTCTCAGGCATGTGGGTGTACCTATAGCGAAAGTCAATATCAGGATTGTGGGTCGGCTTCCCCGTATGACAACCTAAAACTATCTTTTTGCCAAGAAAAGGGATAGAAAGATATGTTGAAATGAAAACCTATCTCTAAATGGGTGATGCACCAAAATATGTATTCTCAAACTCCCTAACAGCTATTGATTCACATAAAATTTGAATAAACTAATCTTTGTTCACAACTCAAATTCACCAACCAGATTGAATAAAGGTCGAGCTACAAATTTCCAAAAAGGGAAAATAATTTCCACAATCTGGATCATTGAAACACAAATTACACAATATGCAAACTGAAATAATGGCAATAACATGCATTAAAACTAAATAACTGAAAATAGCCAATTAGAGAGCTTGCTAAAGCACATAAATTAATCCAAATCCACAAACTCAATGCCAAAACACGCTTATATGAGAAGGATCAATTTTTACTATATTCAAAACCAAAGGAAACGCACTACTACAAGTCTAAAAATCTAAGTCACAATACAATATGTCTAAATTGGCAATGTGCAAAAAATAAGCAAAAAGAATAGAACTAGTTGAAAAATCCTAAGGCAATAACCTTATAGGAAGGTTAAGCCTAAAAAAGTAAACTCAAGTGGAACTCAATTGAACTGCTTCTCCAAAATCCAAGAAAAGAGCTCAAACTCGAATGCACAATAAAATCATGCATAAAAAGGAGGATAACTCATAAAATTCATAAAATAATAGTCACAAAACCCCTTTTATCCATGCATACATGAAGTGAAGTCTCCAATTGAACTCAAACTGCTCAAAATAGCCTCTCAACTACCCCTCAACTCATGGAAAAATAAAAAAACCCTTCTTGTGGCAATCTAACAAAAATAGAGCATCAAACACAAAATCAATCCCTCTCTCATGCCAAAATTAGTCTCCAAGTTTGAAAATAAATCTGTCATGAAAGGTAAATAATCTCCTTCATTAAATCTTTACATTTGAAAACAAAATAATTAACAATTTTGTGCTTGATAATTAAACACGAATTGCTATTATTTACAATATTTATGTAATGTAAAGATTCCCTTTTAGACATATTATTTTTATTTAATTATTACATGTTTATATATATTTAATATTTAATAAATAGTGAATATCACTATTTAATAAATATTAAATACTATATATATATGTGTGTGTGTGTGTGTGTGTGTGTGTTAAATTTATATTTATTAAATAACATAATGTAGGCTATATAATAAACATAGATTAAACATAATAATAAAAACCATAACCCTAATGAAGGGAACTGGTGCAGGAGCACCTAAGAGCCAAGGAACACCATCAGAGTCACATGGAGGATCCATGAAGGTTATATGATCAAATTACTCCTATAAGGGCATTTATTAATGTAATTGGGCTATTAAAGAGATTTGGAACTCATATTGAGATTAAGTTGTCAAGATGTTGTCATGTTATGCAACTAAGGCCTAATAAGGCTATGTAATGGGGGTATAGTAACTTAACAATCTTAGTAGTATCTTGGATTATTATTTATGGTCATAAAGTCTTTAAGAGACCATGTTCATGCAATAAAAATGGTTGTCATGTTTCAAGTTGGGAAAAGTTATAAACAGTCATTAAAATTGCCAAAATGTAATAAGTATGGCTTAGAGAAGATCAACACCAAGAGGTAGTTTTGGGTAATTAAGTGGTTGGTCAGTTGGAACAAATGTTTCCTTGTCTATTTATGTATTTTAATTCCAAAACAAAAGGGTGGTCAAGATTTTGGAGAAAGAAGTTGATGTAACAGGTTTGGAGATTAATGAAGTCGTTATTTCTATATTTTCCATGTTTTAACAATTAACATGGTCTCGGTGCAGAGACCATAACTTTCTAATGCACCGTTGGATTTCTCTATAATTGAAATATGTTTTGTAAAACCTAGTTATGCCCCTTCTCACTAGAGCGATCTTTGATATTATGTCTTCTTCAAACGTTATTGGATACAGAGTAGATGTCTATCAAAACTATGTTGTTTCTCTAATACTAGAGGGTCAGAAAGTTTATAATTTGGGGTATTAGTTGAAACTTAATAACTCTGAGATTTTTTTTGGTTATATTTTTTGATGTTACCAAAAACTTTTTTTCTTTCCAAAAAAATTCATCTCATCATCTTGAAGGTCAAATAAATCGATCTCATAAAACTGTCTTGAGATAGAAGGAAAATAGCATAGGTTATGGTTTGCATGATTGTGAGTTGATGAGGTTGCTTAGTTGAATCCACTGATTGGTTTGAGGGGAATTGATAGTTTTACAATGATGTAGAGTGTTTGGTGGCACCATAAATAATTTTTGCACTCTGATTTGGTGGAGGTTGTAATGAATCAAAAGGAATGATCCTTGGGAAGCCTAGTTGGTAAGTGTGAAAAGAACTTGTGAAGTCCCTCATCATTTGCAGAATAAAGACCACCATACCACCTTTGCATCAGGAACCCCAAGGGTATTTGTTTTTATCCACTTTACTTAAAAGATTAAGGAGAAAATGCATATCACGTCCTTCTGGAGTATAAGGAACCCTAAGTACCAAAACTCTCACTCATTACATATGTTTAACATTCCCAAGTTCTCTACTTCTAACCACCAAGAGTAGGGTTTGGAGACTAGGATTTGATTAAAGATCTCATGGATTTCTTTATTATCTTTGATACTTTATGGGCTTACACTTGTGAAATCTTTCATTGCAGGCTTTAACTATCTACAAGTATGCTTGATGCTACTAGCTCCTAGCTTTGTTATCAACAACAAAAATGGATTCGATACCTTCATGCCTCTATGTACTCTTCGATGCTTATGTTCTGTGTATTTTCCTTTGACAATATTAGCAAACCTATGAGGGTTTCCATCTTATTTTGTCTTAGATACCTAAAGAAAAAATATTTTCTCTTTTGACTTGAAGGGTATGATCATTATGGGTTTGATAATTATGCAAAGATATTGAGATGAGATAGGAAAACTTTTATCCTCTATAATACACTTTGTATTTTGATGCTTTTTTAAGTTTTTTGAGGTGATGGCTTCATCTGATATTTCATGATTTCTTAAATCTGTGTCATGTCTTACACCCTGGCAATCACCAAACCCTAAAGGTTTGTGGTGACTATTTCTACAAATATGTGACTTTCACTTATATTTGAGGGTTTATTTGAATGGGTCTTTTTCATTTCTTCTCTTTTTTAACACCAAGCCCTCAAGTCATTCTTGGCACATTCATAGCCACAACTTCAAACATTCCTTATAATCATAAAGATCTTCATATTTGAAGTTATTCCCTCTGTATTGGGGTTTTGTTCTCTTGATGCCACGCTTGAAACCTGAACAAGGGTTTGAATCATTTTATGCATTTAAACACATTTGGTTTTTCATAATTTCCATCTAAATGCATTACTTGTAAGATGATAGCAGTTTTTCACTTATTCCATCCTACATTTAGAGAGATATGTGCACACCATGATATTTAGACATTCGTGCACTCCTCTTTGGCCTCTAGTCACAACAACTATACTTGCCTTTGAAACTTATCTGATATTTGGTATTGACATAATGATTTAAATTCCATAAGTTGGAGATTCCTTAAGTATCCTTGTTTGATAAAACTAAAAGTTGTCGGTTTAAATTGAACTTGTTATGGCTATCCATGCATTGATATTTCTTTTGTTAAATATTAGTAGTAAAATATTTTCTCTCAAGATTATATATAAGCACAATCTTTCTTATGTTTGAATCAATATATCTGCTACTATTTCCTCTTAAACTAAAAACACAACTTTGCATTAGTTTTTTTTCTTGTAATTGAGAACCTCACTGTTTGATATCTTCTTTATGATTCTTTTGACTACACTTTATAATCTTTCCAAAGGCACCTATGTAAACACATATTATGTACTTCTATATTAAAACATTAAGCAATACCTGTATTTGATCATTATATTTCCAATACTCTCTCTCTCTCTGTGCACCTATGAATAGTGGTTGTTGTGAAATGATGCTCGTTAACAAAATTTATCATTTTGTGAAATTAATGCTTTGAAACTCCTTAAATGCTTGATCAACTAGGTTGCACCTTTATCTGTTATCTTTCTCTAAAACACATGTCCTATAGCTTATCATTGACATTTTAAAACTATCTTTTGATAATATTTATGGTTATTCATAACAATGCAATCTTGTTTATGCACTTCATTCTGCCAGAAAATCATATTATAGTCTCCATAATTGATCTTTGTTGTAGGAACATTATGCTAGATAACTAATGGCCATAATTTAGAGGACAGAAACCCCGTGTCACTAAATTTTCAGGCATTGTCCTTAGGTTAGCAACATCTGATTTAATAGATTCTTATCATATCTATTTTTTGTACCTTAAGATTTATAGCTACTAATTCACAATAACAATACCTACTATTTGTTCATGGTTTGACTTGATTGCTTGTGTCAGTGCTCAATACCTGTAGATGATTTTATTGTGATGACAGTCAAATACCTTTGTTATTGACTCTTGCCATCATTTTTGTTGTTTGTAATGACAAGGTGATCTTTAAATATTTAATAATCATACTCATTATCTCTTACTAGTTCACATCATAATGTTGCCCTTTTAAGTTTATACTTTGTTCATAAGATGAACTACCTCATGATGTAGTCTTCATGAAACTTTCTATATGTGTTTGTTTCTTTCATTGGGCCATTAGAACTATATGTTAGATGTGTCATTGTGTTTCTAAACCTTGTGTTATCTTGTATTTTATTGGGTGTCTATTTTTATTCTTTTGAAGCATTTGAAGAATACTCTTTACTACTTTTCTTGTAATAATAGCTTTAGATGAATAATAAAATACTAAGCATTGTATCTATACAACTTCCTTTTTCACCTCAAACTTATGTTGATGATTACCTTCCTATAGACCTATTGAATGAATGTGCTAGGTTCCTTCATGAGGTAAATTGTATTCTTCTTTCCTTATGACATGTACTATAGGGTATAATCACTGATTTCATATCAAGTTGCTCTATTGTTATCACTTCTCCCATGATGTACCTGATTGCCACTTGATGTTATGATAATATTGTCGTATAATTCAAAATAGTATTGACCTAAACTTATAATGGTATTGAACCTTGATTTAACATAAAAAATTCATTACTTAAATTATTCAATAACATGTTAAAAGATCTTTATATACCTTGATTATTGTTCATGTAGCATCTACTCTATTTTATTGTTCATCAATTTACCGTATTGCTTTGTGGCTATCCTATCCCTCTTGCTTGTAGTAGTAGCTTTTATACCCCTTGCAACAATGTATTATTTTCTCTTGTAAATCATCAATAATCATATGGATGTTCTATCTTTTTGTGCTTAAAACATGCCAACCTCATGCAAATGTAAAAATGCACCTCCTATAGCTTTGTACTATTGAATTGTTGTAACTCTATTATAAATACACTTTCTCTCTTCATGCATTGATGAGTACTCTCTGATTAATAAAGTTTTGCTTAATTAATGTTCATTTATAATAGCATTTTATTCACTTTCATGCATCTATATTCTCCTTGATCATTATTGTTGAATGCACCTTCTCTAAATCTATTTCTTTAAACTATACATGTTATTATGACCCAAGATGGCTTCTATATCCTATGATAATTAGGTAACAAGTTGTACTAATTGTCTCCCTTTTTCTATTTTCTAAACCTGCAACATTGATGGTAGATGCTTGTGTCGTGTATCCTGATCTTTACAATTATTTTGCCAAGGGGAATAAAACAAAAGGTTTCATGTTATAAGATACATGTCCCTTTATTCTTTTGTTATCCCTTATCAAAGCAATTCCTTTTTCCATGTGTATACGTCATGTAGGTTTAGTCTTCAAAAAGAAATAAACTAAAAGGTTTCATGTTATAATGTACATGTCCCTTTAATAGCCCAAAACTCTTAGATTCCTATCGTTGCACACTAGGCTCAACCCTTTTGGGAGCCACATTTTACTTCATGTGCACCTAAACTTATATATATGTACCTTCCCATGAAACAGACTTGTTAAATAAAACATAAAGTTCTAAATGTTTTCCTTTCTACTCTTTGATGCATTTATTTGAATAGTGTGCATGCACTTGATAATTAGTAGATATAGGATTGAGACCTTCATTTCTCTAACCCCATTTTTACCACCATTTAGGAAAGTGTCCGTGAGGAGCACTCTAAAGATGAAGATGAAGACAAAGATGGGGAGATCTCTTGAAGATGTGTGTGGGTTCATCATTACACTAGGCAATGACGGGTCCCTCTCCTTTATCTACCACTTGTCATTTATTCATACATTTTGTTTACTTGTATCTATTTTAATAGTTATCCCATAACTTGTGTGGGTTCTTTGTACCTTATTTTTGTAAGTGAAATAAAAGAAATCAGATTGCAAAATGGAATTATAATGCTCTTTTGTAACACTCTTGCATATCAATGTAATGTTATTTTCATAAATAAAATGTTCTTATTTGTTTGCATTTTTTCATTTTAGGTTTAAACACTCAACCTAAAACTTAAAGTTTTAAAATGAACCAATGTACCTTTCACCTTAGTCGATCAGCTACCCAAGCTCTACCTTTTTTATCTGGATGCGAAAAATAGGTAACATTTTTGGCAACATGTCAAGGGCGTTTTCCTACTGAACAATTTAGACCTAATTCATTTTGCAAATCCACTGGGCACATAGTCAAATTGCCTTTGAAACTTAGAAATCTAAATCTTCTCCAAACCAAAACTAAAAAAACACACTTATTGAAACTGAAACACACTTAACTAAAAATAACTAAGTTATAGAGACTATTAATGTCACATATGGAAAATGTTTATGATGTGAAACAAGAAGCTAAGTTAGCTCATGTTTGATATGGTACATGTTTTATTTATGCAACATTTATTATTTCAGAAATTTAGGACTAATTGAAAACTGCAGATCAAAACTCAAACAAATCTCAAAAAGAACTTAAGGTGATGAAATGTCTCAGCATTGTTTGCAGTGACCATGTATGATATGAAACAATGAGCTTTCCAGCTCATGTTTCATGTGATATGCTCTCTTTAGGTTATATGATACCTTTGACCATCTTAGCTTCTTTTCAAACCACACAAATAGAAAACTAATTGGGAATGTTTCTATTATGTATAATGATGAAATGAGGAAGCATTTATGATGTATGGAAGCTAATTAATATTCATGCCCTATGTGGTGGATTCATATTCATGTCATTATGATGGATATCAACAAGATTCTCTTTATTACTCCTAACACCCTAAAAATAACTAACCACAAATTAACTATGTGCTAAAGCACTTTTTTTTTCTTAGTCACACCTCAAAAGTAGTGCTTTAGGTGAGTCCCATTAATTGGGATAGGTAACTCTTCTCCTTCAAGATTAGAAATTTGAAAGGCATTGTGTGCCTTGCATCCTGTAATCACAAATGGACCACTCCAAATGACATCAAACTTTGAGTTCTTACCAGGGCTACTTTTCAACTCATCCCATTTGAGTACTAAGTTACTTTCATTGAACACTCTTGGGATAAATTTTATGTCAAATGTCTTCCTCATCTTATTATGATGATATGGAAAATGGGATGCAATGTTATGATTTAATTACATCCCAAATTCTATTGTACATTGGTATCCAAAATGGTGCAGGAGCACCTAGGGATTTGAGCCCTCTAATTTTGATGTGAAAGACCTTATAATGGTCTTAGTTTGCAATAAGATTGTTTAGGTTTGTTTAGGATCATTGTGATGTAGTTTGCATAGTTTTGTGTTTTGTTATGTGCATTTTGGTCCAAGAGACCCTGGTAATGTCTTGAATGCTAAAAATGGGACAAAATGTGTAAATGGAAACTAGAATGCTTAGATGAGCATATTTAGGGTGTTTTTAGGTCTAGGAGATGTTTTGTGACTTGGTAGGACCTATTGATTGGGGTAGAGCAACAAATTATTAAAAATTGTAAAAGGTGCAAAATGTTGCTTGAGCAACATTTGGACAAAAGTTGGTTTTTTCCCTAATGGAAGTTGAGGGTCAGTTTGGGAAGTTGTTTGGGTCTAGGGGACTTATTTAAGGTTGTCCAATTGATTGTATGGAGGTTGGACCATTTTAGATTACATTTCCAAGAAGGAGCAAGGTGACAGTTCACTGTATTTTGCACAGTTTAAAAAGATTCAAATAGTAATCAATATAAATGGATTGAATCATTCGATCTTAGGTGAATCAGTTTTTTATCTTTGTTTTCTTGCTTTGTGATTAATTCTTTTGAGTTTGTAAATAGTTTGTGGTGCTTAATTAAAAACCAATCCTTCCTAGACTATTCTCTGCTAGTGAAAGGGTCTGGTTTGTAAATATGACTCTATAGTGAGCTTCCTCCATTGGATCCTTATGGCCCATGGAGGATGGCAAGTAGAGTCCTTGCATAGTTCTTTCCCTTTTGTACAAGTCCTAAAGAAGGATTTTTCTATTTTTACAAGCTTTCCCTAGGCGATACTGCTTGAGCCCGGCTAGGAGTAGGAAAGTATCAATCAATGTTTGGATGTAGGGTTGGATTGAAAAGATCTTAACTTTGGGGAGGATTATGTGGTGAAGTGGAATGGATAATTGTATCTTGAGATGGATGGGGATCATGAAAGGTTGTGAAGGGGATGGAATCATGAGATGTAGATATTTTATCTTGACATGGAGGGGAATTAGTGGATTGGGTACAATAAATATCTCCATGAAATGGAGGGTGAGTGGATGATAAGCTCTGGGATAGAAGGGGCTCATGGATGGAGGTGGAGGGGATGCCTTGATATTGATTAGGAATGGGACTATGAGATGGAGTGATTTTATTATTGATGGATGAGGCAAAAGGGATGTCTTGATCTTTATTAGGAATGGGATTATGAGGGATAAATGGATCTTGAGATATGAGGGAACCATGAGATGGATGAATTCTTTGATCTAGAGGAGAATGGGAATCTATGCTAGCATGCTTTGAGACAAGGTCCTGACATGTGTGGACTTGTGAGGGTGATGTGATGGAGGGGTTGGGATCTTTAACTTCGGTCTCTCCTTTGTCAATGAGGTCTTGGACTTTAAGCACTTCTTGATATCATGACCCTTGCGGCGATGATAATCACAATATTCATTTTCCTTATACCAAGTAGGTTTGGGTTGACTTTCATCAAAGGGAATAATGTTTGGAAACACTATCATGTTTTGGTCAACAAGTAGGTGGAATATGACATCAAGAGAGTATGCAAGGTGAGTGTATTGTCTAGCTTTAGGTGACTGTGAAGCTTTGGAAGGTAGGAATGATGTGGATTTTGGAGGATTAGGATTGTGTAGAGGTTGAGGCTTAGGTAGGGGATTGATATGATGGTTTTGGACACAAAGCATAAAGTATATGATATTAGGTGGAGGGTTTGGATTAGATGGAAGATGAGGATTATGGATTGGGATAAATAGAGGAGTACATATGTCTTCAAAGGTTTTCTTTCGACTCTCATTTTTTAAACTAAGGACAATATTTTTAAGCTCTTCCATCTCTTGGGAAATGTTGGGTATGTTGAAAGAGTGATGTTGGTGAGGGAGGGAATAATATATGGATGAAGGATAATGAGGTGGATTTCCCTTGTCAAAGGTAGAGGAAGGATATGAAATATGAAATGGATTGGGATTAGATAAGATGTGTTGAGGATTGGTCTGGTAAGTGGGTTGGATTGGAGGTATAGTTTGGGGATTAGAATTTGAAACTTTAAAGTCCTCAACCATTTTGTGTAACCAACCCATGTTCATGATGGTTGGATAAGGGGTTTTGAATTAGAGGATGATGTAGAAGAAGATTTGAAATAAGAATGGATGAAGTGAAATATTTGGTGATGGATTAAATATGAGCTTAGTACTAGGAGAAAATTTGGACTTTTGTTTAAAAAAGGGAAGGGCCTCAAGGATTTTGATATGATTGGATTATGGATTTGATTAATTTAGAGGGAAGGACCTCAAGAATTTTGATTGATTTAATTTGGTTTTGATTTTGGATTTGCAAGGGAAGGGCCTCAAGGTTGGATTTTATTTTATTTTATTTTATTTGGATGATGATTAAAGTCCAAAGAATATGATGGTGCTCCTAAGCCAAAAGTGGAAGATTAGAAGATGGCGTGGATAAGACTTGGATTAAGAATGGTAGAAGAGGAAGAATAGATTAGGGATGTTGGAAGACAGGTCAATCGATAATGTAATTTATTTGGATGATGGGGATATATGGATTGCATTAGAACTTATTTAGAATTAAGTTGACAAGTGAATTAGATTAGGATGATGATGATGTGATTAGATGACAAGGAAGATGAAATGATGAGATTAGATTAAGAAAGTTAAATGATTAGGAAGATGATGACATGATTAGGATTATTATTAGGACCTTGATTTTATTAGGCATATTGATTTGGTTTAAGGTCCTAAATGATGGATTAAGAATTATTAGGATAAGAAGAATGATGGGGATGATTAAGAATGATTAGGAGGTGATTATGGATGACTAAGATAAGATGTTGAAGATGAAAGAGGAAAGTAATGATTAGGATGAGAAGAAAGATTATGGATGATTGGATAAGGTTAGGGAGATGACTAAGGATGGTCTTTATGATTAGGAGATGGTGATTAGAATGATTAGGGAAGATTAAGATTGGATAAATGATTGGAATTATCAAGAAGGTTATGAATGACTTGGAAGAAGTGACTAGGATGAAGGGAATGATGAAGACCAAAGATAATTAGGATGATTAAGTAGTGAAGATAAAGGATGATTAGGACATGGAGGAATGATTAAGAATGTAGAAGAATGATTTGGATGATTGAAATTGACTAGGGAAGATGAATTAATTTGAGTGGTTTATGACTGATTGGAACTGATGTCTGATTGGTATAGTCTGATGGTAAGAACCAATTATCACTCTTATCCAAGGTATTGACTATGATAAGTGTACCTTGATTCAAACATGGAACAAATACAAGTTTGGAAATAATAAAAAAAGGGACAAAGCAACCTTGAAGGATATAAGAAATTGTGACAAGTCTGACTGATATAAAGCAATAACACAATGTGTATGTCCAAAACATTTTCATAGGTCTCGACACAATCAAAGACACATCAAACATACTATACCAAAGGTCAAAAAGGGGAGTGTTCCAACCTTTTCCCATAACTTTGATGCAAAGGTTGGGGTGGTCAAGATGAAAGAAGGTTGCAAGATGGATGGTTTTCCCTTAAAGGCCACAAAACACTCAAATGCCCACAAATGGACCAACAACCTCCCAATGCCCAAAGATGAAGGATTTAGTTTTTTTATGTTGATTTAAAAAAGGATTGACAAGTTGTATAGGTTTCAACCCCACCCAACACTCTCACCTTACAAAACTACCCTATTAGGCCTAGGCTCCTTGTAGCCCAACAATGACCTAATAAAATACTTTTCTCACAACTTCCCCAAGGGACTTGGAAAAAACATTATCTTTTCAAATACCCATTATCCCATACTCCAACATATCAAAATCTTTGCTACTGGTGCTTTGGACCAACTATTCTAACCCTTGACTACACTCTGTCAACTAGCCCTTAAAGCATGCAATTAACAAAGCAAGTATATCACAGTCTTACTCCCAGACTTCAAGATTCTTAGAAGTCTTTAAAAATTCCCCTAATCCAAGGAATCTCCAACCCATTTGACCCTCAGACCCCTAAAAACATAAAAGCCCCAATTTGGCTCAAATTAACCCTTTAATCTAGGGCTTCCTAAATGTATGCACTCCAATAATTTTTTCAACCAAAAAATTATGAATTAACCATCAAAATTACATACTTAGACACATCCAACTCTTACATATACCCCTTATTCAACTAGAATGCTTGTTGTTGCTCCCAACCAAGCAAATTCATCAACCTTCCTTACACTAACTTGGTGATCACCTTTCCAATTCACTCCATTCAAACAAATTCATGTTGGATTATAATGTACATGTCATCTAGGCATCATTCCATGAGAAACAGTCATAATACATTCATGGAATGACCCTTGGCATTAAGCTTGAACCAAATTGTTATGGAAAAATAGTTAATTCAAGAGGACAGTTAGTACTAATGGATTAAAACTGAAACCAAAAAGATGCTCAAATAATTTAAATGTAGTTTAAACAATCTTATAAGTATCCACAATGCATTAAAAACCCAATAGAACTTCTATGAAATCAAAATCATGTAATGAACACAAGGAAATGGTCAAAATTCTGAGTTTTATTGCATTTTACTGAGACACTCTATAAATTTGGCATCTCTATCTTGTAAAATGATGATTTCCATTCTTATAGACCTCCTACTAACTCCCCCAACCAATTTGGATCAATTTCATGGCTTGTTAATGGTTAAAACTTACTAAATCAACTTTCCCACCAACATTTCAATTAGTTGTTGGGTTTAAACATTTGAATTCTCAAATTTAGGAAAGTGACATAATTCCTTCTTAATTCAAAACACCTTATTGAGCATTCCTAATGTCTACTAGACCCCCTAGACATCACATAATCATTATTTCCATGATTTTAGTCCTAAGGTTCTTACCAAGACCTTCAGGACATTATACAAACTTATTACATTCATTGCCCTTATATTTCATAATGGGCCTTAATACATTTTAATTTAATTTTTTTTTCTTCAAGGTCTTCATGCGATCTCCATGATCCTTTGATGTCTTCATGTGATATCTTGTCTTCTTTAGTGCTCCTGCACCAACTCCCCAAGAATGAAAGTATTCTTGTCCCAAGAAGGAGTCTTTTGATTCCATGGATTAGTCTTCTCTTGTCTTGATTTCATCTTCTTTGGAGAGATCCAATAATATCCCAAGGTCACATGCCTCCTTCTTCTCCAACTTGTGTTCATATCACAAGAGTTGTTAGAAATAAAACATATATTTTGATGCCCTTTGCTAGGACATGGAGGCTTGTAAAGGGACTTTATTCATGCCTCTATCTCCTTCATTTGTTGCTTCTGTAACTTCTCCTTCCCTTCACCCTTCATTTTATCAATAAGAGCACAACTAATGGTCCCCACTTGCACATATTGCAAATCCAAAAGCCATATATCATTAGGATTGTCCTTCTTCTTGGTTTACTTCCAATTTACATCATGTTCCAACCAGTATCATGGTTGATCTACCCCAGAAAAATATGATCTCCAAAACACATAATAATATGCTCTTTACCCTTATCAACTAAAGGTTGTAACTCATACTTTTTGTTACCCTTATGCACAATGTAAGTGTTTAGGTATCCATCATGCATAGTTCTTCTATCCCATTGCCATTGTCTCCCTAAAATCATGTGTCCACAACCCATATCTATCACATCACACAAAATAGTATCTTGATATGCACCAATTGAAAAATCAATATGGAGTTTCTCTTTCACAAAAATATTTTGACTTCCACTAACCCATGTTGCATAGTATGGCTTAGGATGAGGAAAAGTCTTCAAATTCAACTCATTTACAACCTCATAAGAAACTAAGTTACTATGTGCACTAGAATCAACTATTAGTTTTCATACCTTACCCTTTGTCAAATAATTTGTTTTGAAGATACTCACTTGTGGTGCTGGTTGTATTGGTTCTTTTCTTCCCATTATAAGACATTCTCCTTCCTCTAGATAAACTAATGTAGATTCATTATTCTCTTCTTCTTGTTTTATGAGATGTGTTCTCCTATCTCTTCTTTGATCTGATTCATTCCACTTAGGATATTTGAAGGATTGATGTCCTACTTCATTGCAATGAAAACATCTACAGGTGTAAAGACACCATTTCCTCTTCCTCCTCCAAATCTGCCACCTCTATGGTTGTATCTTCCTATGTGATCTGATGTAGATTCCTTGCCCTTATCTTTGTCATTATTTCTCTGAAAGTCTGCATTTGTTCTGCCACCTCTTCCTCTCATGGCTCCACCTCCTGTATTTCTTTGCCTTTCATTCTTCCTCTTCAACTTCTCCTCTCCTCTAACTACAAGTTGAAATCATTCTCCCAGGGTCCTTAGCACATTCAACCCCATCTCATCCTCTATGTTTTACATTAGGCCATTGATGTATCTGGCCACCTTCTCATCCTCATCTTCTACCCCTCCTCTAATGCTTAGGGTGTGAAATTTATTTTTGTATGATATAATATCCATGTCCCTTTGCTTCAAGTTGTTCCTTCTCATCTTGATTTGTATTACCAAATCTAATGGCAAGAATTGAATCTTCACCACAGTCTTCATCCTCTCCCAATTTGAGATTGCATTCAACTCCCTTGCTATCCTTTCATTATGAATGCTGGTCCACCATGTAAGGGTTATTCCCCTTAACCTTGCTTTAGCCAACTTCACCTTCTTCTCTTCTTCTACATCCTCAAGATCAGAATAGTTCTCAAGTACTTCTACCCATCCAAGCGCTTCTTTAGTGTCCATCCTTCCTTGGTAGATTGGAAAATCCACATGCCCTTTCCACCATTTTCTTGTACTACTTTGATCAACCTCATGAATCTCCTATCCTCAGGATCATTCTCTTCTTTATGACCCCTATTGGTTTGTTCCTCATTGAACTCTCCTTCTTCTTAATGGTTCTCTTTATGAACCTCTTCTCTCCTAGGTTCTCTTCCCTCTTTCTCCAGTTCTTCTATCCTCTCTAAGAACTAAAGTCTTTCCCTTCTCATCTATCTATCTTCTCTTTCCTTTGTGGCTTCGAATTCCCTCTTCTCTCTTTCCTTCTCTTCAAGTACTGCTCGTAACTCCTCTATCTCCCTTGTCATTTAGTTCTTGGGTGCCATAACTTCAGACTTCTTTTATCAACTCTCACAAAGACATACTACTGGACTCTGACACCACATGATGTAGAGGTTGGGGTGGTCAAGATGAAACAAGGTTGCAAGATGGATGGTTTTCCCTTAAAGGCTACAAAATATTCAAATGCCCACAAATGGACCAATAACCTCCCAATGCCAAAAGATGAAGGATTTAGTTTGTTTATGTTTCTTTCAAAAATGATTGCAAGTTGTATGGTTACAACCCCACCCAATACTCTCACCTTACAAAACTACCCTATTAGGCCTAGGCTCCTTGTAGCCCAACAATGACCTAATAAATGAATTTCCTCACAAATTCCCCAAGGTACTTGGAGAACACATTATCTTTTTAGATACCCATTATCCCATTCTCCAACATATCAAAAGATTCACTACTAGTGCTTTGGACCAACTATTCTAGCCCTTGACTGCACTCTATCAACTAGCCCTTAAAGCATGCAATTAAAAAATAAAGTATATCATAGTCTTACTCCTAGACTTCAAGACTCTTAACAGTCATCACAAATGCCGCCAATCCAAGGAATCTCCAACCAAATTGACCCTCAAACCCTCACAAACATAAAAGTCCCAATTTGGCTCCAATTAACCCTTAAATCTAGGGCTTCCTAAATGTACGCACTCCAAGAATTTTTGCAACCAAATAATGATGGATTCACCATCAAAATTCCATACCTAGACACTTCCAACTCTTACATATACCCCTTATTCAACCAGAATGCTTGTTGTTGCTCCCAACCAAGCAAATTCATCAACCTTCCTTGCACTAACACGGTGATCACCTTTCCAATTCACTCCATCTCTAAAAATTCATGTTAGTATTATAATTTGCATGTCATCTAGGCATCATTCCATGAGAAAAAGTCATAATACATTCATGGAATGACCCTTGGCATTAAGATTGAACCAAACTGTTATGGAAAAATAGTGAATTCAAGAGGATGGTCAATACTAATGGATTAAAAATGAAACCAAAAGGATCCTCAAATTATTTAAATGTGATTTAAACAATCCTAGAAGTATCCTCAATGCATTAGAAACCCAATAGAACTTCTATGAAATCAAAATAATGCAATGAACACAAGGAAATGGTCAAAATTTTGAGTTTTATTGCATTTTACTAAGATAGTCTGTACATTTGGCATCTCTATCTCGTAGAATGATGATTTCCATTCTTATAGACTTCCTAATAACTCCCCCCAAATGATATGGATTGGTTTCATGGCCTATTAATTGCTAAAACTTACTAAATCAACTTTTCCACTAAAATACCAATTAGTCATTGGGTTTAAACATTTGAATTTTCAAATTTAGGAAAGTGACTTAATTCCTTCTTAATTTGAAAACCATTGACCCCTATAGATTCAAAACACCTTATTGAGCATTCCTAATGTCTACTAGACCCCCTAAACATTACATCATCATTATTTTCATGATTTTAGTCCTAAGGTCCTTACCAATACCTTCAGGACATTATACAAACTTATTACATTCATTGCTCTTTATGTCATAATGGGCCTTAATACATTTTAATTGATTTGATTTGTCTTCAAGGTCTTCATGCCATCTCCATGATCCCTTGATGTCTTCATGTGATCTCTTATCTTCTTTAGTGCTCCTACACCAAATTTGATTCTCTTAGCCCCATAATTAAGTGGTTGAATGGCCTTTCATAGGACTATGCAAGTTATAGATCAATCGAAAGAGATCAATGCTCGTAACGCATGTCTTTCCACATTGCCACATTTAAGCCTTAACATCCAAGAGAGCACATATGGTGAGTAATCTTGGTGTGATATGGGTAGACCACTTGGATCAATCCTTGCACAAAGGAAGTCACACGACTAAATTGGTTGGCCTCTAAATCCTAAGGTGTCTAGTAAGGGTCTTCATTCATGACTGCCCCTTGTAGTTTTGCAAGTGGAATTGAGGCCTATAGCCCTACAAGAACCCATAACTGTATAATATCATGAGCAATATTGAGTCATCTCGGCCCTGTACAAGTTGGATGTACTCTCATAGTAGTCGTGTAAACAAGATTGAGACCAAAATGGCCCTACAAGAACCTATACGAGTGTAGACTTGCTTAGCAAGATTGAGGCAACTAGACCCTACACATGAATAAGCATTGGAAGTAGATAATAGCCAAGTATTCCCTCTCTTTGGATTAAAGGAAGCTTTTGATTATAGTGGGATGGAGTAGCCGATTTCACTTGTCCTACTTGGGTCATTCCCAAAAGATCTCTCTCTTGGAAGACCCTCTAAAGGTAAAATAAAAAATAACAGAAATGAATAACCAAGGAAGGTCTAGATTTCTATTTTTTCTTGAAGGAAAAGATCAGACTCTCCTACTTCAATGGCTTTTTCCAGATACACCAAACACACATTAATTAAACAAGATCCCTATCTAATGACCAAATTAAGTAGGTCTATATTTCTAATTTCCCCTTAAAGAGAAAAGAGCATACTCTCCTTCTACCCAATTAAATCACAAGAAATGAACCTTCCTAATTAAACTAGGTGTCGGGTGACCTCACAATAGTGGGTTACACTTTTTTAGACATGATGATTTTTGTTGAAATAATAGATTTTTAATAAAATATGATTATTTAAGCCTTGAGAGGTTTTATTTTAAGGAATTATTTACAAATGGTTAGCTCAAAGCCCCTTAGATAAAAAAAAACACATTGATATAACATATATAATCCTCATGCATACCTACAATACAGTCTCCTTCACACCTATTAAAATGCTGGCAAAAAATCACTTCAACTTTATCTTTTGGTAGATCAAATGAATCCATTTGAAAAACTTATCTACGTAGTAAGGTACTACTAAAAAACTCTTTCCAATGATTACAATGTTAACATATATTAAGTTTATTATGACTTTGTATTTTTAGTTTTACTAAACATAGATATTTCACTGTATGTCTACCTCTATGTTTGACGCTTATGGAAAAATAGTAAATGAGAGAAAAAAAAACTCTAAAAAATATCTATGCCCTAGGTAGTGAAGTTATCTTTCTATAAAAAAAATAAAAATGAAATTGGACAAATACACAACAAGTTATAAGCTATGTACTCAAGGTATGTCAAAATTATGGTTTAATCAACTTCAAACATTAATAAAATATGAAATAATCATGATAATGTCATCAAACCAATTGAATACCCTCCATATGGACATTAAAAAACTAAATTCGAAAGAATCACATTGATATCTATTTTAGAAAAAAAGTTATGCTCTATGAAAAAAATGTAACTCTTTGAAAATGACGTTTTCATCAACATACCAGTTTTTGTGGGAGAAAGAAAAAACCAATCAAATCAATTCAAAAATAAAAATAAAAAATATATTTAAAATCTAGACAGAAAATCCTAAAATACTTTAATTTACTTCATCTTCATATTCCCAACAATTTAACGAGAATATGCATTCGAATCTGAATTTTTTTTTCAAAATGTAGAGTTCAGTGTCCATTCAGGCAAAAAAGTGTAACCCACTATTGTGGGTTCACCCTATCTATAAAAATCAACTTAAAGTAGGCACAATGTTTGCTTGAACCTCCAAGGCAACCTACAAAACCAATGAATTAGTTGTCTCAAATCTTTTCAAGATGCTCAAATAAAGTCCTACAAAATAAATTGATTAGTAGTCTCAAAATGTCTTAATCTTAGTCAACCATTCTGCAAAACCACTGTTAGAAGACAAAAAATATCAAAGACTTTCAAGAAAGCACAATCATGCATTAAACTATGTGCAAATAAAGTGCAAGCTCATCACATTTTTTTTTTCTTTTGACCTAGTCAACAATTTATCTAGTTTGTTTCATATGATATCGGAAACAAAAATAGAAATACAAAGAATAAACCCCTGCTAAAAATCTGAGAGCTTTCCAAAAATGTAAATTTTTTAGGAATATTCTTTAATTTGTGCCCTAGAGACTTGATTTATCAAAATAGACCAGTTTTAAAAGATTAAATTTTTGAGCCATATTATTTCACAAAAATAAAAAACACAAAGAACATATCCTCTGTAGAATTCTCAAACCTTTCCAAAAATGTAAAGTTTTCAAAAAAATGCGCTAACTTGCGACCAGGAATTAATTTTCATTAAAAATAATAAAAAAATTATAACTTAAAGAAAAATAATTAGAAAAATCTGATTTTTGGACTGAGACATATTTGGATCATCCCCCCACCTACAAAACAATTTTCAAAGAAACATTCAAAGCTGTTTGCAAGATATGATCAAATCTTTCAAAAAATTGTAGGGTTTTGTCTTGTACTCAACCTATAGAAGGATTAGCTTAGAAAAAATTTTAAAATCATAGATCTAATAGGGATATGGGTCCCGTCGAGCGTACCAAAAATATATGTAGTAACAATATGGACCTATTTGCTGCAAATGAAAAATACCAAAATACCAAACAAAATCACTTAAGATGTTAGTCATTTCAAATGCAACAAAATAAGTAACTTTCACTACAACCTCAATGAGCTAAAGACTGTAAGATGCAAAATGAAGGTTTTGGAAACAAATATGAGGAACTTGCCCCAAATCTTTCAATAATGTGCAAGATCTATGAAGAAGATAGTGCACAAGAAAGATGATGAAAGCCATGTTTGAATTTTTTTGAATAAGTAATGCAATACAAGCTAGCTAAGAATGAATGCAAGATTCCAACTAAATTATGAAATCAAAACTATTCTACCTTGCAAGAATTGAAATCTAAGCTAAGAATGAAAGTGCAACAACTATGATAAGAAATTGAAATGCTAAAAAATGCTAGAATGTTAAAATGCTATGTGCTCAAATGATTGTTCAAGTGCTCTAGAATGCTTGATGATTATCCTTACAAGATTAGCCTACAAATGAAAGATATGTCTTCTTTTATAAAAATTGAATAATTGATTTGATGGAGGAGATTAAAAGACAAAAGAGGAGTGGCTAATATCAAGAGGCAAAAGAAATGAGTAGATATGATTAAGAGACACAATGATGTTAGGTAGGGTTTGAGAGGCAAAAGATGCAAAAGTCAAACTTCACTTTAGAGAGAAAGAGAAATTTAAAAAATGATTGGTGGAGAAAAAAGATGGAGAGGTGGCTACCTTGGAAAAATGTGATTGTGCACATAATTAGAGGTAATCCACCTTTTACTTAAGATTGGAGAAATCTTAGAAAAATGTAAGAATAGGAAAAAGAGAAAATAAATTAAATTAAAATAAATTTAATTTAATCATAGTTTAGAAGATCTTTAGGCTAGTGGAGGAATAGAATAAATAAAATTTATTTTATAAAGGGAAATGGAGGGATAATATATTAAATTGAATTTAATATATTATAGTATTTAAACAAAATTTAAATACAAAAGGAAAATAAATTTATTTAATTAAATAAATTTAATTAAATAAATAAAGGAATATAACAAAATAGTTATTTAATAAAAATCAACTATCATGATAAGGGAAAATATGAATAAAAATTAATATTAGAATGCAAATGGACAATTTTAGGTGTCTACACAAGTGTTATTGATATCTCTGAGAATCTGTTCACCATTCTTACACTAAACATATCTAGGCATTCTCTATCACTTTATTTAAGAATTTTTTTTGGCTAATGAGATAATCTGGATTATGTCGGTACAAAAGAACAAGTGGTTGATATTTTCACTAAACCATTACCACAAGCTATTTTTGAATATTTGAGGGATAGACTTGGAGTAAGGGGGAGCATCTTATGCATAATATTACCCCTCAAGGCATTTTGTGGCATTCATGAATTCATAAAAGTCAATTTATGATGCATGATCATACTTGGTATTTTTGTGAACCATATGTTTGCTTTTAGTCTTTGGTAGTATCTTTATAAGATCTCTACTTTGGTATTGCTATCAAAAGGGGGAGAATTATGTAGTAAAGTATATAGAGTGTGATGTTTTTTTTTTGTATATATAGTGTGATATTTTTATTATTTGGTTCACAGTACATATTGGCAGTATATGTTTTTCTAGTTGGCAGTATTCAGTGATTCAGTAATTTAGTGAATGGGTGATTTTATGTTCAATTATCTTTGGTAGTACATATTTTTTTAGCATTGTGTTTGCTTTGATCATTATTTACAAAATTCTTTTGACATGATTTATTTTAGATGTTCATTGGTATTTATGTTGGTTGACTCAAGTATGATTATCTTTGATGGCTCAATTCACAGCTTAGTTGTCTTTTACAAGATTCTGGTTTGATATATGTGTGTGTGTGTGTGTGTATCTATACATATATGTGTGTATACACACACACATATATTCTTGGCATTTGATATCTTTTTGAAGTGACATGACAAGGGTTTGAGTTTTTTCAACTATGACATGGGAAGATATTTATATATTTACAGTTTACAGTTATTTATTGCTATTGATTCTATCTCTTAGATTCAACACCAACGCTAAAGGGGGAGTTTGTTAACGCCTAACACATTTTTGGCATTAGTGTCAAATGTTTGAGATATCATGAGTATATTTCTATTCTAGTATGAATCATATTATCTTGACATTCATAAGTCAATTTTTGAGAATCACATTCATATGCAGTTCATATGATTCTATTTCTAATCAGATGACAAAACTAATTTGAAACATATCCTAGTATCAATGAGAAAAAAATGCATATTCCTATATATGTAGATTATAATTCTCAAAGACAAAAATGAAGTATGCATCTTCTTATGTTTATAAAAACATCTTCTTTCATATTTGGACATTGGTTTAAGTTTGAAAATTTGGGATTAAACCCCATTTGGCATTAAGAAGACAAGGACCATGTTGGTCATTTTAAAGAGACTTGCCCTAAGAGTATTTTCAAACTTGGTGTTTATTGAAAATAAGCTCATCAAAATACATCTTTAGAAACATAAGCCACTTTGATGTGAAAAAGGTGAAGATTCTTTTCAAGCATCATTTTTGAGTTATCATTTGTTTGTATTTTAGGCTTGATTTTGAAACCCTTGAGCAAGAACAAGGTGCAGAGTAGTTTGAGTTTGACAAGAATTGGTTGGAAGATGTTTGCACGGTTATGGTTTCAGTTTGAAGGCATGGTAATGACCCTTTGGTTGAGTTTCTTTAAGTGACAAGAAGTTTCTCATGACAGGTGTTTTCCTTTCATTCTTCTCCATCCGTTTTTGATAGGGGTTTGTCAAAATAATTTTGTTTGTCTATCTTTTTCGTAATCCTTGATTTGTTTTTATTTATTGCTTAATATTTAAAAGGTCAGTTGTGAACAAAGCTATTATCCATGTTAAGTTTATTTTTTTGCATTCAAATCGAAATTGTCACTCTTTACTTAGTTTCTTCTAACCCAAATATGGGTATCGTGTATAACTGCTTGTGTAAAAGTGTTGGTTATGAATCTATGTAAAGGGATAAAAGTTTATTGTGAAAGCCTTAAATGAACTTCTGTATTCCTAACTCAATTTTGGGACAATTAGGGCTTTGAGAATTGTAAATTTGTAGTCTGTTTAGCCCATGTATGTGTTTTTTTTGTGGGTAGTTTCATAAATCTTTTAGTTTCTTTTCATTTTGTAAATCATCACCAATAGTGTCTTAACTTGGGTTTTGGGTATATTATTTTTAAAGAGGGCAATACTTGACTCATATATTAAATATATTAAATGTTTATTGCATATTTCGATTGCATGAGTCAACATGGTTTCAGTTGAGTGTTTTGATCATGGTTAAGTTACATTACATTTCATTCTTGTTTAACATGGCAATTTTATAACTTCATTTTGAATATGGGGTTCGATTTTGGTTAGAGTGGATTACAATTAATTGATCATGTTCAAAATTTAGATAAGAAATATTTAATTTGGTTTCATTTATTTTAAGGTATTTGGAACAGTTGAGAGACATTTTTTTGTATTTGTTATCATACCATTTTTAATATTCAGTTTTCATGGTAGTTTCATTTAATTTGTGAACAATTTGCATTATATTTTCATAATATTGGAGACATTATGTGTGGACAAAAAAAAGAGTGTTGTATTGAAAATATCATATCTCATTTTGATAGTACTATGATTGAATAGAAACACATTGAAAGATGTATGCAAAATCAATATAATATAATATTGTGTATAAATTTCAATTATGCACAATAGTATACTGTTTAGGATTTCAAGATTCATGTTACATACATATGATTATGAGTCTCAGGTGATGCAAGACCATAATATTTTATTGAAAGAAATAAAGATAGTGATTTGTAAAGAAGTTGAAAAATAAGTGTAAAAGCCAGTGTGGCATATTGTCAATAAGACGTCCTAGCTAGTGAGGCATTTGTAGAAAGTATTTCTAATAAGACAATGAGGCAATTTCGAGTGGTTTTATTCCCTAGAGGATTTCCACTCAGGACAAACTCTAGTGTCAAAATCTTGTGTATGTTAAATTTATTTTCTATCTATTTCTTTATGGGTTACGTTATATGATAAGATCTAAATTGAAAAAGATTTTTGAAAATAAAATTTATGTATGAACACTAATTCACCCCCCCTCCCGCCCTAGTGTTCATTGTACTCCTACAATATATCCTTATATTATCACATTTATCTCTAGGTATAGTGTGTTCTATTCAATGTGGAAGAATAAATAATTAGAAATGTGCATTGCAATCAAGCCCATAGCCTCATCACATTTGTTCCTATGTGCAAATGTCTCATACTTACTGGTAAAAAAAGGTTGTTCCCCATTCAAGGATACCATTATCCCTTTGACCAAAGCAATATTAATACCTTAAACTTCTATGTGTGATAATTATGAGGAGTAAGAAGCTCAAATCTTAAATCAACCATTAGAGCCATGACACACAAATCGAGAAAATATCAAAATATCTAATGAAAACTTATATAAAACCTCTAAGATATGATAGACAACTAAAAATGTAGCCCCAAAACAAATAGTACATCTGCAAGAAATAATATGCCCAAGTAATTAGAAAATGCCTCAAATGGAAGGAAACTCAATTGATAATACCTAGGGCTGAATTTGAAAAAAAAATGCACAACTAGAATAATAGAAGTCCTCAATACCTGTCCAACATTGCAAGAATATGAAAAATTAGAGATTGTGGCAAAAAATTATGAGCTCAGAGTCCAAAAAGGAATTTCCACTTCAAGCTGAAATAAATATTGTCAAGTAACAAAATAATGAGAAATAAATTCCACCACTGCAACTATGGTCAAATCAACTTTACAACAACATCTTGTTTGAAACATTTCGCCTTTTGGATCAGAAGTTATCTTAGTTTTAAAAAAGCCTATATGGAGCCAAATCAAAGACTCAAGGGGGGCAACATAAGGCCCCTAGGTGCATAGGCGTTTGGTCACCAATATGAGTAGTAGAACTTAGAAAAAATAAAAAAATTTCCCAGGACAACATCAAAGCTAAGTTTGGGTGTATTTAGTAGATCAAGGAAGTGGAGTAATAAGGATTTGAGCAAATGTGGTGGATTGTTAGGGCCTCGGTGGTAAAAAAAGATCATTCCTCATTCATGGTAGACCATTATCCCTTTGACCAAATAAATTTTGCACCTTCACCTACCATGTGTGAAAATTATGAGTAAGAACCTCAAACCTTAAATCAACTATTAGAGCCACAACACACAAATCAAGAAAAATAGAAAAATATCTGATAAACATGTATCTAAAATGTCCAAGATATAATAATAAATAATAAATGAAGCCCCAAAATAAATAGTACATCTCCAAGCAACAATATTTCGAAGTAATTAGAAAATGCCTCAAATTGTAAAAACTCAATTGATAATAAATTTGGAAAAAATGCATACATAGAATAATAGAACTCCTCAGTACCTGTCCAACATCGCAAGATTCAGGAAAATTAGAGATTGTGGAAAAATTTATTAACTTAGAGTCCAAAAAAGACTTTCCATTTCAAGCTACAACAAATATTTTCAAACAACAAAATAATGAGAAATAAACTCCATCTTTACAAAGATGATCAAATCAACTTTCCAACAATATCTTGTTTAAAACATTTCACTTTTTGGATCAAAAGTTATCTTAGTTTAAAAAATTACATTTATGGAGCCAAAAGACTCAAGGGAAAAAATAAGGCCCCTAGGTACATAGGCGCTTGGTCACCAATATGAGTAGTAGCACTTAAAAAGGAAAAATAAAAAGTTGCTAAAGACAACATCAAAGCTAAGCTTAGGTAGAGCTTGTGGGTCAACAAAGCGAAGGGATAAGGAGTTGGGAAAAGGTGGTGGATTGGTAGGGTTGTAATGGTGGGCACCCATGCTAGTTGCGAAAAAGATTGGTTGGTGGTAAAGTCTTTGCAAGAGCAAGTTGGATAACAAGTGTAGAGAACGATGGTCAAAGATCAAACCTCGACCCAATGAAACCATGTACAACAAATGTAAGAGAGAAAACCTGGCTTTGATAACATATAGGAGTTGATGATGATATCCACCTACAAGCCAAGAATCATTTGCAGGCACACCACCTATCACAAACAAAAGATCAAGAATCAATATGATTTGCATAACCTGAGAATTTTATATTTGATTGCACAATAAAATTTCTCAAGATACAAATGAGATTTTTAAAAAAGCCAATATTTGGGAATACACAATATTCTAAAAAGAAATAATAACAAAAAATAAATTATTTTCTTGATTTTTGCTTTTTCAACCTTTATGCGAGCCTATTTTTTAATTTCTTGGGAAAAATGAAGAATAAAACCCTAATTTGTTTTTGATTTAGAGGAACAATTTTGAAACTCAATAACAAAAAAATGCTACACCTGTAATAATTTGCACCATCTGAGAATGTTTTGATTATGTAAAAATTGGTTTTGAAAGGACCCGAAACCTTTTACAATAGGATTACAGAATAGGCATTTAAGCTCCAAAAGGACAAGTGCAACAACACCAAAAAAAACCACACAAACAAGTCCTTAAACAAAAAGAACAGACAAAAGACAAAGGACAACAAAAGGACAGCAAGACATCAAGCTGCTGTTTAAACACATTTCATCAATTCTATTGCCTGATCAACAAGAATTTGCATGTTTGCAGTAAACAACTTTAGATCATCCATGCTGTTACTCTTGTCATCCTCCATCTTCTTGAACCTGGATCTAGTACGCCTGCTAGGGCCCTGATCATCTTTAGTCTCTGTGACCTCTTGGTTCCCTTTCCCATTGTCAAGCTTGTCCACTAGGATCTTCACATGCTCATTTGATGCCTTAAGGATAGCATAGCTCTACTCTACAATATTCCCAATGGTCTTCTCTAGCTTGTCAATTCTCTTTTCCATAGTCTCAATTTTCCTGGTCATACCATTTGAGAATGTTATATTAATTGCATAATAGAATTAAGATACATATGAGATTTTTAAAAAGTCAATATTTGGGAAAAAACTATATTCTAAAAAAATAATTAAAAAATAGAAATTATTTTTTTTTATTTTTGCTTTTTTAACCTTGACATGGGCAAAAAAAAGGATAAAACCCAGATTTTTATTTTTATTTTGAATAACAATTATGAAAACCTTGTAACAAAAATTACTATACTTTCATGTAGATTGAAAAATTTGGAAAAAAGAATTGACAAAAATCTCAAGACAAGAAACCTAGAACCAAAAAGATGTTTTCCTCAACTTCTCAAAATTTGGCAAAAAGACAAGCAATCTTTATGTTTTTGGCCATTCTAAATGCGATGGTGAGGCCAAATTGAGCCTAATGAGCATAGAAAAATTATCCAAGGTTGGATCTCTCAATAATATGGACAAGAACTTAGCAGATCGAGCTTTAATACCATGTAGAAGAGGAAAAATTGAGCTTGAATACCAAGTAGGAGAGAAAATATTGAACTTTGATGCCATGTACAAGTTGATAATGATATCAAACTGCAAGACATGAATCATCTACATGCACACCACCTATCACAAAGAGAAGATAAAGAAGCAAAATAATTTGCATAACCTGAGAAGTTTGTATTGATTGCAAAATAAAATTGAGATACAAAATGGGATTGAATGACATTATTACAATGCATAGATGAATTATTTTTATAGAAAGCAATAGTCAGACTAAGAGTATGAAAAAAGATAACTCAAACTCAAAAACAAACTAGAGCTAGATATGTAAAACCAGAGCTAAACTAGACTGAACTAGGCTAAATTAGGCTAACCTTAAAATAAATTAAATTAAGCTAAGACTTTTGTCAAGAGAGAACTTTTGTATGGATGATATGTTATCATTGATGACAACTACATACATCTCTCTTAGTTTTAATGGATTTTTGGATTACCAATACAAAGTTGACATAATTCAGCTAAGTACAATAAATAAAGCAGTATACAAGCTTGGTAATTACATCGGTAATAAAAGTTGAATCAATATTATGACATGTGATTCTGGATATAGTATCTAAATAGTTAGAAGGTTCTAAACCTATGATCACAAGTGTTTAAGTTGCAGAATTTGGGAGATATTAAATTCTGAGAGTCAGAATTCATAGTATTTGTCAAGAGCATAACAAAGATGAAACGACTTCATTAGTCATACTTATTTTTCAGTTGGAGGAAATGTTTTGAGTATTGTTTATGATTGAGTTGACTATGAAGAGTTTACATTTTTTGTTAACACATTGTGGAGTGAGTTAAAAGAGGTTCATTTTACACATTTCCTATGGAAAGCTGATAGAGTTATGTTCTGAGTTATGGTCTCATATATGAAATCTAGATATGTTTGCAAAGGAGTATGGAATGATGAGAATGCTATGAAAAGTTATAGAAATGTTGTGATAAGAAAAGACTATCGAATGTGCAAATCCATGTTTAAAACTTCATTGGAACTATGTTGGCATAATAGATGATACCAGTCAGTTCAGTATATGACTGTAAGTCCATCTTTTGTTTATGTGATTGTTAGTGATCCTTGATGTTATTGAGTTGTATATTTGAGCAGTGAGCTCTATGTTGTAAGTTGAATGTAAGTGCATTCCCACCTATTGTACTTAAGATCTTAACTAGACACTTATTACTACAGTAGTGAGTTATTTATGGGTATCATCCCCATCAAGGTTTTTCCCTTAATTGGGTGTTCCTCATAAACAAATGATGGTGTTGTGATGTTCTTATTATGTGTTGTGTTATGTTTACTTATTGTCTCTTTTGGAATTAAGTTATGGTTTCAATTTGAATGGTTAAAAAATATTGTTGCACCAATTCACCCCACCTTCTTGATGCTCCCTAATCCTAACAATTGGTATCAAAGTTTAGTTCCTTGGAATAAGTTTAATAGCCTGAAGAAGATCTTGATGGAAACACCTAGCGGTATTCAGATTTAGCTTCTAAATTAACTTGAGGATATAGATAAATCAAATGATCACATTGTTAGTCTGGAAGAAAAAGTGAGAGAAGCTAATGGATTCATTGACAACTTGAAGGAGAAATTAAAGTAATCCAATTATAGGAGAAAAGGGCTTGTAGATCAGTTATAAAAAAAGGTACTGACACCACTTCAAATAGTGATTATGAGTAGATTGTGAAAGATAGAAACAACCCAAAAAATGAGATGAAATCAATGGCAATCAAGATCATTGAAGAAATGGAAGCCAAAAGAACTCTTGAAGAATCCCTAAAGACGAAGACTAATGAATGCTACAAACCGAACAATGAAGTTGGATAGGTGCAAGTTTTTTTTGAAGAATCCAAGCATAATGAGCAATAATTGGAAATAATCAATGAAGTACTCATAAGAGACCTAGTTGAACCCAAAGAATTTCAAGAAAGATTTAGATATAGTATGGAGAAACTTGATGAGAAGATTGCAAGTCAGAGACCTCATGGAGATAAGCATGGCTTAGGGTATGAACAATGAGAATGCTCCAAATCCACTGAAGAAAAAATTGAGCAACCTAAGAAGACACTTATGAAGTAGACAAATAGACATAAATTCAATGGCAGATGTTTCACATGCAACAAATTTGGACACAAGGCATGAGAATGTCAAAGCAATTCAAATGCTACACCTTTTTCTAGATATTGTTTCACATGCTGTCAATATGAACGCATATATAAGGAATGCAGATTCAAATCCAAACCCAATACAACCAAAGGCAACCCTATGTGTTACAAATGCAATAATTTTGGTCATATTGCAAAGAATTATAGATTGAGGACTAACTCGAACAATTAGAGGTATGTAAAATAGAATGTTATTTGTTATAAATGTAATAATTATGGACACAATGCTAAAGATTGCGGATTTAGAGGTAATGAAACAAGATTAAATGGTTCGGTAAATAGAAACTGTGCTAATAACAATGATAAAGGAAATAAAATTGATGTAAGTCATGTTAGAGAAAAGATGAATAAAATTTGGATGAGAAAAGAAAAAATTGATGCTTTTGGACAAATCGCGCTAGTTTCTGGTGTATATTCTTCATCAAAAAACTAACTAGGTTTTAGACCTAATGGGGAAGCATTAGCAGAATATCTTGAATCCCTTTAAAGATGGCATCATGAGATGATTGGATAACAGTTACAATTGGAGATAAACTATATTTACCTACATTTTGGATCATAGGTAGAAAGATTGAATTTTTGGCATTCGGTGAAGATTTTTAAGTTTACTAGTCTTCAACAGCTTTATTGAAACCCTACATACAAATGACAATTAATGCAAATTGATGAGTTAAAAGACTCATTTCATAATTCATCCTTCACATTGCGACATGGAGAACCTGAGAAGAGTGTTTTCACAAGAGATTTGGCGATTGATTTAAGCTTCCGACAGATTTGGCAACCAAACCCTAGCGATAGTTAAAATATATTTATCTCTTCGAAAATCCATCTATTTCATCGGTGAACATGAAAGGTCCTTAGAATATTAATGTTTTGGAGAAACCTAGATACAAATTTAAGAAAAATCCTTTCAAATCTACAGAAACTGATCCTAATGGTGCATTTTCGAGTGTGCCCCACGATGTTCTTCATGTTGAAGATATGCACATATATATCCATTGCAAGATTGAGGAACTTGGTGACTATGAGATCAACAACCAGTTTGATTTGATTTCAGTCAATGAAGTTTTAAAAGATGAGTTCGAGAAATTGGAAGAAGTCAAGTTTGAGCAGTTTTGGAATTTTCGTGTGTTTGACATGAATTGGAATGGGTTCAGATAGTGTTAAGTCGGATTCATGATCAATTTTTTTGGATAGATGATAAACTGGTAAAAATAAAAAAGGAACTTATACAAGAGATTACATGATTTAATGTAGTAGGAGAGACACCATAGTTGAAGTCTTCAAAGAAGAGTGTGGTTGAGTAGTTGACGAACTCAAAATGGGATAAGAGAGAAATGACAGTAAATGATATAACTCAACCTGATGTGAAATTGGCCTCAATGATACTTGGTTATAAGGTATATTATAGTAGAAAAATGAAAATGTAAAGATAGATGTGTGCCAAATTCTGAGAGATCAACTTATGGAAAATATTGCCAAGATTAAGGACAGATCTTAGATATTCAAGTATGGTTCCCTAATCATTCACATTTTCTTCTATATCATGAACTACTTCTCAGTTATATAGGAGATATCACATGGAAAAATGACATACCAGTTGTAGTTCAGATCACTAGATGCTATCGAATGCAAGATGTAAATTGAATAAAAAAGGAAATGCATGGCCACTTTAAGATGTTTCAAAGGAAGATGCAGTAGAGAGAAAGGATATTGAAGAAAATTGTAGAAAAGTATGCAGACTTTGTATGTTTTATGGTTGAAACTGATGCATGTTTCATGGAAGTAGTTGAACCCAGGACATCATGGATTATGCCTATGAGATATGAAGTAGAACCATGCATTATGAAAACCTACATTGATAATATGCTAAGTCAACCTAGAGATGAGAAAGCTGAGAGGTTTGGTGCATACTTAGGAGAAGTATCAAAAGATTAGAACAGAGCTAAATGAAGCTTCCTTTGAAAGGAAAATAAAGAAGATGGTTGAGAAGATCTGTGAGAAGATGGATCTACTTAGAGAAACATCTAAGAAGATTGAACCATCATTGGTGGATGTAGAGAAGGAAGTCTTACCACTTACTACTAGACCTTCATCCCACCATGTCACAAGGAGTACTGTCAAGAATCCACTGAAGGTTCCTAAGGGAAAAAAAAGACAAATATGAGCATACATGGAAGTAATCGAAATCCTAAAGCTCCAGTTCGCTAAAGAAAAAGAAGAATGATGATGAAGATTCATCCACTGATTCAAACCAGTCAAAGAAGAAGGTTAGAACTAAAGGTGCCACAACAAAAAAAGTGGTAATGCAAAAGCCTACCACAATTGGTGAGGATGATAGTGTTTTAAAGAAAGTCATTAATGATAAATTGATAAATTTGGAATTTTGAAAAGGTTGGTCAAATATTATGAAATATTTGATGAGAAGCATAAGGATGAATTAGTTCGGGCTATGATTAGATTTATGAACAAGTTTAGTAAGACTTTAGTTGAGATTAAGGATCGGATCCCAAATGAATTGTATAAAATGCTTGAGGAAAATAGACTTATTTCTCTAAATGAGGATAAGAAGACTAGAGAAGGTACCATTCTGAAGATGTTTCCTATGATTGAGGCTCATGACCTTGATGAAATTCTTGAGCAAGCGAAGAATAATTTATCCACCAAGAAGAGAGTAAATATGTTAATGGATAGAAAATCAGAAGACATAATAGTAGAAATAGAGGAAATATTATGAAAAATGATCATAGAGAAACTGTTATCATAGAGGAGGGAGGACAAGCTATATATCAAGGATAACAGTTTCTGATACACAGTTATGGAACCATATGTATACATTGTTAGAATGTTTTAGAATAACTAAGAGGTGGGGGGACGGGGGGGGGGGTGAATCAATTATCCTTAGGTCCTGATGTACCAATTGAACTTTCTAGCACTTCAAAAATCTCAGATCTAATCAGCTATTCAACTCGGTCTCTATAGCATATATCAGAAACATATAACATGTAGTCCACTCTCCAAAAGTAATTAACTTGCAGAGTATAACAACATTCACACAAGTATAACACCTTGATTTATAGTGAAAACCCAACTTGGGAAAAACCACTTTGTAACATGCTACTGATATTTACTCTTCTGAAGTGAGCTCTGTGTAAAGCCAACCCTGTTAAAGGTTAACAAACACACTGTTAGGTGTGACCTTGTTAAAGGATTTAAAACACTTTGTCAAAAGTGACCTGGTTAGAGGATTTAAGAACATTCTATTAGAATGTCACCTTGATTAAAGGATTTATACAATGATTGTTAGGTCAACCTTGATTAAAGGATTTAGACCGATACAATGGTTAGAAAGTAATGTAGTAGTTTTTGATCTGAAAAAAATACAACTCACTTTGCAAATATAGATCCACTTCGCACATATATGTCGATTTACTAACTGATCTCCATTTCCATTTCCATCTCTGATATGCTCAGAATTCACTTCAAAAAATCACAACTCTGTTCATCTCCTTCACAATTTCACCTTCAACCTTCTGCTTAGACTTATCAGTCAATAACATCAACCTCTTCTTCATCCTACATAACCTCACAATTAGGTTTTCCTTTATACCTCTTTGATTAGGTAGATCCATCTTTTTTCACTTAATCTCCTTTGTAGATCTTAGGTTTAGGTCAAATTCATTGAATTCTTCCATCGTTATGTTCTTCATCCTTCCTTCTAGATACATCTCCAAACTTCTCTTTGAATCCATAAGAAAATGATTTACCATGCATTAAATGTTCTATACAATTCATTAATAATGTCAACACGTTTTACATATCCCAAGAATTCAACTATGTCGGCTAAGAATCTTAATTCTTTCTTCATATGTAATTTACTAACACTCAGTTAATATTGTGTTCTTCTCCTCGGTCATCACTGTGTATCTCGATCACCACTACAAATTGTCTTCCTCGGCAAACATTGTCTTTTCTTAGTAATTTCTTGTCACTCGACAATTACTAATGTTCGGTCAACACTAGATTTACTCAGCATATACTAGCACTCGGTCGACACTAACATCACTCGGCTTAAACTAGATTTCTTCACTTTTGCTCAGTTAAGCCTACCTTTCTAGTCTTTCTTCTTACTTAGATAAACAATACATTATCTTATCAATGTGCCAACTAATCAAGTACTCATTGAAGTATCAAATAACTCAACCTTTCATTAGGTTATCTTGTTATCTCTTTGCCCAAATCCTCTTCATCAATCAATAGATATGGTACTCTCCTAGATAGAAACTATCTTACCAATTAAGGTTTGACATCAATGACAATATAACAATAATTTCAATTGTTGTTTCCAACAATCTCCCTCTTTGGCATTGATGGAAACACCACGTGAATAACACATGATTTACCAAACAATCCAAAAAACTCTATGCAATAGATTTTTATAATATCCTTAGCTTCATTCTGATTCACAACTTTCTTTTGGCTGATCGTATACACAATTACTCCCTCGAAATCTTTTATGTATCTCTCTCAAGTTCCATTGAATCTTCTCCCTCTATTTTTTCACCTGAATCTCTCCCTCTTTGACAACAATGCCAAAGTCATATCTATCACTTCCATCTTCCACATGTAGATGTCTTCATGTCAGTTCTGTATGTTGTATTCTCCCTCTATCATCTTGCTTATGACTAATTATCATCTCTGCTTCACTTCTCACAACTCTAGGCAACTCCTACAGTGTGACCTTTTCTACATCAATTTGTAAAATATTATGTTTAGCACATTTGATGCAGTGCTCCTAATTGACTAGGTAGCCTCAGTTAGGGGAATTACCCCTAGTTTACCTCTAAGATATTCATGAACATCCTTAGGTAAAGCTTTTATGAATATGTCTTCTAATTATTCTTTTGTATTCACATATTCCAATCTCACTTCTTTGTCTTGTACCAGCTCTCTCAAGTATTTTTGTGCAACATTCTTTTCAATCATCAATGTTCTTGCACAATCCATAATTGACCCATTTCTTCTCTCTAACATGCCATTTTGTGGAGGTGTTCTTGGTGTAGACATCTGTCTCTTGATTCCTCTATCATTGCAGAACAGATTGAACTTATTTGATATAAACTCTCCACCTCGGTCAGATCTCAAACATTTTAAGCTTCTACCTGTTTCTTTTTCAACTTTTGCCAAATACCACTTAAACAACTGAAATGCATCAGATTTATCTTTCAAAAACATTACAGTCATCATCCTAGTGTAGTCATCAACAAACAAAATAAAATACTTATCACCACAATAACTTTGTACACCCATAGGTCCACAAAGGTCAGTATGAACCAATTCCAAAATATTTTCAGAAGTATATGTCTTTCTCTTAAAACTAGACTTTGTTATTTTCCCCAATTGACATTGTTTACACATCACATTATCAGGTTTCTTCAATCTTGGCAAACCTCTAACTTTCTTCTTTTTGCTAATAGTTAGCAGATTGTCAAAATGCACATGACACAGCCTCTTATACCATAACCATACATCATCAAATTGTGCAAACAAACATATTTCTTTAGATAGGTCTAGATAGAACAAGTTACCTCTTGTCTATTCTCCACTTCCAATTAGTTCACCAGTGGCATCAAATATTTTAGCCTTTCTATGATGAAATCCCACTTGGTAACCAATACTGTTTAACTGTGCAATACTCAACAAATTATAGTTAAGATGTTTAACCCAATAAGCATTTTCACATGTGATCTTATTAGTCATCTTAATTGATCCTTTACCTCTCACAAGACGTGGTACAACATTATCAAACTTAACACTTCTACCTTTGTAATGATCTAGGGTTTCAAATTTACTTTTATCACCAGTCATGTGATGTGAGCAACCACTATCAATAATCCATTTATCACCTTTACTCACATAAGAAATAAGTGCATTTTTCTCATCTTCATCAGAATCATCTTTCATAGAAACATAAACAACTTCAATATCACATTTATTAGATTCACTAGTGTCACTGTCAGTTTCCTCTTCAACAATATAGCATGATTTCTTACCTTTATCTTTGTAGTCTTTGTCATTTCTCTTGTCTTTGTACTTGCTTTCTCTTCTCTCATCCTTGTTAGCCCTGCCATGGCATTTTGCTGCAATATGACCAACTTTGTTACATGAAAAATAGATTATAGGAAGTTTACCTTTATATTTCCCTTTTCCTCTTTGTAGTCTTCTAGCAATGAGTGCCTCAAGATCATCTAGTTCCTCATTAGAAGTATCACTATCACTATCACTGTCACTGTCACTGTCACTATCACTTTTCACACACTTTTCTTTTTCCTTCTTAGACTTATGCAGTACCATTTGTGACTTGAATGTAGATTCAACATTAGGAACAATGTAGTTATCATAGTTAGATAGCTCAAAAGTATTAAGCTTGCCAACAAGACTTTCCAGAGTTAAAACATTACCAGGGTTACATCTTTATTCTTGAATTGCATAAATTATGATAGCATAGATAGGAAGAAAAGTTTTCAATACCTTACCAATAATAGTCCCATCATCAATGTTTCCATTAGCTCCTCTTATAGCATTCATTACCTCCTTAATTCTACCACAATACTGAGCAATATTTTTACCTTCTTGCATTTTCATTTCATCAAACTTACCTCTCAAACTTTTAGATTTTGCACTCAGTACATTTGTATCTCCACCATAGATAGTTGCAAGAGTATCCCACATTTGCTTTGCAGTAGTGCAGTCTTTGATATCTTTAAATTCAAGATAGCTTAGAGAAGATGCAATCTCCAACATTGCTTGATTGTGTTCTTGTTTTGCTTTCATCTCCTCGACAGTCAACGGTGCAGTAGGTATAACATAGTCATGTTCCACATAGTACTTAGCCAAATCACCAATACCAACTAGATACAATTTCATCAGACTTTTCAATGCAGGGAAGTTCTCTTTGTTCAACTTTGGTACCTCATTTTTATACATCTTGGTCATTATCTTTGAGTACCTTTAAACTTTTCTCTATAAGCACCAACATCTCTGATACCAATTGTTAGAATTTCTAAAATAACTGAGAGGGGGAGGGGGGTGAATCCATTATCCTCAGGTCCAGATGTACCAATTGAACTTTCTAGCACTTCAACAATCTCAGATCTAATCAACTATTCAACTCGGTCTCTATAGCATATATCAAAAACATATAACATGCAATCCATTGTCCAAAAGTAATTAACTTGCAGAATATAAGAACATTCACATCAAAACATTCACACAAGTATAACACCAAGATTTATAGTGCAAACCCAACTTGGGAAAAACCACTTTGTAACATGCTACTGATATTCACTCTTCTGAAGTGAGCTCTATGAAAAATCAACCCTGTTAAAGGTTTACAAACACACTGTTAGGTGACCCTGTTAAAGGATTTAAAACACTTTGTCAAAAGTGACCTGGTTAGAGGATTTAAGAACATTCTATTAGATTGTCACCTTGATTAAAGGATTTATACAATGATTGTTAGGTCAACCTTGATTAAAGGATTTAGACTGATACAATGGTTAGAAAGTAACAGTAGTTTCTGATATGAAAAACATACAAATCACTTTGCAAATACAGATCCACTTCGCACATATATGTTGATTTACTGACTGATCTCCATTTCCATCTCCATCTCCATCTCCATCTCTTATCTCATCAGAATTTGCTTCAAGAAATCACAACTCTATTAAGCTCCTTCACAATTTCACCTTCAACGTTTTGCTTAGACTTATCAGTCAATAACATCAACCTCTTCTTCATCCTACATAACTGCACAATTAGGTTTTCCTTTATACCTCTTCGATTAGGTAGATCCATCTTTTCCGCTTAATCTCCTCCATAGATCTTAGGTTTAGGTCAGATTCATCAAATCCTTCCATCATTATGTTCTTCATCCTTCTTTCTAGATACATCTCTAAACTTCTCTTTGAATCCATAAGAAAAAGATTTTCCATGCATTAAATGCTCCATACAATTCATTAATAATATCAACATGTTTTACATATCCCAAGAATTCAACTATGTCGGCTGAGAATCTTAATTCTTTCTCCAAATGTAATTTACTGACACTCGGTCATTACTATATTCTTCTCCTCGGTCATCATTGTATATCTCGGTCACCACTACAAACTGTCTTCCTCGGCAAACACTGTCTTTGCTCAGTAATTTCCTATCGCTCAACAATTATTGATATTTGGTCAACACTTTATTTACTCGGCATATACTATCGCTCGGTCGACACTAACATCACTTGGCTTAAACTAGATTTCTTCACTTTTGCTCGGTTAAGTCTACATTTCCAGTCTTTCTTCTTACTTAGATAAACAATACATTATCTTATCAATGTGCCAACTAATCAAGTACCCATTGAAGTATCAAATAACTCAACTTTTTCTTAGGTTCTCTTGTTATCTCTTTGCCCAAATCCTTTTCATCAATCAATAGATATGGTACTCTCCTAGATAGCAACTGTCTTACCAATTAAGGTTTGACATTAATGACAATATAACAACTATTTCAATTGTAGTTTCCAACATACATTGGAGGAGTCCCTATCATTCTAGATGTTCATGCAAAGATTGAACCTGGAAGGGAGACTAGAATTGAAGAATTGGAGGAGACAACTAATAAGGTTGAGGTATTTAATGAGCCTATTGATAATGTCCCAATGGATATTCCTCAATTCCCTGTGCATGAAGAGAAGGTAGATTAGACCACTTTGGAGGAGAAGGCAACAAAAATTAAAGGAAATCAATCTCAAACCGATGCACCTATGGCTATTCTAATCGGTAAGTCTCAATCATTGTTGGCAAGAGTTGCTTTATTGATTGCATCTTCTGAGACATAACTCAAAGGACTGATAGATTTGGATGGTTGTAATGAGAATTAGTTAATGAGGTTATGAGTTTTGGCTACAGAGAAGGCTAAACAAAGAGCCTTACAAAAAAGTGAGAAATGTACAAGACTAATGGCCAGATATATGTGTAATCTTGAGAATTTATTACCCAACTATCAAAATAATAAAGAAGATTCCACAACAACACATCAATTAGAGAGACTACTTGATGCTTTTGACATTCATTTTCAGTTAGTTGAGCAAGCAACAATGAACAAGGTACATTAAGAGTTTGATACTAAGAGATTCAATTATCTTTGTTCATTAACTTTGCTAGATAGGATTTCTTTGGATACCAGAGTAAAATATATCAAGAATGCTATTGAAGAAGGAAGCAGGATATATATGATGAGCATAGATTCCTTTTCTTATTTATTATATATAGACAAAATGTTGAAGGAAACAAGAGAAAAGTTATCGTTTAAGGAAAAGACTTTTGATTTATCAAAAGAATTTGCATTATAGTATATGGTAGAAGTAGTAAAAATGAATGATAAGTAAGATCCTTGGAAGATGAGAGTGATAGGTAGGCATGATAACTTGAGGGACCTAATCTTTCCTAAGTTAGATGTTCTTCAAAGGGCGTTGAAGGAAGTAGAAAAAACATATAATCTATTGAACCCTGCAGGTCTTTCCGAAGTAGAGAATGCAATGTATACCAGATGTGGACATATCCATATTTTGGACAACTTGAAGAAAACATGGGACAATGATTTGGCAGCTCTAAGAACAAGCTTCTCAAATATATTCAAGTATTTGTAAGTATGAAGGCTTAGTATAAGGCATGTATAGGATTTTGGTAGGAAATTTTGACCTTTTTGTGCCCTTCCTTTTCCATTGATGTCAAAGGGGGAGAGAGATATTGTGAAAAATGCATAAGAATTGTATTAGAAAGATGCATACCAAAAGGGGGAGTATTATTTTCGAGTATTGACATATTGACTGGATACTTAAGTCATTTTTCACTAAGTGTTGGCATCAATGTCAAAGGGGGAGATTGTTAGCAAGAGAGAACTTTTGTATGGATGATATACTATCATTAATGACAACTACATACATATCTCTTAGTTTTGTTATTGAATTTTTGGATTACTGATACAAAGTTGACAAAATTTAGCTAAGTACAGTAAGTAGAGCAATATACAAGTTTCGTAATTCATCGGTAAGGATAGTTGAATCAATATTATGATATGCAATTTTGTCCATATAATATTTGTATAGTTTGAAGGTTCTAAACCTATGATTGCAAGTGTTTAAGTTTCAAAATTTAGGAGATATTAATTTTTGAGTATTAGAATTCACATTATTTGTCAAGAGCATAACAAAGATGAAAAGACTTCACCGGTCAGACTTGTTTTTCGATTGGAGGAAATGTTTTGAGTATTGTTTATGATAGAGCCAACTATGGAGAGTTTACATTTTGGTTAACACATTATGGAGTGAGTTAAAAGAGGTTCGGTCTACATGTTTCCTATGACAAGCCGACAAAGTTATGTTTTGAGTTATGGTCTCATATGAAATCTAGATGTGTTTACGAAGGAGTATGAAATGATGAGAATGCTATGAAAAGTTATAGAAATGTTGTTGTGATAAGCAGAGACTATCAGATGTGCAAATCCGCGTTCAAAACTTCATTAGAATTGTATTGGCATAATTGATGGTACCAGTCAATTCAATATAGGACTATTAAGTCCATCTTTTGTTCATGTAATCGGCAGTGAGATTTGATGTAATTGAGCTGTATATTTGCATAGTGAGCTCTAGGCTGTAAGCCTGAATGCAAGTTGATTCCCACCTACTGTACTTAAGCTCTTAACCAGACACTTATTACTGCAGTAGTGAGTTATTTGCAGGTATTGTCCCCACAGGGATTTTTCCCGTAATTGAGTTTTTCACAAAAATAAATGATGATGTTGTGATGTTTTTATTATACGTTGTGTTCTGTTTACTTATTCTCTCTTTTGGAATTAAGTTATGGTTTTAGTTTGAATTGTTATAGAATACTGTTGTACTGATTCATCCCCTGCCCCCCTTGCTCGGTGCTCCCTAATCCTAAGAAACCATGCATGTGTAAACATGTGCTCATTCGTGCATAAGAATGTGCATGAAAATTTTCTTGAACATGTATACAATTAATGAAAGTAATATACGCAATTGTGCATAATGCAATAAATAAGCTTGCTCTAACAGTAAACATAACATACAATTGTCATCCCAAAATAAATGCATCCACCTCATCAAAGTAAATACAACCATGCAAGCACTTCGACCAATGTCAACTTGACAAAAAATACAATATTTTTATCTATCAATTGCAAAAAAAATACCATGTACCTAGTAGGCCTAATAAGGTTGAATATTCAAAAAGCATTTTGTAGACAATTACTTGAAAACACCTGGAAGATGTCGAAAGTTTTGCAAAATAGGCTTCAAAGGATTTTTCTCTCTCAGAAGTATTTGTACAATTGTATAGTCTAGATGGGTGTGACTCTATACGTAATTTTCATCAACACAAATTATTTTTTTGTGGCCTCCCCAAAAAAATGTCAAATTTTGACAAATTGACAAGTGTCTATAAGGGTTTTAGGTCTTTTGGATGCAATGGAAAGGTTGGATTATATCCAATCTACTCCAAACAATCAACTACATTTAGGAATCAACAACTAGCTCAACTTCAAGCCCTTATAACTTTTAACATCTCATCATTGAAAAATTGTTCAATGCACCATGTCATAGCAAATCAAAATGGGTGTCTTCAAAGAATGTGAGAGTATGCAAAATAATGATGGGACAAATGCAAGCATTCAGAGGTATAATAAAATGAGAAAATAATAAAATTAAGCATTAGGTCACCATTTGAATGTAACACAAAGGTTCACTAGCAAAAGAGTACCAAATGTTCTAATTAGCATTCACTCCTTCCTCACCCGACCCCCCACTTACAAATTTTAAAGAAACCTAAAAAGTGATAAGTATAAGCCCATTAATAAATATATCGTGAACCAATAGACGCCCACTTGCACCACTAGTACTTAGAATCGCTGAACAACTACTACAGGGACATTTGTGCATGAGTATTGGTAATTTTTGAACGACTATGAGAACAATTTTGCATAAGTATTGGCAATTTTTGAGGTGATGTCGTCGCATCTTTGACAATTATTGAGGTATCTTTAAGTAGATATCGAAAAACACTTTAAAATGACCACTTTTTGACCCTTGCGCGCATAACAAATCCCACGCATGCATCATTACTACCTTGAAGCTAGAACAATAGCTATAAGCAATTCAGTCACATACAAAAGCAATTAAAAAAATCGTGAAAATCCTATATATCATTTAGGCTCTGTAGGTGAGCAAAGTTAGCTATAACAATTACTCATATCCTTCCCCTATATGTAAGTACATAATTGAATAAAATCATTGCGTCAAATAGAACCAAAACTATATAAAAAGTGACATAAATATAAAAAATTCACCATTACAATTATACTCCAACATTTTATATTGGTAATTCCTAACTGCATTTATATAAATGGGAAAGACTAAACATCAAACTAAAAAGCATGGCATATCATGGAGGCTGTAGAGGAGAGCCCCGCCTTTTATAACTCTACTTCGTTGTGCTAAAAACCATTTAAGTTGACACCAGAGTCGAAGCTCTCTGTACCGAAATATACTGTATTGCCCTGGAAAAAAGGGCACAGATCTTAAAACCCCAGACCCTTGTGTCCTGTTCAGAAATTTCACAAAATGGGTAGCAAGTATGCCGAAATCAATTAGTAGACAGAAAATGAGAGGATAAAGATATGTGATCCACATTAGTGAGCTCTCCTCTTCTCTTCCATAAATATTCAATTTGTTTCTTCCCTTTCAAAAATTTGGTAAACCAGCGAGCAGAAAGATTTGGATATCTCTTCAAATTTTTGTCATTGAAATCTACATAGAAGAGGCCATAACGAATCTTAAAACCAAACAAAAACTCAAAATTATCCATCAACGTCCAGATGAAGTACCCTCGAGTGTTGGATCCATTCCTGCACCGGGCACCCACATAATCATGCTCAGAATAATTCTGAAGCATTCAAGAATCAATATAATGGGCGGAATACATTTAAAGTTTTGTTGTTTATTCTGCTTACCTGATGGCGAGGAGCAAACCCTCAAGATAATCATGGATAAACTCCATCCTTCCTGTATCATTTAATGCCTCCGAGAGTGGAAGAGATTGGTTGTTTATGGTGCCATATCCTATGCAGCAATTCATAAAACATTACAGAAATTACGGGAAAAAAAACCAAATAAACATTGAAAATTGCCTAGAACTAAGCGGATATGTACTTGAATGGCAGGTAAACAACAGGCAAATTGTTGTTACATTGAGACTTGGGTTCCATAAAAAGAGACCACTGGTTCTTTAGGCTCTCTTCACTTGACTTGAATAGCCATTAACATACAATTAATTTGTTCACGCAATCTCTATATAGCACCATATGGCACCACAATGAATTGCATAAAAGATAGCAACAAAAGGCATGTTCAGCAAATGTATTATCATGGGTGTCTCGGGTCTCCCTAAATGCCCTAAGAAAACAGGATAGTGATGGTATCTGAAATTGCTGAAGGTTTTAGGGAATTCAGTATCATCGGTAGACAATAGATATATTGCGGTTGCATGGAGATCTGGGTTCCTCACAAACATCTATTAATATACAATTGCTTTAGGAGATGAGTACCATTTTCATAGATTATAATAGCTGGATTGCCGTAGTGTTGCTTGAAATGTTCCAATAATGCTTGAAATCCAGATGGAACGATTGTAATCCCAGTTGGCGCTATCTGAAATTAAATAATGAGACTTTCATGTTCCACTCTGCCAATTCTTTTTAGCATTAAAAAATTTAGACAACCTAATAAAGATTTCCAAGGAATAAATTATGGGCTTACCTTACCAATAGGGACATTGTCTCGCATTACTTCACACAGACAAATATATATGCATTAGTATCTAAAATGATTTACCAATATTCCAAACTTTGTTATGCGTTTCACAATTTGCTATGTACCTGATCGCTTTGAGCTTATATCTCTCATAAAATCTCTTTCGGTAGAAACCCAATGACTGGGAGAATCGGAAACATAGTAAGTGCCATAATGATTCAACCCAACGAAATCAAAAGATCCCTTCAGCTTTTTAGATTGTTCTTCGGTGAAATTGGGCAGCCTCGAGCCTACAATCTTCTTCATGCTGGAAGGGTAGTACCCAGAGAAAAGGGGATCTATAAACCTTTAACACAGGAACAAACAAAAGGGTCATAATAAATTGTAACTGATATAAAATTCTATCGCAGGGTTATCAGAAGTACTATCCCAGGGTTATCAGAAATACTATCCCGATTCATTTCGGTAAACACTTACCACCCAATTTGAAAATCAATTGTCCTCTGAGTTGCAGCTATGTCCTCGGACGAGTTTGACAATGGCACATACCACAACGCTAGAACGACCAAGCTGATAAAACCCTTTTGCTTGGACTGCAGGAAAAACAGAGTTATTCAGAGTTTAAACCATAAATTTATGGGCCTATTAAAAGGTAAATTCCTTCGCTCCATATTTCAAGCCCTGGTTTGATAGCCCTTAAGGACTTTTCTATTTTCTTGGTTTAGGGATAAACAAAAGGGAGAGCAATTGAGCCTTTTCAGAAGTGAGCATGGCCAAACCACTCATAAATAACTATTGCCCAATTTAAGTGTTCAAAATTATAACCTGAAATTTTTCTCTGTAGAGTTCAACAGCTTCAGCATGAGATAACAAAACATGATGACCAACAAGATATGGTTCCTCCGTAGAATCTCCTGCACTACAGTTGCCAAATCCGAATGGATAAGAACAGCGTTGTGGAGGCCACCAACCAATGTCATAACCTAAAGGGGGAAATGCATTTGGCTCGTTGAAAGTTGTCCAGTACTTCACTCTGTCCCCAAATTCTCTGAAACACACTTCTGCAAAGGCTCTGAAATCTTCCCTGTTTAATAACACCAAATCAAAACTAGTTAGGCATCTGTTAAAGAGAAAAGATTAGCTTCATGAATAACAAAAGCCACTTCTTAAGATACTGGCTTGTGAACATTTTTATTAAGCATAGCTTACAAGTTACAATAGAATACCGAATTCAATACAATTATAGATTGAAACATTACACTATTCTTGGACTGAGCCATCCTCCATAGGCATCTTCCAAGCTCTGGGGCAAATCGAAGTGGAATAAGGTAACATGCGGTTGAATACCTGCAAATCTTACAAATGTCTTCAATCACAAGTTTTTGAATTAAATTACACCACCCTTTAGTTTAGTTTCTTTATCCTCTATACAGTTCCAAGATTTCTTATACTCATTTCTGTACAATGTAGTTAAATTTGATTGGTAATGGAAAATATAGGGTTTACTATGAATTAGTGGCCTTGGGCTCTTTTCAGTTGACAATTACCATGGTGAATGAGTTCATTGATGAGATTATTGTAGTATTCTAATCCCTTTGGATTGATGGCACCCCTTCCATCTGTAACAGACAGAAAATTGAGATAATTTGAAGGTGAAAAAAACGAGTTCAGTTTTTACTTTTAATTCTGTAGGGTTTAGTACTGTAGATAAGACCATCAAGAAAAATAAGCATGCAGTGCTACTCCTATTTTTGATGTTGAATGAAAATATTTTCTGGCAGTACCAGGTATAAGTCGAGACCATGAGATGGAAAATCTGTATGCATCTAATCCCATTTTAAACATCAGACGGACGTCCTCCTGAAAAAATGTTTGCAGCTGGCATGTTAAGCCAACTTAAAGCCGATGAATATATTTTATTTAAAATTACCAGCTGTCCAGCATCAATCAAGCATAGTGTAGAAATCAGATTACTTTATAATGATGGTATTGATCTGCAGTAACATTCCCTGTGCTTCCATCAAACATTTTCCCTGTACATACACATTTAACTCAGTCATTTTCAAGCGCGTTCATTCAGGAAGGAGAAAGAATTCTAATGCCCAATGATCAATGGATCCAATATCCATTCAAATTCTACATTTCCTCTTATCCCAGAAAAGAAGGAACTAACCAGAATGCGTATAAGTATCCCAAATGCAAGGCTTACGGCCATCAAGTTGTGCTGCGCCTTCAACCTATACACAGCCATACCAGAGCCAAATACCACAATTTATTTTACCGGTACAAGAAATTATAGAAAAGAGAGAAGAAATAAGAACAAGTGATGTTACCTGGTAAGCAGAAGTGCTTGCCCCAAACATAAAATTTTCGGGAAAATCATCTCTGTTGAGGCCGTCTGGCTTGAATTGCAGAGAGGCATGAATTTGAGTTCCTATGATGAACCAGAACAAAAGTATTTCTCTCTTGCCAATCTCCATTTTACCCTACTTTTCTACGCTATGAGCAAATCCTTTTGTCAATGAAACTCTGTTGAATTTCAAACTTTTTTCGTTTTATTAGGGCACGCCTGAGTAAATCGAGGTATGAATATATAATGAAGAGAGAACGATGGGAAATGCTACACGGCAGGTTCGGGCAAAGCATTTGGTCATAAGATTCCCAATAAAATTGCAGCCACAAAATTTTGTCCGACGTCTTTGCTTTAACATCAATCAAAATTGATGAAATCTAAAAGAATTACCACAATTGAATTGGAAACACGTCATTGTTGCATTTAGAGGCCATTTGAATCGACCTTTTGTCCCCAAATAATGGTTTTATAATGGTTAAAAACCATGGAATCATGGTTACACACGCAGGTATAGAAACGATGAAATCATGGTTGTATACAGGTTTAAAGATGATAGAAATGGCGGTTTAATTTTATCATCGTTTTATACGAAGTTCTAAAACGATGAAATTATGATTTTATAAACAGAGTAAGAAATGGCAGAATCATATGGTTTCACACACAGAGTTAGAAATTATGGAATCATGGAGTTATACAAGCATTAAAATACTAGATTCATAGGTTTCTACACAAAATTTATGATGGAAGCGTGATTTTTTTGTAGGTAAGAGATAAAAATGATAGAATCATGACAGCGGATCGTTCTCTTGGAAAATATCTGGTTCGTGTGACTTCAGCGGTGACTTCAGTTGTGAAGTTGATATCTAAAGACTTTCTTTCACCCAAATGATAACCGTTGGATTTACGGTCACTACAATTGTACGGTCATTGTCCTCTCTTTTCAGCCGTCGCTTGCAAGTGTTTTTCCCAGAAGTGACGGCTTTACACCTTGCATTTAAGAATTTGTCAGTATTTAATTAAGTTATTTGGGCATAATGTGAATGAATGCAATATTTTAATGACTACAATATGCAATTTATAGGATTGGGTAAAAAGTCTTACTTTATGTTAGTAGTCTTATTATTATTAATTTTGACAAAGAGATTTTTGGTTGATTTTTTTTCCTTTTCTAATTAGTAGTACATTCTGAATTTATACATCCATTCAATACTTTTTTGAAACATGACAATGACATTCATTTATAATTTGATGAGTAATATCTTCCTCTCTTGATGGTCTAGACTATGGGAAGCCCATAGCCCATAGAATCCTTAAAAGATCACAAACTAATTCTAGAAAGTGCTTAATTGGATGCACATATTAAAAAATATTTAGAGTTATATTATAATTTATATTATAAATTAATTTTTTTAAAATAATTATAAATGTTTTAATCAATTAAGGGTCATAGCTGCGAAGTTTTGTATTGATACTTTTTAAAATTTACATAAGATTTACATTATATCTTTAACAGAGAATCATAGCCTTGTTTTAGCTACTACAATTACAAAATTCATCTACAGGGCCTAGAAACAACAAAAAGAAAAATAGGAGAAATTGTCTATACATCTTTTGAATACCATATTTATTTGCCCATTGTTTTGAATTATGTCTTTCTTAAACAAGAAATCTATGCTTTCAAAATGATTTCAAAAGGACCCAAAATAAAGTCTACAAACTACAAATTTTGATAAATTTAAAATAGATCAAAGAGATTAGGGTTACTTTGGACCCTATTGAACCGAAGAGGGGCTACCAATGTTGGATCTCAATTGCAAATGAAACCCAATCTCTGATAATGGCCTTTTTGGACCATGCCACCCTCTAGTGGTCGCCTTTGAATGGATGAAAGTAAGGAGAGGCTCTTCTGGGAGATACTCGTCAACATCATTTGAATTAGGTCTTTGAGCTTCAAAGATTTCCAAAAACTCGACCTCCCACCTACCAACCATTGCATCCCCTGCATTAGCAACTATCCTTTCAGCTGTTAAGGATTTTTTTGTCCACTTGGCTCCTTCATTTTTACTCATTCGGTATAGCTTCATAAGGAAGTCAACATTTTTCTTGATTCTAAATTTCCTTTCCTAGAAGGGCTTTCCATCTTCAATGACTAGAATTGGAAAATGTGGTGGTGATTTTCTATTCCTTATCATTGCTGAATAATCTTGAGGATGAGGGATTGTCAAATTTGCATTAATGTTTTTGAGGGCTTTATCTTGGTTCCAGATTTCGAGCTATTACAGTGACTTGTAAGACCTACAAAGTGATTGAAAGTTATTCAGGAACGTTTGAAGCGTAACCGAGCGACTGGAATACAATTTTATCAAAGTCCTAATTTATCATCAGCGATGGCTTCTACTTCGAAATCCATTCAATCTAAGGCTGATAAGGAAAAGAAAGTGACATTAATCAAGAGTGATCTTATGAAGAATTGAACTACAAGTTACATCCAAAGATCACTGTACATATCAATGAAAAAGACATATTTTCATCTATACCGCCTAGGGTTTTACCGGTGAAAGATATTAGGTCGTGTATACACTGCAAGATTAGTGAAATAGGTGATTTCAAGCTCCAATATACCTATCAAGAGTTATGCATGGATGGACAACTAGAAGATGAGCACAAGCATTTGGAAGTTAAAGGGTTAACAAACACATTACATTTCCTAAAGGTATTTAAGACCGAGTGGATTAGAATTATACTTAACAGAGTTCTTGATGGAATAATGTGGTTAGATGAACCGGTAAAGATCACCAAGGATGTGATTCATATGGTCATCAGATATCTAGTATGTGACAAGGCAAAAGCCCTAAGGCACCCACCGAAGAATGAAATTGAGAAGCTGATTGGAGCCAAGTGGTACAATAGAGGAATGAGGATTAACACCATTAATGACCCAAAGACTAGATTCGGTGTGTATGCGATTGCATACAAAGTATTTCAATCTAGTAAACCAAACAATGTTCCATGCGGCGTTGTTGACATTGCATACAAGATAGTGAAGAAGGGTCTTCAACTTGACCTAGTTGAATTAATGTTGAGGCAATTGGAGGAGAACATGAGAACTATTCGAGTTGCAAAATCTGACACCTACAAGTTTGGATCTCTATTGGTATGTATATTTTTCTACTTGCAGAACTCATTTCCTTCGATCGGTAATGTAGAGTGGGATGTGAATAAGCCTATCATTATTCAAATCGGTGAATTTATAAATAGTTTGGATAAGAATTTTGAGCTAGCAATAGATGACTTCTTTAGAAAATTTAAGGACATAGTGCATAAAAGAAGCAGAATTCCTGCACAATTAGTTGAGAAACACAAAGATGATATTTGCTTCTTAGTGGACACTAACACTACATTGATAAAGGCAGTTGAACCGAGAACTACATGGCTTCCACCGATGGACTATTATGCAGTCAAGGATGGTGGATCCAATGAAGGACAGTCCAAACCTTGCAGCCAAAAAGAATTACGCAGCGGAATACTCAACTAAATAAACAACACCACAAATGTTTCAATCAATTTGCATTAACATGCCCGACTGTAAGGCCTTTCGGGTTAGGGCCAATTACAAAAATGAAACAATTCTGCAAGATCCACAAATAGATCCAATACAATCTTAGCTAGTTCAGCTCTGAAGACACTCAAAAGCTGATGGAAACCCTAAGGCAGATCTAAACTTGAGCTCACAAGCCTCCAAACAATCTCCTTGTCTCCAAGTATGCAACTCCTAGCTCTGCTACAAAGGACTATCATATTACAATCTGATATGCCAGAACATCAAGAACTTTTCCACAACTTCGCTCTCAGGCTTCACATCTGAATTCTAGATCTGTTAAGTTTCCAACTTCTGATCTCCTAGAAATCTGTCCCTAAACATCTACCCAAGCCCTCCTTAAATACTAATCATCAGCCACAAGTCGGCTGGATGAAACCCTTAACTCCCCAAAACAAATAATTAAATGCCATACAAGTCAGCTTACAAATGTATACAAACATTTAATTATGCATGTCGGCCCAAGACAATGGCTACCAATAATTAATTCACCAAGTCGACTCACAAATCAAACATAACTCCAGTCGATAAGTCTGAACTACCGAGCAACAGTAAAATTACCGAGCATGCCAGGCATTGTCGAGCACCAGTATTGACCGAGCACTGCAAGCATGATCGAGCAACCATTTCACCGAGCACCAGAGACTACTGAGTTCCTTCAGTGACCGAGCTTCCTTCAATGACCGAGACCGTCGGTCAAGGTTACAACCGAGTAAAAATCAGCCAAAACACAAACACTCCATGCAGTTTACTGAGGACACAGAATGTCCCTGCCTTAACCTTGGATGCCCCTACATCAGACACCCCAGGTTCCAAAAGATGTTCATATGTGAGAAGAACATCTTTCAGGATTCAACATATAAATCTTGAACTAGTTCTTCACATACAAGTCCTCCACCTTTTCTGCTTGCAAAGTCTTCCATTTCAGCTTCCTCTGTCTCTTCAAGTCTTTTCTGGACAATGTATAGGTCGATTCTTTATACTGATCATTCATTTTCTCAGGATCCACAACCTCAACTCAGCTACCAATACTTAGGCTTCTCCTACCGAGCGTTGTATCCATCAAAGACATTAGTGAAAACTTCCTGTCATTCTTCTCAATAGTAAACACATTTCTTACACAGTCATAAATAGCTCTACAATCATACTGCCAAGGTCTATTGAGCAATATATCACAACTATTCATCTTCACAATGTCACAAAGCACAAGATCCTTGTACTGGCCAATTTGAACATCAATGAAGCATTGTTCTCTAACTTCCAAAGCATGAACATCTTGTAACCAGCCAAGCTTATAAGGACAAGGATGTTTCATTCTACTTAAACCAAGTTTCTGAACTAGGTCCTCAGCAACAAGGTTATCAGTGCTACCACTATCAACAATAACATCACAGAGTTTACCTTCAGTCTTGCATCGGGTCCTAAACAAGTTACTCCTCTAACAAGGTTCATCCTTTGTACCGAGCAATGTTCACCGAAGCAGCAAGTTCTCTGATTCAGGTTCATTTTGAATGCTCTCATTCATCACAACAGTTTGTCGGTCAACCTTCTTCTGTGTACACTCAAAAGAATGGTGTCCTTCCTCTCCACAGTTATAGCAAGTACCCTTAAAGATAACTCTACCTGTCTTCTTCTTTGGTTCCACAGGTTTCTGTTCATCTTCTGCATCAGTCAGTTTCTCCTTCACCGAGTGATCAATCTTTTCTTTCCCTCAGGAGTTACTAGGTTGTTTCCTCTTCAACTTATCTTCTGCCTTCAGAGCATATTGATAAGCATCTTTAACAGAATCAATCTTCAGCATACCAAGCTCATCCTGAATATTGAATCTCAAACCATTCACGTACCGAGCTACCTTTTCCTTACCAAGCTCTCGGTGTCCAGACTGAATAGTAAGTTTGTAGAACTCCTTGGTATAATCTTCAACAGACAATTCCTTCTGTTTCAAATTCTGCAACTTCTTAAACAAGTCAAGCTCATAGTCAACCGGTATGAACTTAGCTTTCAACTTAGTCACCATCAATCTCCACCGATTGATCTTTGTTTCACCTTCATCCTCTCGGTCTCTTTGTAGTTCCTTCCACCAAAGAGCAGCATGTCCTTTCAACTTTGTCTGTGCTAATCTCACTCGAAGAGGATCTTCAATTTCTTCCAGTTCAAAGAAATCTTCAAGTTCACCAATCCAATCAATCAGATTGTCGGGTTTCAAAGTACCAGAGTAAGTAGAAACTTCCATTCAGTAATTACTAAACCGAGCAGCAGGTCTAGGTAATTGAGCAGTTCTGTCTTCACAAGATCTGTTCCTTCGGTCATCACCACTAGATCCAGCAGTCTCAAATTCTTTAGTAGCTTCTTCATAGCCATCCTCAGTACCAACATTCCAAGGTATACCAACAATAGTTCTCATGATCTCAGCGACCATATCATTTTTCATCAATTCCAACTCAGATTTGAAATCTGATTTCACCTTCTCTGTGATCCGAGATTCAACAGTATCACAAAGATATGAAATAACTCTAGGGTCCAATCTTCTCAGAGGCATCCTTAAAGATAAGAGAAACCCTCTGCAACAAACCTTCACCAACCACCTTGTGACAATTTCCAAGTTGCAACAAGTCAGATCTCAACCTGCAACCTTGTAAACAACTAGGGCACAATTTCACAAGTTCAATGATTCGGATCTGCAATCCAGATTGTGCACAATCTTTGCTTCAACAAGATCAACTTCGCAAGATCAGCCTTGCTAGGTCAAACTTTTGCTTCAACAAGATCAACACTCACTCCCATAGGAACAAAACTTTGCTCTGATACCACTTTATGTAGTCAAGGATGGTGGATCCAATGAAGGACAGTCCAAACCTTGCAGCCAAAAGAATTACACAACGGAATACTCAACTAAATAGACAACACCATAAATGTTTCAATAAATTTGCATTAACATGCCCGGCTGTAAGGCCTTCCGAGTTAGGGCCAATTACAAAAATGAAACAATTCTGCAAAATCCACAAATAGATCCAATACAATCTCTTGGTGAACAAATTTGGCTTTCAACAAAAACCTTTCAAATGACTCTTGAATGCCCAAACAAGAAGACACAATCATCAACCAACAGTTGGGTCATTTGTAATTAAAATTTGCAAATGCCCTTTGAATTTTGGTATGAAGGTACAACTCCCTCCCTTTGATATGCAATGAATTTTATATCACTGATATGCTTTTCACCAGAAAACATCAAAGGCATCAACATCTACCCATAAACATGATGTAGATGTGCAGAGATTTAAATACATAAGAAAAATAAATATGAGAGGCTGATACAAAGCCCACTTCTCTCACACTCACAACTCGTTAAATCAAGAAATATGTATTCTTTCCAAACATAGCCTAATTCAGAAAACAAAGTTTCAAAATCAAGCACATACACATTTGAATGAGTAAAATATGATGCTGAAAAATATTTCAATGAGACAAAGATCAATGAAATCTGAAGAAACAATAATAAATTCAAAGACTCATAAACTGTTTCTCCATTATTTCAATATCTAAAATGAGCTGTACATTACATCTGCATAGAAAGAAAAACATGTCTTCTATCTTTTATCAGAAAACTAAAAAAAAACTCTCCCTTCTGTAGCACACATGCTGCCAAAAAGAGAGCTTTCAATTACAATATTCAAACTACAGCTCTCCCCCCTTCCAAGAGCACAAAGACTTTTATGAAAAGCAGAAGAACCCCTTTCCTCTAATGTTTTCTACAATAAATAATCTTTCCACAACCTTTTTTAGTTGCTGTAACTAATTCTTGAAAAGATTAGTAATTAATCTTTTCTTTTTCTTTTCTCTTCCATATTCCTTTCGATGACTTCTTCCTTTTTTTTTTCTCTTTATTAAGCCCAATATTTTTTTTATCTACATTATAGCTATAAGACTGATAATGAAGATATATAACATATCAAAATGCAGATGTAAATATCTTTTGACACGTGGCATATGAATACATCAGACATAAATAAAAATATTCTTGATGTTGGGTGGATTTTTCATGACAGTCAAATTGGGTCTAAGTGCGGGGGCCATAACTATTTATTCTACTGTTGGATTTTCTTCATTTTTGTATATGTTGTTGCATTCCTAACTTCACACAAGTTGACCGGAGAGATTGAGAAAATTCTATCCGAGGAAAAAGTTATACATCTCTGAGTAGAGGTATATAAAACTATCAAAACAATTCACTTGTTGTGTTAATGCTGCTAAACCATTGAACTTGCTGCACTACTTTGACCTTGGCTGAAGAGAATAAACCCTATTATACCTTGCCAATACATAATTAACCATATTGGATCTTGACATTTGAATGGAACCAAACTTCCAATAACCATGCTGAACCAAAATGAGCATAAAACTTTGCAATTTGCAGTTTTAGATTTTTCCATCAAACCTGTGAAACCTCGTGAGCTGCACCTTTTAAATGAAATTTTGGATTGAATCTTTGAACCTCTTTGAACTACTTCAAACCAATGTTCAAAGTGATTCAAAGTGGTTCATGAGTGATGAAGGACTATAAACACTTGGCCAAAGGGAGCCGACTAGACCAAAATAAGTTTGAAGTGTCACGACGGTTAACTCAAGGGAAAAGCTGACTTTGAGAGACCTTTGACGCAAACTTTGAAAAAGGAGGAAACCAAACAATGATCAAATATATCGAAGGGTCAAGGAAAATTTTAACATGGTGACTCAAATAGACCCTAACATTGGCTTTGTCTGGGGGACTGCATGTTGTCAAATATGCAGAGAACTCCAACAATCTCTGGGTAAAAGAACAATGCCTACCATCCATTGGGCAATAGAGTCACAAAAAGATAGAGAAAAGGGAGTTGCTTGCAATGCGGGTGGAGGGGAGAAGGGATAAAATAACAAGCCAAAAATGAAACTCAACAAAGTACGACAAAACTAACAGAAGCAAAGAAACTAACCTAAAACACACAAAAGCATCTAAACATGTACATGGTCAAAAGACCCTACCAGAAAATGTACAAGACCAACTATGCAAATCCATTTACTGGTTGTGAGAAAATAGTACCTTTTCAAAATAATGGATTGTGGCCATGTGATGTGAATTGAAAAATCTGCCACTTGGAAACTCCTTCAATGCTAGATGTTAGATTACTGGTGTACAAAAATTTGTTAATCAAACAGTCTTTTCCAAAAACCCAAATCTCATCATAAATCTCTAACTTTTCAGATTCCTCTAGCACAATGCTCCTCAAATAGTCTACAACATCAAGCTGAAAATGATAACATTCAAGAAACTCCAAAGCACATGCTGCAAGATCTTTAATAATTGCATCAAGATGACCATCATTCAAGAAAAACAATGTAGATTTCTCATCATGTTGAAAAAGAGAAATGACTTCGTCAAGCATAAGATCCTCTTTCGTTGAAACATCATCATCACTCTTAACAGAAATCATATCAGAAAATGCTTTATCCATGCTCACAACATGAAAAGGATTAATATCTCAGTGCTTTAAGCTGAAATCTTCTTGATTGATAGATAACAAAAACTGCTCTATAATTTTCTCATCATGGCAAGAAATGTTTTGTAGGCTGTCCAAGATTTATGAGGGTTGTAACTTCTCATCAGCATGATTAGTATCTTGCACCGTATTTATCTCAAAATTTTCTCCTGCAATCATATTTTCAGAATTTGAAAGATTTTTACAAAAGCATGACTTAACCACATCTTCAATATGATCACCTTTCCATGAATGACTCTCAAAAGAAACCTCTTTATTTTCAAAATGGCATGATCTTACAATGGAGCTATCGCAAACTTTCAAACATAAAGAATCATTTTTATCAATATCTTCCATAAGATTGAAAGTTTCATATTCTGATAACATGATATTCTGAAAATACTCTTTAATGGGATCTTGAAGAACAAGATGACATTCATGCTCTTCAAATTTGAAACTTTCTAATTTAAGAGAATAGAAATCATTTGGCAAACCTTTGTCATCTTTGTCCATAGGTTCTTTGATGCTGTCATGGTTATTCTTGTTTGATGATGTTTGACCCCCTTGAGGCTGGGTTGTTGTTACTTGGGCTTCTTCCTCACTAAAAATTGGGTAGTTACAAGAAATAAAATGAGATGAAATGACTGGGGCTTCATCATCATCTACCTCTAACTCTTTTTTCATTTGAAAAACTTTCCTTTCAAACCCTTGGAGATCTTTTAGCTTATGGAATCTTGCAGAGAGACTTCTCCACAAGAGTATGGATGCATGATCATCGTCCAAGTTGATGTTATTCCTAACAGCTCGAGAGATGCTTTCTTTGAAACTGTCCAAGAACTCATGCAACACTTTGTCATCTATCTAAGATATTTCCATAAAAGAGGGATTAGGCCTTGTCTTTTTCATCATCTGTATAATCGGCATGGTCATTAATAGAGTCGCCAATCTCTTGCACACGAAGATACTTCAAAAATAATTGAGGAACTATATGTAGCACTTGCCTTTGATTCCTTCCCCAGTGGAGTCGCCAAAAATCTATTGGTGAACAGATTTGTCTTTCAATAAAAACCTTTCAAATGACTCTTGAATGCCCAAACAAGAAGACACAATCATCAACCAATAGTTGGGTCATTTGTAATTAAAATATGCAAATGCCCTATGAATTTTGGTATGAAGGTACAACTCCCTCCCTTTGATATGCAAAAAATTTTATATCACTGACATGCTTTTCACCAGAAAACATCAAAGGCATCAACACCATAAACATGATGTAGATGTGGAGAGATTTAAATACATAAGAAAAATAAATATGAGAGGCTGATACAAAGCCCACTTCTCTCACACTCACAACTCATTAAATCAAGAAACATGTATTCTTTCCAAACATAGCCTAATTCAGAAAACAAAGTTTCAGAATCAAGCACATACACAGCTAAATGAGTAAAATATGATGCTGAAAAAGATTTCAATGAGACAAAGATCAATGAAATCTGAAGAAACAATAATAAATTCAAAGACTCATAAACTGTTTCTCCATTATTTCAATATCTAAAATGAGCTGTACATTACATCTGCATAGAAAGAAAAACATGTCTTCTATCTTTTATCAGAAAACTAAAAAAAACCCTCCCTTCTGTAGCACACAGGCTGCCAAAAGAGAGCCTTTGATTACAATATTCAAACTACAACCCTCCTCCCTTCCAAGAGTACAAAGACTTTTTTGAAAAGTAGAAGAACCCCTTTCCTCCAATGTTTTCTACAATAAATAATCTTACCATAGCCTTTTTTAGTTGTTGTAACTAATTGTTGAAAAGATTATTAATTAATCTTTTCTTTTTTCTTTTCTCTTCCATATTCCTTTCGATGACTTCTTCCTTTTTTTATTTCTCTTTATTAAGCCCAATATTTTTTTATCTACATTATAGCTATAAGGATGATAATGAAGATATATGACATATCAAAATGCAGATGTAAATATCTTTTGACATGTGGCATATGAATACATCAGACATAAATAAAAATATTCTTGATGCTGGGCAGATTTTTCATGACACTCAAATTAGGTCTCAGTGCGGGGGCCATATCTATTTATTCTATAGTTGGATTTCCTTCATTTTCAGAAATGTTGTTGCATTCCTAATTTCGCACAACTTGACCGGAGCGATTGAGCAAATTCTGTCCGAGGAAAAAGTTATACATCTCTGAGTGAAGGTATATAAAACTGTCAAAACAATTCACTTGTTGTGTTAATGCTGTTGAACCATTGAACTTGCTGCACTACTTTGACCTTGACTGAAGTGAATAAATCCTATTATACCTTGCCAATACATAATTAACCATATTGGATCTTGACATTTGAATGGAACCAAACTTCCAAGAACCATGCTGAACCAAAATGAGCATAAAACTTTGCAATTTGTAGTTTTAGATTTTTCCATCAAACCTGTGGAACCTTGTGAGCTGCACCTTTTAAATGAAATTTTGGATTGAATCTTTGAACCTCTTTGAACTACTTTGAACCAATGTTCAAAGTGATTCAAAGTGGTTCATGAGTGATGAAGGAATATAAACACTTGGCCAAAGGGAGCCGACTAGACCAAAATAAATTTGAAGTGTCACGATGGTTAACTCAAGGGAAAAGCTGACTTTGAGAGACCTTTGATGCAAATTTTGAAAAAGGAGGAAACCAGACAATGATCAAATATATCGAAGGGTCAAGGAAAATTTTAACATGGTGACTTAAATAGACCCTAACATTGGCTCTATCCGGGGGACTGCATGTTGTCAAATATGCAGAGAACTCCAACAATCTCTAGTTAAAAGAACAATGCCTAGTATCCATTGGGCAATAGAGTCACAAAAAGATAGAGAAAAGGGAGTTGCTTGCCATGCAAGTGGAGGGGAGAAGGGCTAAACTAACAAGCCAAAAATGAAATTAAACAAAGTACGACAAAAATAACAGAAGCAAAGAAACTAACCTAAAACACACAACAACATCTAAACATGTACATGGTCAAAAGACCCTACCAGAAAATGTACAAGACCAACTATGCGAATCCATTTACCGGTTGTGAGAAAATAGTACCTTTCCAGAATAATGGATTGTGGCCATGTGATGTGATTTGAAAAATCCCACTTGGGAAACTCCTTCAATGCTAGATGTTAGATTACTGGTGTGCAGAAATTTGTTAATCAAACAATCTTTTCCAAAAACCCAAATCTCATCATAAATCTCCAACTTTTTAGATTCCTCTAGCACAATGCTCCTCAAATAGTCTACAACATCAAACTGAAAATGATAACATTCAAGAAACTCCAAAGCACATGCTGCAAGATCTTTAATAATTGCATCAAGATGACCATCATTCAAGAAAAATAATGCAGATTTATCATCATGTTGAAAAAGTGAAATGACTTCGTCAAGCATAGGATCCTCTTTCGCTGAAACACCGTCATCACTCTTAGTAGAAATCATATTAGAAAATGCTTTATCCATGCTCACAACATGAAGAGGATTAATATCTGAGTGCTTTAAGCTGAAATCTTCTTGATTGATAGATAACAAAAATTGCTCTATAATTTTCTCATCATGGCAAGAAATGTTTTGTAAGCTGTCCAAGATTTCTGAGGGTTGTAACTTCTCATCAGCATGATTAGCATCTTGCACCGTATTTATCTCAAAATTTTCTTCTCCAATCAGATTTTTAGAATTTGAAGGATTTTAACAAAAGCATGACTTAACCACATCTTCAATATGATCACCTTTCCATGAATGACTTAAAAGAAACCTCTTTATTTTCAAAATGGCATGATCTTACAATGGAGCTATCATAAACTTTCAAACATAAAGAATCATTTTTATCAATATCTTCCATAAGATTGAAAGTTTCATATTCTAATAACATGATATTCTGAAAATACTCTTTAATGGGATCTTGAAGAACAAGATGACATTCATGATCTTCAAATCTAAAACTTTCTAATTTAAGAGAATAGAAATCATTTGACAAACCTTTGTCATCTTTGTCCATAGGTTCTTTGATGCTGTCATGGTTATTCTTGTTTGATGATGCTTGACCCCCTTGAGGTTGGGTTGTTGTTACTTGGGCTTCTTCCTCACTAAAAAATTGATAGTTACAAGAAATAAAATGAGATGAAATGACTGGGGCTTCATCATCATCTATCTCTAACTCTTTTTTCAGTTGAAAAACTTTCCTTATAGTTGAAAAGCTTATGGAACCTTGCAGAGAGACTTCTCCACAAGAGTATGGATGCATGATCATCGTCCAAGTTGATGTTATTCCTAACAGCTCGGGAGATGCTTTCTTTGAAACTATCCAAGAACTCATGCAACACTTTGTCATCTATCTAAGAGATTTCCATGAAAGAGGGATTAGGCCTTGTCTTTTTCATCATCTGTATAATCGGCATGGTCATCAATAGAGTTGCCAATCTCCTGCACATAGAGATACTTCAAAAATAACTGAGGAACTATATGTAGCACTTACCTTTGATTCCTTTCCCACTAGAGTCACCAAAAATATGTTGGTGAACAGATTTGTCTTTCAACAAAAACCTTTCAAATGACTCTTGAATGCCCAAACAAGAAGACACAATCATCAACCAACAGTTGGGTCATTTGTAATTAAAATTTGCAAATGCCCTCTGAATTTTTGTATGAATGTACAACTCCCTCTGTTTGATATGCAATAAATTTTATACCACTGATATGCTTTTCACCAGAAAACATCAAAGGCATCAACATCTACCCATAAACATGATGTAGATGTGGAGAGATTTAAATACATAAGAAAAATAAATATGATAGGCTGATACAAAGCCCACTTCTCTCACACTCACAACTTGTTAAATCAAGAAACATGTATTCTTTCCAAACATAGCCTAATTCAGAAAATAAAGTTTCAAAATCAAGCACATACATAGCTAAATGAGTAAAATATGATGCTGAAAAAGATTTCAATGAGACAAAGATCAATGAAATCTGAAGAAACAATAATAAATTCAAAGACTCATAAACTGTTTCTCCATTATTTCAATATCTAAAATGAGTTGTACATTACATCTGCATAGAAAGAAAAACATGTCTTCTATCTTTTATCAGAAAACTTAAAAAAAACTCTCCTTTATATAGCACACAGGCTGCAAAAAAGAGAGCCTTTGATTACAATATTCAAACTACAACCCTCCCCCCTTCCAAGAGCACAAAGACTTTTATGAAAAGCAGAAGAACCCCTTTCCTCCAATGTTTTCTACAATAAATAATCTTTCCCCAGCCTTTTTTAGTTGCTGTAACTAATTCTTGAAAAGATTATTAATTAATCTTTTGTTTTTCTTTTCTCTTCCATATTCCTTTCGATGACTTCTTCCTTTTTTTATTTCTCTTTATTAAGCCCAATTTTTTTTTTTATCTACATTATAGCTATAAGGCTGATAATGAAGATATATAACATATCAAAATGCAGATGTAAATATCTTTTGACATGTGGCATATAAATACATCAAACATAAATAAAAATATTCTTGATGCTGGACGGATTTTTCATGACAGTCAAATTGGGTCTTAGTGTGGGGGCCATAACTATTTATTCTACCATTGGATTTCCTTCATTTTTGGATATGTTGTTGCATTCCTAATTTCTCACAACTTGACAAGAGCGATTGAGAAAATTTTGTCTGAGGAAAAAGTTATACATCTCTGAGTGGAGGTATATAAAACTGTCAAAACAATTCACTTGTTGTGTTAATGCTGCCTACTGAACCATTGAACTTGCTGCACTACTTTGACCTTGGCTGAAGTGAATAAACCCTATTATACCTTGCCAATGCATAATTAACTATATTGGATCTTGACATTTGAATGGAACCAAACTTCCAAGAACCATGTTGAACCAAAATGGGCATAAAACTTTGCAATTTGTAGTTTTAGATTTTTCCATCAAACCTGTGGAACCTCGTGAGCTACACCTTTTAAATGAAATTTTGGATTGAATCTTTGAACCTCTTTGAACTACTTCGAACCAATGTTCAAAATGATTCAAAGTGGTTCATGAGTGATGAAGGACTACAAACACTTGGCCAAAGGGAGCCGACTAGACCAAAATAAGTCTGAAGTGTCATGATGGTTAACTCAATGGCAAAGCTAACTTTGAGAGACCTTTGATGCAAACTTTGAAAAAGGAGGAAACTAGACAATGATCAAATATATCGAAGGGTCAAGGAAAATTTTAACATGGTGAGTCAAATAGACCCTAACACAATCTCAGCTAGTTCAGCTTTGAAGACACTTAGACGCTGATGGAAACCCTAAGGCAGATCTAAACTTGAGCTCGCAAGCCTCCAAGCAATCTCCTTGTCTCCAAGTATGCAACTCCTAGCTCTGCTACAAAGGACTATTAGATTACAATCTGATCTGCAAGAACATCAAGAACTTTTCCACAACTTTGTTCTCAGGCTTCACATCTGAATTCCATATCTGTTAAGTTTCCAAGTTCTGATCTCCTAGAAATCTGTCCCTAAACATCTACCCAAGCCCTCCTTAAATACTAATCATCAGCCACAAGTTGGCTGGATGAAACCCTTAACTCCCCAAAACAAATAATTAAAAGCCATACAAGTTGGCTTACAAATGTATACAAACATTTAATTCTTCATGTTGGCCCAAGACAATGGCTACCAACAATTAATTCACCAAGTCGGCTCACAAATCACATAGAACTCCAGTCAGTAAGTCTGAACTACCAAGCAACAGTAAAATTACCGAGCACGCTAGGCATCACCGAGCACTGCAAGCATGACTGAGCAACCATTTCACCGAGCGCTAGAGACTACCGAGTTCCTTCAGTGGCCGAGCTTCCTTCAATGATCGAGACCGTCGGTCTAGGCTGCAACTGAGTAAAAATCAGCCAAAACACAAACACTCCATGCAGTTTACCGAGGACACAGAATGTCCCTGCCTTAACCTTGGATGCCCCTGCATCAGACTATGAAGTGGACATTGACCGAGCCACTAGGTCAATAAAGACATTACTACGAGAGCCTAAGGACAAAGGTGAAACAAGATTTGACACTAATGAAGAAGCTAAAATAAGAATAAAAATAGATTTAGTTGGAGTAAAGATAGGAAGGAAAACAAAGAAAATGATTGGCACATTAGAAAAATAATATGGAGATGTAGAGGAAGAAGTAGAGAAGTCATTTGAACAGGCAACTGAGGAGCATAAATTGGTTGGTGAAAGTGAAGATGGAGATGAAATCGAGTCAAATAGGCAAGTATAGGTAGAGCCACTGAAGGCAATGAAGGGTAAGAGGAAACAAGTTGGAACATCAACACGTGCAAGGACAAGTTCCACTACAGGCAATACCCCACCTCAAAGAAGAGGAGTTACAAAAATCACAAGGCCTGCACTGACAAAGACTTATCAAAAGAAGAGAGGTACACAAGATTCCACCGAGGTACCTGAACCTAAAAAGAGGAGAAGATTGATAAGAAATAAAGATGATGTTGACTAGAGGATGAAGACATTAGTCAATTTAAAGTTGTAGTTAACAAAACACCACAGACAATTGATGAGATGGCTAATGGCATAAGAGAAAGAGGAGGACTGAGTCATCCTAAACTTAAGAGATATCCTAACATGAGCAAAAAGGATCAAGACAAACCGGAAGAGGCTATCATCGACATGATGATTAATTTCAAACGAGTGCCAGTTGAATTTTCAAGCAGTATTCCAAAGAATTGTATGACAAAGTTTCAGCAAGTTGGACTTATGCACTGAACACGGAGAAGAAGATCCCAAATTTTGACAATGTCAAATCTATCTATTCAAGAGATTAAAGATGTAATGAAAATTCATGCAAATATATTTTTGATGAAAGGAAGGACATTAAATATTCTTCAAGGTAAACTACAAGAAGTTGATGAAGAAAGTACATTGGTTTTGGACTAGTATCCTTAGTTCAAAGGAGGAAACAGAGCAAATTGCATCTGGAGTTCATACCCAGCAATCTAAATAGGTTAGAGGCAAAAATGTACAAATGAATGTTGATGTTGATACAACACAAGAGCCCATACACATCTCATACATTGAGCAACTAGAAGACAACACTTATGCTGAAGATTTCTATCATGTTGCAGAAAATGTAATGGAAGATATACTAGAGATGTTGAAGATAACCAGGGAAGAAGAAGTTGTAATAGAAGATATCACAAATGGTGACCCCGATGAAGAAGCGAAAGAAGATGAAGACATAATTGCTGCTACTGAGACTCGAGAAGAAGATCAACCTACCGAGGTAGTTAGAGCACTCATACCAGGTAATTTACCTACTTTAGTTCAAGCAATTGATATAGCTACTGAGCAACAATCCGAGGACATACCACCTGAGAAAGAAATGAATACAATTGAAGACAAGGGTGAGGAAACATAAAAAGAGATCACCGAGATCCCAACTATAGAAGTAAATGACCAAGGAGCCCAAGATGAAAATAAAGTAGATGATTCTACTTCAGGCACAAGGCCACAAACCCTAGGACCTCAAACTGAGGGAATTGCTAAGGGGCAGGACAAAGAAGAAAATGTATCTACCAAACAACCAAATCCAGAGCAAAAGGATCTAGTACCATACAGTCAGTCATCGACATCAAGAAAGAAAGAACATAAAAAAAAAGAAACATGGAAAAGGTATGGTCACACTTGATGAAGTTATAGAGATACCTACTTGTGACCCAAGAATATTGGACCCTGAAGCCTTAAGGAAATACATAGAACTCTGCACCCGAAAAGCAGCTCAGGAGAAGATGAAGCAAGAAAGTAAAAACAAACAGGTGCTAGCGGATGTGAAAGAAATTTTGATGCAAGTTATCTCGGATGTCAAGGTTGATGAGACTACTCCTATCATTGACCAACTTGCAATGCTAACCGAGAACATCAATGCTCCTACAACCAATGTAGAGAAAAAGATAGAAGAAAGAGCTGAGAAGAAAATATAATACAAGATCACTGAGAATATTAGTCAAGCAGTGGAAATTCATAAGGTAAAACTATCTGAAACAGTAATCGAGATAGAAGGTATCAATCAAACGATCCTTACTGTTTTGAAAAAGCTTTGCACTTTAGATTTATTTACTGTCGAGATTACAGATAAGCTTAAGAAATTAGATGAAGATCTACATAAGAGTGCAAAAAGCTTAATAACCGAACCCCATGCATTCAAATTGCATTACTCTAAGGTCAAACATATTCAGGGGTTAAGAAATGAGTTAAGGAGAGAAGATGACAAAATAAAGGATCAGATAACTAAGCTCCAGGATGAGTTATTACCCCACATAGAGGTGATGCAGAGGTATGTAAAGAAGACAAAATAATTAGTTTCCACCCTCGAGCTATCAGTTATTGATCGCATTTTTGACATGCATACACAGGTAGGCCTAGAACAAATTGCACTAGAAAGCCTGAAAGAGGAATGGAAAAACCTCTTGGCCAACCTTCATAAAACCCATAAGAACATTTTTGACAAGTTGTAAGTACATATTTTTGGCATTATTTTCAAAAAAGGGGGAAAGCTATATGTATATAGTATGTACTTTACCGAGAGTATATTGACAGGGGGGGTCTACACATTTTTGGGGGGAGAATGTTACACATAATTACATTAAGTGTTGTCATTAGTGTCACACATATAGTCGGTAAGGAATGCAAACAGACTAGTCAGTCAAAAAAATAAGTATAGTAACCGAGCAGAGCACAAGGAGAAAGATAAGTTAACCGAACACAGACTTGACTGAGCATAGACACCAAGCCAAATGATTATCGAGCACACCGAGAACACTAAGTCCAATTATAACCGAGCATACATGTTTACCGAACATCAATATTTTATCGAGATAGGGATGCAGTATTTACCGAGTGATACAAGATTGACATAGAAGTTTGGAATGACACTAGAAACAAGGCAAACAATTTATACCGAGCTAGAAAATGGTTTACATAAATCAAGGTAAAGATTTATTAGAGATATCATAATTGATTGGTGATGATCCCTATGCAGTTTTGATTTAGGTGATTCATATGGATCGTTGATCAAGTATTTTCTAAATGATTCCATATCCCTAATTAGGTCAAATCTTTATGATTTAAGTATTGTCAAGATGTCAGATCAGAAATCTACATGATAGCAAGTAGCTACCTACATGAGACATCTGAAGATTAGACAAGGTTATGATGTTAAATTTTTGACAAGGTATTCAAGGATTATATCAGAAGCATACTAGAGGCCACCGAGCAGTATTCGAAAGACATATCTAACACAAAAAGGTGATCTCAGTTAAGGACTAAGCATATCCGATATTCACCAAAATAAGTTGTTACATCCAAATCAATATACTGTTACTTTTTAACAATTGTGGCAACCAAAATCTCTTAATAGAGTAGACTTAATTGTCTTTTTGTAAATCTCGTAATCGAGTGCACACTTAACAATGTTACTAAAAAACTCTAACAAGGTAGATCTTAAATATTACTCCTAACGGGGTAAGATCATCAGAAGTGATCAAAATTGTATTCCCTAACATGCAACTATAGTATTGCAGTACTAAAGCTTTGTGAGTTTCATCCCCACCGCAATTTTTACCTTCTAACAAGGGTTTCTGGGATACCAAAATATGTGTCAAGTGTATGAAATTTCATGAATGTTTATTTGTTAGGATAGATGTATTTGCATTTCAATTATCTACATAAATGAATGGTAATGATGAATATTACAGTCGGTTAATGAAAGACATTATCATAAGGATTGAGAATTAAAAAAAATAGGGTTAATGATTCACCCCACCCCTCTCAATAACTCACCTTTTCATAATCCCAACAAAATCATCTACAAAAACACCACCTATCACAAAGAGAAGATCAAGAAACAAAAATAATTTGCACAACTTGAGAAATTTGTATTAATTGCAAAAAGAAATTGAGAAACAAAATGGGATTGAATGACATTTTTACAATGCATAGATGAATTGCTTTTATAGAAAGCAATATCCTAAGGGTATGCAAAAAACTAACTCAAACTAAAAAAACAAACTAGAGCTAGATATGTAAACTAGAACCAAACTAGACTTAAGTAGGCTAAATTAGGCTAACTAAATGAACTTAAGCTAAGCATGCATGTGCAAACATGCCCTCAATTATGCATAAGAATATGCTTGAGCATGTGCACAATTAATGAATGCAATATATGCAAATGTGCATAATGCAACAAATATACATAATGCAACAAATATGCATGCTCTACTAGTAAACATAACATGCAATTGTCATCCCAAAATAAACGTGCCCACCTCATCAAAGGAAATACAACCACACAACCACTTCGGCCAATGTCAACTTGACAAAAAATACAATTTTTTAATATATCAATTACACAAAAACTTACCATGTACCTAGTAGGCATGATAAGGTTGAATATTCAAAAAGTATTTTGCAAACAATTGCTTGAAAATACCAGGAAGATGCTGAAAGTTTTTGCAAAATAGGCTTCGAAGGGTTTTTCTTTCTTAGAAGTGTTTATACAATTGTATAGTCTAAATGGATGCAACTCTCTATTACCATACGTAATTTTCATCAACGCCAAAAAATATCTATTTGTGGCCTCCCCCCAAAAAATGTCAACTTTTAAAACATTGAGAGGTGTCTATTAAGTTTTTGGGTCTTTTAAATGCAATGGAAAGGTTAGATTAGGCCCAATCTGCTCCACACAATCAACTACCTTTGGGAATCGACAACTAGCTCAACTTCAAGCCCTCGTAACCTTGACATCTCATCATTGAAAAATTATTCAATGAACCATGCCATACCAAATCAAAATGGGTGTCTTCAAAGAATGTGAGAGGACAAAATAATGATGGGACAAATGCAAACATATAGATGTATAATCAGATGTGAAAAGAATAAAAATAAGTATTAGGTCACCATTTGAATATAGCACAAAGGTTCACTAGGAAAGAGCACCAAATGTTCTATAATTACCGTTCACTCCTTGCTCACCCAACTCTCCACTTACAAATTTTAAAGAAACCACAGGAAAATAAATATATAGTGAACCAATAGTCGCCCACTTGCACCCCTAGTACTTAGAATCTTTGAACAACTACTACTGGGACATTTGTGCATAAGTATTGGTAATTTTTGAACAACTTCTGGGACAATTTTGCATAAGTATTGCCAATTTCTAAGGTGGTATAGGGGCATCTTTGATGATTATTGAGACATGTTTAAGTAGATATCGAGCAACACGTGCATCATTACTACCTTGAAGCCAAAGTAATAGTTATTAGCAACTAAATCGCATACAAAGACAACAACAAAAAAATCGTGAAAATCCTATATATCATTTAGGATTTGTGGGTGAACAAAATTAGCTATAACGATTACTCATACCCTTCTCCTATATGTAAGTACACAATTGAATAAAATCATTGCATCAAATAGACTCAAAACTATATAAAAAGTGACAAGAATATAAAAATTTCACTATTACAATTATACTCCAACATTTTATATTTATAATTCCAACCTGTATTTATATAAATGAAAAAGAATAAACAACAAACTAAAGAGCATGGCTTACCAAGGGCATACTTAGTTTTTTTAATGCTCAAATAAAACGAATTGAAGCACATCTAGTAAATCATGGAGGCTGTAGAGCAGAGCCTCGCCTTTTATAACTCTACTTCGTTGTGTTAAAAACCATTTAAGTTGACACCAGAGTTGAAGCTCTGTACCGAAATATACTGTATAATACCCTGAAAAAAGGGCACAGACCTTAAAACCCCAGACCCTTGTGTCCTGTTCAGAAATTTCACAAAATGGGTACCAAGTATGACGAAATCAATTAGTGGACAGAAAATGAGAGGATACAGCTATGTGATCCACATTAGTGGGCCCTCCTCTTCTCTTCCATAAATATTCAATTTGTTTCTTCCCTTTCAAAAATTTGGTAAACCAGCGAGCAGAAAGATTTGGATATCTCTTCAAATTTTTGTCATTGAAATCTACATAGAAGAGGCCATAACGAATCTTAAAACCAAACAAAAACTCAAAATTATCCATCAATGTCCAGATGAAGTACCCTCGAGTGTTGGAACCATTCCTGCGCCGGGCACCCACATAATCATGCTCACAATAATTCTGATGCATTCAAGAATCAATATAATAAGCGGTATACATTTAAAGTTTTGTTGTTTATTCTGCTTACCTGATGGCGAGGAGCAAACCCTCAAGATAATCATGGATATACTCCATCCTTCCCGTATCATTTAATGCCTCTGAGAGTGGAAGAGATTGGTTGTTTATGGTGCCATATCCTATGCAGCAATTCATAAAATATTCCAGAAATTAGGGGGAAAAAAACCAAATAAACATTGAAAATTGCCTAGAACTAAGCAGATATGTACTTGAATGGCAGGTAAACAACAGGAATATTTCTGTTACTTTGAGACCTGGATCCCATAAAAAGGGACCACTGGTTCTTTAGGCTCTCTTCACTTGACTTGAATAGCCATTAACATACAATTAATTTGTTCACGCAATCTATATATAGCACCACAATGAATTGCATAAAAGATAGCAACAAAAGGCATGCTCAGCAAATGTATTATCATGGGTGTCTCCCAAAATGCCCTAAGAAAACAGGATAGTGATGGTATCTGAAATTGCTGAAGCTTTTAGGGAATTCAGTATCATCGGTAGACAATAAATATATTGCGGTTGCATGGAGATCTGGGTTCCTCACAAACATCTATTAATATACAATTGCTTTAGGAGAGTGAGTACCATTTTCATAGATTATAATAGCTGGATTGCCGTAGTGTTGCTTGAAATGTTCCAATAATGCTTGTAATCCAGATGGAACGATTGTAATCCCAGTTGGCGCTATCTGCAATTAAATAATGAGACTTTCATGTTCCACTTACCAATCCTATTTAACATTAAAAGATTTAGACTACCTAAAGATTTCCAAGGAATAAATTATGGGCTTACCTTACCAATAGGGACATTGTCTCGCATTACTTTACACAGACAAAAAAATATGCATTAGTATCTAAAATGATTTACCAATATTCCAAACTTTGTTATGCATTTCACAATTTGCTACGTACTTGTTTGCTTTGAGCTTATATCTCTCATAAAATCTCTTTCGGTAGAAACCCAATGACTGGGTGAATCGGAAACATAGTAAGTGCCATAATGATTCAACCCAACGAAATCAAAAGATCCCTTCAGCTTTTTAGATTGTTCTTCGGTGAAATTGGGTAGCCTGGAGCCTACAATCTTCTTCATGCTGGAAGGGTAGTACCCAGAGAAAAGGGGATCTATAAACCTTTTACACAGGAACAAACGAAAGGGTCATAATAAATTGTAACTGATATAAGATTCTATCACAGGGTTATCAAAAGTACTATCACAGGGTTATCAGAAGTACTATCCCGTTCATTTCGGTAAACACTTACCACCCAATTTGAAAATCAATTGTCCTCTGAGTTGCAGCTATGTCCTCGGACGAGTTTGTCAATGGCACATACCACAACGCTAGAACGACCAAGCTGATAAAACCCTTTTGCTTGGACTGCAGGAAAAACAGAGTTATTCAGAGTTTTAACCATAAATTTAAGGGCCTATTAAAAGGTAAATTCCTTCGCTCCATATTTCAAGCCCTGGTTTGATAGCCCTTAAGGACTTCTCTATTTTCTTGGTTTAGGGGTAAACAAAAGGGAGATCAATTGAGCCTTTTCAGAAGTGAGTATGGCCAAACCACTCATAAATAGCTATTGCCCAATTTAAGTGTTCAAAATTATAACCTGAAATTTTTCTCTGTAGAGGTCAACAGCTTCAGCATGAGATAACAAAACATGATGACCAACAAGATATGGTTCCTCCGTAGAATCTCCTGCACTACAGTTGCCAAATCCGAATGGATAAGAACAGCGTTGTGGAGGCCACCAACCAAAGTCATAACCGAAAGGGGGAAATGCATTTGGCTCGTTGAAAGTTGTCCAGTACTTCACTCTGTCCCCAAATTCTCTGAAACAAACTTCTACAAAGGCTCTGAAATCTTCCCTGTTTAATAACACGAAATAAAAAATAGTTAGGCATCTGTTAAAGAGAAAAGATTAGCTTCATGAATAACAAAAGCCACTTCTTAAGATACTGGCTTGTGAACATTTTTATTAAGCATAGCGTACAAGTTACAATAGAATACCGAATTCAATATCAATTATAGATTGAAACATTACACTATTCTTGGACTGAGCCATCCTCCATAGGCATCTTCCAACCTCTGGGGCAAATCGAAGTGGAATAAGGTAACATGCGGTTGAATACCTGCAAATCTTACAAATGTCTTCAATCACAAGTTTTTGAATTAAATTACACCATTCTTTAGTTTCGTTTCTTTATCCTCTATACAGTTCCAAGATTTCTTATACTCATTTCTGTACAATATAGTTTAATTTGATTGGGAATGGGAAATATAGGGTTTACTATGAATTAGTGGCCTTGGGCTCTTTTCAGTTGACAATTACCATGGAGAATGAGTTCGTTGATGAGATTATTGTAGTATTCTAATCCCTTCGGATTGATGACACCCCTTCCATCTGTAACAGACAAAAAATTGAGATAATTTGAAGGTGAAAAAACACGAGTTCTGTTTTTACTTTTAATTCTGTAGGGTTTAGTACTGTAGATAAGACCATCAACAAAAATAAGCATACAGTGCTATTCCTATTTTTGATGTTGAATGAAAATATTTTCTGGCAGTACCAGGTATAAGTCGAGACCATGAGATGGAAAATCTGTATGCATCTAATCCCATTTTAAACATCAGACGGACGTCCTCCTGAAAAAATGTTTGCAGCTGACATGTTAAGCCAACTTAAAGCTGATGAATATTTTTTATTTAAAATTACCAGCTGTCCAGCATCAATCAAACATAGTGTAGAAATCAGATTACTTTATAATGATGGTATTGATCTGCAGTAACATCCCCTGTGCTACCATCAAACATTTTCCCTGTACATGCACATTTAACTCAGTCCTTTTTAAGCGCGTTCACTCAGGAAGGAGAAAGAATTCTAATGCCCAAAAATGATCAATGGATCCAATATCCATTCAAATTCTACATTTCCTCTTATCCCAGAAAAGAAAGAACTAACCAGAATGCGTATAAGTATCCCAAATGCAAGGCTTACGGCCATCAAGTTGTGCTGCGCCTTCAGCCTGTACACAGCCATACCAGAGCCAAATACCGCAATTTATTTTACCGGTACAAGAAATTATAGAAAAGAGAGAAGAAATAAGAACAAGTGATGTTACCTGGTAAGCAGAAGTGCTTGCCCCAAACATAAAATTTTCGGGAAAATCATCTCTGCTGAGGCCGTCCAGCTTGAATTGCAGAGAGGCATGAATTTGAATTCCTATGATGAACCAAAACAAAAGTATTTCTCTCTTGCCAATCTCCATTTTACCCTACTTTTCTACACTATGAGCAAATCCTTTTGTCAATGAAACTCTGTTGAATTTCAAACTGTTTCCGTTTTATTAGGGCACGCCTGAGTAAATCGAGGTACGAATATATAATGAAAAGAGAACGATGGGAAATGCAACACGGCAGCTTCGGGCAAAGCATTTGGTCATCAGATTCCCAGTAAAAAACAGAATAGAATAGGATCGTTCTCATGGAAAAATGAATATCTGAAAATATCTGGTTCGTGTGACTTTAGTGGTGAGGTTGATGCGTCGCCCCATCTTTTCATGAAGTTGATATCTGAAGACTTCTGCAACTTCTGCAACTTTTTAATTAGATGTCTTTATTGATAACCGTTAGATTTTACGGTCACTACATTGTACGGTCACTGTCTTCTTTTTTCAGCCGTCGCTTGCAACTGTTTTTCCCAGAAGTGACCGCTTGATGTGAATGAATGCAATATTTTAATGACAACAATATACAATTTAAAGGATTGGGTAAAAAGTCTTACTTTATGTTAGTATTATTATTATTATTATTAATTTTGACAAAGAAGTTTTTGGTTGATTTTTTTTCTTTTTGTAATTAGTAGTACAAGTTGTCAATTTTTAAATCATTTTCGCATGAATTTATACATCTTTTGTCGAATTCTTTTTTGAAATTTGATAATGACATTCATTTATAATTTGATGAGTAACACCTTCTTTTGATGGGGGTCTAGATTATGGGAAGCCCATGCAATCATTAAAAGATCACAAATGAATTCTAGAAAGTGCTTAATTGGATGCACATATTAGAAAATATTTATAGTTATATTATAATTATAATTTATTATAAATTAATTTTTAAATAATTATATATTTTTCAATCGATTAAAGGTCATAGCTGAGAAGTTTTGTGTAGAATCATAGCCTTGTTTTAGCTACTACCATTACAGAATTCATCTATAGGGCCTATAAATAACACAAAGAAAAATAGGAGAAATTGTCTATACATCTTTCGAATACCATATTTATCTGCCCATTGTTTTGAATTATGTCTTTCTTAAACAACAATTCTATGCTTTCAAAATGATTTCAAAAGGACCCAAAGTAAAGTCTACTTGATTTTTTTTCCTTTTTTTCTATTAAGTAGTACATGTTGTCAATCTTCAAATCATTTTGACACGAATTTATACATCTTTTGTAGAATACTTTTTTGAAACATGACAATGACATCCATTTATAATTTGACGAGTATTTACCTTCCTCCTTTGATGGTCAAGACTATGGGAAGCCCATGGAATCCTTAAAAGATCACAAACTAATTCTAGAAAGTGCTTAATTGGATGCACATATTATAAAATATTTATAGTTATAATATAATTATAATATATTATAAATTAATTTTTTTAATAATTATATATTTTTCAATCGATTAAGGCTCATAATTGAGAAGTTTTGTGTTTATACTTTTAAAAATTTACATAATATTTAAATTATATCTTTAACATAGAATCATAGCCTTGTTTTAGCTACTACCATTACAGAATTCATCTATAGGGCCTAGAAACAACAAAAAGAAAAATATGAGAAATTGTCTATGCATCTTTTGAATACCATATTTATTTGCCCATTGTTTTGAATTATGTCTTTCTTAAACAACAATTCTATGCTTTCAAAATGATTTTAAAAGGACCCAAAATAAAGTCTACAAACTAAAAAATTTGATAAACTAAAAATAGATCAAAGAGATTAGGGTTACTCCAGACCCCGTTGAACCAAAAAGGGGCTAGCAATGTTGGATCTCAATTGCAAATGAAACCCAATCTCCGACAATGGCTTTGTTGGACCATGCCACCCTCTAGTGGTTGCCATTGAATGGATGAAAGTAAGGAGAGGTTGTTTTGGGAGATACTCATCAACATCATTTGAATTAGGTATTTGAGCTTCAAATATTTCCAAAAACTTGACCTCCCACCTACCAACCCTTACATCCTATGCATTAGCAACTATCCTTTCAGATGTCAAGAATTTTTTTATCCACTTGGCTCCTTCATTTTTACTTAGTCGGTGTAGCTTCATAAGTCAACATTTTTCTTGATTCTAAATTTCCTTTCCTAGAAGGGCTTTCCATCTTTAATGACTAGAATTAGAAAATGTGGTGGTGGTTTTCCATTCCTTATCGTTATTGAATAATCTTGAGGATGAGGGATTGTCAAATTTGCATCAATATTTCTAAGGTCTTTATCTAGGTCCACCAACAATTTCTTTTTGAAAATTTTTTAGCATAGTTTCTTTTCTTTCTCTTGGTCATTCCCATATGGAGGGTGGTGGCTAAAAATATTGTTGGGATCCCCATGTTTATGCGGTATTTATGCTCTACTATGAGAAAATCTCTATCTAAAATCTTCATTACCACTTGAATAACTAAAGGGTGGGTATGC